>OY804608.1:14948055-15419871 GCA_963680895.1 Fragum sueziense | reverse complement strand
GGTCTAATTTGAAAGCTGATGCAGATGACAAAATGGGCGATGAGAAAGATTGGATTTATGTACATTTTAGCTTGGAAAATTTTGAGACAAAAGGAGAAAATACTGATTATCAGCCTTTTCTTCTTTTTCCTCAATGTTTCCCAAACATTTTCTTATAGGTATGACAAAACCAGGTCTTGTTTTGGAAAGAGTTAATACAGGTAAAACTGTAAAATAATTACTGGTATACTGAATGTGGTCCATGCATTTGTATTCTCAGGATTGCCACTCAACTTTCATTTCAAAATTCCCTGACTTTTCCCTGATTTTTCCCTGACTAAAGACCATTTTCCATACATACAATCACAGAGTTTTGATACGCTTAATCTTGCATTTTATAAATAATCGTTTAACCGAAATGTTTCTAATGGCCTCCCAACTTCCCCATACAGAGGTGCTCACACACCAAAACATTTATATATTATCTCAATACATGTAAATAAGTTTGGACAGATTCAATTTTGACTTTGGGGGGGGGGGGGGGCAGGCAAGTCTTATCTTACAAGATAAACTTCAGCTGGCATCACTAGAGAACTTGACATGGTTGCATGGCTTTATTCAGAAAAGTAAATATTTTGTTCTAAAATCAGCTATTTTTTCTTCAAAGACAAGTTAATTCCTTCAAGTATAAGCATGTTAAACCTTCTAAAATATAATTGTCAGGGGCATACTCTAACTCAGGATTTTGTAATTTTTGAGTCTCGAATTCATTTGTGTGTTGAGAACCATTCGAACATGCCATGCCAGTGGAGACAAGAGAGGACATTGTTATTTTTTTAAGGGGGGGGGGGGGGGGGGGGGGGCAGGCAAGTCTTATCTTACAAGATAAACTTCAGCTGGCATCACTAGAGAACTTGACATGGTTGCATGGCTTTATTCAGAAAAGTAAATATTTTGTTCTAAAATCAGCTATATTTTCTTCAAAGACAAGTTAATTCCTTCAAGTATAAGCATGTTAAACCTTCTAAAATATAATTGTCAGGGGCATACTCTAACTCAGGATTTTGTAATTTTTGAGTCTCGAATTCATTTGTGTGTTGAGAACCATTCGAACATGCCATGCCAGTGGAGACAAGAGAGGACATTGTTATTTTTTTAAGGGGGGTTCGGGGGTCTCCCCCGAGAAAATTGGGAAAACATGGTGAGATTTGATGGCATCTGGGGGTCTGTTTTTCAAAATTTCACTTAAAAAGGTCATACTAGAATACCATCAATAATATGATTTTCAGAACTGGATTCTATCTTAGCCATAAAATTTGAAATTCCCTGACTTTTCCCTGACTTTTCCCATTTTTCTGATTTTCCCTGACTCAAATCAAAATTCCCTGACTTTTCCCTGACCTGGAAAAAATATCATTTTCCAGACTTTTTTCCCTGACCGTGGCAACCCTGATTCTGATTGAATCACTTGTTCTTTTGAAATATGTTTTCTAATATAACTTTAAGTACTCAAAAAGATTCATGAGTACTGAGTACTGAAGGATCAATACTTGAGTAAGTATGAGTATGAGTACTCATTTTGAAATTTCCCCATGAGTACTGAGTACCAGTGAGTACAGGGAAAAGTGGTACTTGTACTCATAATACTCGAGTACGAGTATGAGTATCACATGCCTGGACGAGGGGTTCATAATCAGCATTTTATCCTTTTTCCTCAGTGTTTTCTATTCTTTTCTCGACAGATTGTTGATGGAGGGAGACTGGGTTCAGGAGAGAGACGACAAGGGGTTCATAATCAGCATTTTATCCTTTTTCCTCAGTGTTGTCTATTCTTTTCTCGGCAGATTGTTGATGGAGGGAGACTGGGTTCAGGAGAGAGATGACGAGGGGTTCATAATCAGCATTTTATCCTTTTTCCTCAGTGTTTTCTATTCTTTTCTCGGCAGATTGTTGATGGAGGGAGACTGGGTTCAGGAGAGAGACGACGAGGGGTTCGCGGAAGACGACAGTCCTGATGATGAAACCATGGAAACTAACTTGGTGGCGGAGGGCGAAGGTACATGCTTAACCCTTTCCCAAACGACAAAATTTTGGGCTGTTCCAAATCAAAGACGTTGCAGACGACAATTTAAAGTGAATGAAATTAAAATATATTGGTCTATTGGGGTAGAAAATATTGTGGGAAATGAAGAAATTGCTTGTCACAAGCAATTTCTTCATTTTCCACAATGTTTTCCAAAACCCCTTTCTTAAGAGGAGTCAAAAAGAGTCATTGTGTGGTAATGCGTTAACCCTTTCCCAATCAGCAAAATTTTAGGGTGATCACTTCAAAAACTGCCACAAATGACAAAATGAATGTTATTACAGATACAATTTGTGTCAAATATGGCATAGAAAATATTGAGACAAAAGGAGAAACTGCTGGTTATCAGCAGTTTCTTCTTTTGCCTCTTTGTTTTCCCAAGCATTTTCTATTAGAGACGTCAAAACCAGGACATGTTTGGGAAAGGGTTAAATATTTGTGAAAGCTGAAAGTTTACAGAGTAAGAGGCGGATTCATGATTTCTATGAGGAGGGGGGGGGGGTTTCGAAAATACAAATAGGGTGGTCATTTTCTATTATTGTACAATTTTGACTGAATTTCTGCATAAAAATGAAATAATCTGGTAATCTGGCTATAGAACCCCCTCTGGATCTGCCACTAGGAGTTGCTGCCAAATTTGACTTTTTGTAAAGAAATTCAAAATAAATGGACCTATGTGACAGTGAGATAAAGAATAATTAGGAAAAAGGAGAAAATACTTATAAATCATGCTGAAAGTTTTCCAAGTATTAATCTTGGGTGATAGAAGGGTTACAAGTTTGATCTGACAATTATTATTATCCCCCCTTTCGAAGAAAATTGGGACATATTGTTTTCCAATTGTAGGTCGCTAGGTCAGTCGGTCAGTCCCAATGGGCCGGTTTTTAGCAAACTTGGCAAGAATGTTTCTTGGGTGACTCATTTTGAAACTTGTTCAGGAATTTTTGATTCATAAAAAATGTGGGCGTGGCCGGGAGAGGCTAGTCAGACTTAAAGAAATTATGAGAAAATTCTTTAAAAATCAACCATAAGGCCAATTTGAACTAAAGTTTTTAGGAGTGTTCCTTGAGTGACTGTCTTCAATACATGGTTGTGAATTTTTGATTCATTGAAAAATGTGGGCGTGGCAGGGCGGGGCTTATCTTCCTCATGTAATAAGGCTTATTGATACTGTTTATGTATTTCACTCTGATGTTTCAAGATGTGATTCTAAAAGTTTAATCTGATTATAAAAATCAAACTGGAACAGAGGATGATATTCAATAATGAATAACTAAATATGTGTGCAAATGCTACTACATGCCACATGATTGAATCCTAATTAGACTTCATTGCATTCATTGAAAATTATGAAAACTTAATTTTCAATTTAATCTAATGTGACATTGTTTATAACAAAATTTATATTCTTGACAAACCAAAATGTTTACACCTAGAACTCAGGTGATCGATTACAGTGCCATTCTGGCACTCTTGTTTAATCATTTTTGACAAGTAGACGTTTAGGTAATCCTAAGGCATGTACAGTCTGATTTTGATATGTATAATGTCGCTTTTCTGCAAAAACCTTGTATCTGCAGCTTGTTTTAAGCTGCAGATACGAGGTTTTTGAAGAAAAGCAGCAATAATCAGTTTGCCAATGGAATATCAGAATTTTTTTAAATAAATGTATATATTTTCATATTAACCCAAACATTAGTTTTTAGACCAATTCAACTTCTGCAGATGACACGATGAATGATAAAGCAAATTGAACTTTAAATGTTAAAACACAAATACATTGAAGAAAAGGGAGAAAGGTCTGGTCATCAGCCTTTCTTCGTTTCCCTCAATCTTTTCTTTGAGTATCATATTTCTGGACACTTGTTTGGAAAGGATTTAAATTACCGGTATATACTTTTCCATCATTTAGCAGGATACAGGATAATCCCTATCACAATCTGTCTTTAGTATTTGTTAATCTTTGTTGTTGTATATAAAATGTGTTTGTATGTATTTGTCGGAGGCCACTTTGGAATCTAGGCCGATCCGGAATCGGCCTAGTCCAGTTTAGAATTCTACTCTGGCCTAGACCAAATTAGAATTCTAAACTGGACTAGGCCAATCTGGAATCTGCCTAGACAGTTTCTAGTCCAGATAAGAATTCCAATCTGGCTAGGCCGATCCCAGATCTGCCTAGACCAGATTGGAATCTATTGTTAACAATGATTTTATGTGAAAATCTCCCATTATTTTCGCTTGAAAAAATATTTTTATACAGTTCTTTAAAAAAAAAAAGATTGATGGTAAGTCTTCATGATAACCAATAGCTGATTATACCTGTTTTGAAAATCAAAATTATTTCCTAGTTTAATCCATTTATAGAATTGTAAGATATATTGTCAAGATTCAATTATTTAGACATTTAAAATAGACTGAAGAAACAAATAAACCAACAAAAAATCTAGTACAGCTATGAACAAAATTTTGTATTTTATCGGTTACTATTTCAAAACTCACTTGGTTGTTATTGAAATAACTTTATCCATTTTTCATTTTATCCGTTTGAATAATTCCTTTCTGATACGATTTCTGTGAAGGTATGTTGCTTTTAGAACGTCAAAATTATTCTTTGTTAAGAAAAGGATTAACATAAAACAGAAAAGAATTATAAGAGCTCTAGCTTTTTTCTTTGTCCATGTCTAACAATGTTATTTATTTGCATAATCCAAGATAAACAAATAGTCATTGTTCCTTAATGTTAAGATACAAAAAAAAATTATAATCAAATACGTATTTACTGTAATATTTTCAAGTTATATCTACGTTAAGTTTCAATTAAGCAATGGATCCTAAAGTGGTCTAGACAGATTCTAGATCCGCCTAGCCAGATTGGAATTCCATACTGGCCTAGGCCAATTCAGAATCTGCCTAGACCAATATAGAATTCTAATCTGGCCTAGTCCAAACAAGAATTCAGGGGCGGATATGGTGCAGTGGTAACGCGCTGGACTTGAAACACAGGGATCGCTGGTTCGACCCCCCGCTTCTCCGGTCTTTCGGATGAGACTTTAAACCGAGGTCCCGTCTCCATATGACCTTAGCTGTTGAGTGGGACGTAAAACTCCATACAATCCAATCCAAACAAGAATTCCAATTTGGACTAGACCGATTCCGGATCTGCCTAGGCCGATTCCGGATCGGCCTAGATTCCAATGTGGACTCCGACATATTCATGTAAATGTAAATATTCTAGAGGCTCACAGGAAAGAATGGGTCAATCCCAACTGTGTTGCCTCTTAAAGTAAAGTCTTTATTATTATCATTATTATTAAAAAATGAAGTTAGACATGTCACTTGACTAATGATGAAATCCATAACTACATTACCCTACTCATTTATTAAATTATAACATCATGTCTTTTTATCTTCAGATGAATTGTTGAATGGTCCTAGAGCTACTGTATACTATGCCATTCCAATATCTCCAATGGAAAAGGAAGAACAAGGGAAAGGTTTTACAAAAGAAGAAGTTGCTGAAATGATGAAAAGTGAACCATATCAGAAAAAAATCTCAACTTGTCATTTGTAAGTTACTGGTTGTCATTATTGACAAATACCTTTGGGTTGGAGCCACTTAAATGAAAATCAAAACAAATAAAAGTCATGCTTAACCCACACAAGAGCTGAGGCTGTAACAAATATCCCTTATAGCAAAGGCATGGGAAAACATTAAAGTGACATTTCACGTTTATTTCATCTTTTAAAAGTATTTCTTGATGCAAAGGTTGTTTATTCTAATGGGCGAAAATGCTATCAGTTTTTAGCTCACCTGAGCAACATGCTCAAGGTGAGCTTTTGTGATCACCCTGTGTCCGGCGTGCGTCGTGCGTCGGTCGTCGGAAGTCGTCAACAATTGCTTTAAACATCTTCTCCTCCTCAACCACTGGGCCAATTCTTTCCAAACTTGGCAGAAATGTTCCTTGGGTGACCCTTTTCAAAACTTGTTCATGAATTTTTGATTCGTCAAAAAATGTGGGCGTGGCAGGGCGGGGCTTATCAGACTTAAAGAAATCATTAGGAAATTCTTCAAAAATCTTCTCCTCCTCAACCATTGGGCCAATTCTTTCCAAACTTGGCAGAAATGTTCCTTGGGTGACCCTTTTCAAAAGTTGTTCATGAATTTTTGATTCGTCAAAAATTGTGGGCGTGGCAGGGCGGGGCTTATCAGACTTAAAGAAATCATTAGGGAATTCTTCAAAAATCTTCTCCTCAACCACTAGGCCAATTCTTTCCAAACTTGGCAGAAATGTTCCTTGAGTGACCCTTTTCAAAACTTGTTCGTGAATTTTTGATTCATCAAAAATTGTGGGCGTGGCAGGGCGGGGCTTATTGAACTTAGAGAAATCATGTGAAAAATCTTTAAAAATCAATTATCAGGCCAATTTGAATCAAGCTTGGCAGAAATGTCCCTTGAGTGACTGTTTTCAACACATGCTCATGAATTTTTGATTCGGTGAAAATTGTGGGCGGGCCAGGGCGGGGCTTATCAGACTTCGAGAAATCGTAAGATAGTTATTCAAAAATCTTCTTCTCCTTAACCATTGGGCTGATTCTTACCAAACTTCAAAGGAATGTTTATTGGGTGACCCTTTTCAAAACTTGTTCGTGAATTTTTGATTTGTCAAAAATTGTGGGCGTGGCAGGGCGGGGCTTATCAGACTAAAAGAAATCTTTAGGTAATTCTTCAAAAATCTTCTCCTCCTCAACCACTTGGCCAATTCTTTACAAACTTGGCAGATGTGTTTATTGGGTGACTATTTTCAAAACTTGTTCGTGAATTTTTGATTCGTCAAAAATTGTGGGCGTGGCAGGGCGGGGCTTATCGGACTTGGAGAAATCATGTGAAAAATCTTTAAAAATCAATTATCAGGCCAATTTGAATCAAGCTTGGCAAAAATGTCCCTTGAGTGACTGTTTTCAACACATTCTCATGAATTTTTGATTTGTCAAAAATTGTGGGCGTGGCAGGGCGGGGCTTATCAGACTTCGAGAAATCGTAAGATAATTATTCAAAAATCTTCTCCTCCTTAATTAACCACAGGGCTAATTATTACCAAACTTGAAAGGAATGTCCCTTGGGTGACCCTTTTCAAAACTTGTTCGTCAATTTTTGATTTGTCAAAAATTGTGGGCGTGGCAGGGCGGGGCTTATCGGACTAGGAGAAATCATGTGAAAAATCTAAAAAAATCAATGGGGGGTATGATCACTTTCAGTGATATTCTAGTTTATAATAATTTAATGTGACATAATACTGACATATATATTTGTTTACAATAAAATTTATATTGTACACAATCAAATACACGAAGAACTCAGGTGAGCGATATCAGTGCCTTTCAGGCACTCTTGTTTGAAGTTGTTATTTATAAGCGAAAAATACGCCTTTAAAGTTGAGACAGAAATGACAAAATTCTATATAACTCTGAACTGTTGTCCACAACAATTTGTCTAATATTAGCACAAAAATATATATTTCTTGTAAACGGTTCAATATAATGACATGAGCTTTTCAGAATTTCCATAAGAAAAGATGCTCTTTCAGATAGAATAAAAGTAAAATTTATGTAATATAATTGTGAAATGTCACTTTAAGACAAAAGAAGAAAAAGTTGATAACCAGCAGTTTCTCCTTTTGCCGCAATATTTTCTATACTTTTTGTACACAAATCCTATCTTTATCAACATCCACATTATCCTCTTCAGCAGCTTTCATTATTGGACCACCCTAAAATTTTGTTGTTTGGAAAAGGCTTAACTCACACAATACCTGAGGCTGTTTTTGATGTCCCTTATAGTAAAAGCAATGGGAAAACATTTAGACAAAAAAAGAAAGTGTTGGTAAGCAGAATTTTCTCCTTTAGTGTCAATATTTTCTGTGCTTAAATGTACTGAAAATCATTTACTCACATTATTATACCCCCCAAATTCAATTTGGGGGGTATATAGGAGTCAGCTTGTCTGTTGGTCTGTCTGTTGGTCTGTCTGTTGGTCCGTCTGTTGGTTTTTTCTTTAAACATCTTCTCCTCCTCAACCACTGGGCCAATTCTTACCAAACTTGGCAGGAATGTTCCTTGGGTGACCCTTTTCAAGACTTGTTCGTTAAATTTTGATTCGTCAAAAATTGTGGGCGTGGCAGGGCGGGGCTTATCGGACTTTGAGAAATCATGTGAAAAATCTTTAAAAATCAATTATCAGGCCAATTTGAACCAAGCTTGGCAGGAATGTCCCTTGAGTGATTATATTCAATGTATGCTCATGATTTTTTCATTCGCCAAAAAATGTGGGCGTGGCAGGGCGGGGCTTATCCGACTTCGAGAAATCGTTAGATAATTCTTCAAAAAACTTCTTCTCCTCAACCACTGGGCCAATTCTTACCAAACTTGGCAGGAATGTTCCTTGGGTGACCCTCTTCAAAACTTGTTCGTGAAATTTTGATTCGTCAAAAATTGTGGGCGTGGCAGGGCGGGGCTTATAGGACTTAGAGAAATCATGTGAAAAATCTTTAAAAATCAATTATCAGGCCAATTTGAACAAAACTTGGCAGGAATGACCCTTGAGTGATTATATTCAATGTATGCTCATGACTTTTTCATTCGGCAAAAAATGTTGGCGTGGCAGGGCGGGGCTTATCCGACTTCGAGAAATCGTTAGATAATTCTTCAAAAAACTTCTCCTCCTCAACCACTGGGCCAATTCTTACCAAACTTGGCAGGAATGTTCCTTGGGTGACTCTTTTCAAAAAATGTTCGTGAAATTTTGATTCGTCAAAAATTGTGGGCGTGGCAGGGCGGGGCTTATCGGACTTAGAGAAATCATGTGAAAAATCTTTAAAAATCAATTATTAGGCCAATTTGAACCAAGCTTGGCAGGAATGACCCTTGAGTGATTATATTCAATGTATGCTCATGATTTTTTCATTCGCCAAAAAATGTGGGCGTGGCAGGGCGGGGCTTATCCAACTTCAAGAAATCGTTTGATAATTCTTCAAAAAACTTCTCCTCCTCAACCACTGGGCCAATTCTTACCAAACTTGGCAGGAATGTTCTTTGGGTGACCCTTTTCAAAACTTGTACGTGAAATTTTGATTCGTCAAAAATTGTGGGCGTGGCAGGGCGGGGCTTATCGGACTTAGAGAAATCATGTGAAAAATCTTTAAAATTCAATTATCAGGCCAATTTGAACCAAGCTTGGCAGGAATGACCCTTGAGTGATTATATTCAATGTATGCTCATGATTTTTTCATTTGCCAAAAATTGTGGGAGTGGCAGGGCGGGGCTTATCCGACTTCGAGAAATCGTTAGATAATTCTTCAAAAATCTTCTCCTCCTCAACCACTGGGCCAATTCTTACAAAACTTGGCAGGAATGTTCCTTGGGTGACCCTTTTCAAAACTTATTCGTGAAATTTTGATTCATCAAAAATTGTGGGCGTGGCAGGGCGGGGCTTATCGGACTTCGAGAAATCGTTAGATAATTCTTCAAAAATCTTCTCCTCCTTAACCTTTGGGCCAATTCTTACTAAACTTGGCAGGAATGTTCCTTTAGTGACCCTTTTCAAAACTTGTTCGTGAATTTTTGATTTGTCAAAAATTGTGGGCGTGGCAGGGCGGGGCTTGTCGGACTTTGGGAAATCATGTGAAAAATCTGTAAAAATCAATTATCATGCCAATTTGAACCAAACTTGACAGGACTGACCCTTGGGTGATTGTATCCAATGTATGCTCATGATTTTTTCATTTGCCCAAAAATGTGGGCGTGGCAGGGTGGGGCTTATCCGACTTCGAGAAATTGTTAGATGATTCTTCAAAAATCTTCTCCTCCTTAACCACGGGGCCAATTCTTACCAAACTTGGCAGGAATGTTCCTTGGGTGACTTTTTTCAAAACTTGTTCGTGAATTTTTGATTTGTTAAAAATTGTGGGTGTGGCAGGGCGGGGCGTATCGGACTTAGAGAAATCATGTGAAAAATCTTTAAAAATCAATTATTAGGCCAATTTGAAGCAAACTTGACAGAAATGACCCTTGAGAGATTGTATTCAATGCATATTCATGAATTTTTCATTCGCCAAAAAATGTTGGCGTGGCAGGGCAGGGCTTATCCGACTTCGAGAAATCGTTAGATAATTCTTCAAAAAAATTCTTCTCCTTAACCACTGTGCCAATTCTTACTAAACTTGGCAGGAATGTTCCTTGGGTGACTCTTTTCAAAAATTGTTCGTGAATTTTTGATTTGTCAAAAATTGTGGGTGTGGCAGGGCGGGGCTTATTGGACTTAGAGAAATCATGTGAAAATTCTTTAAAAATCAATTATTAGACCTTTTTGAACTAAAGTTGGCACTAATGTCCCTTGATCGATTGTATGCAATGTATGTTCATGAATTTTTGATTCGTCAAAAAATGTGGGTGTGGCAGGGCGGGGCTTATTTGACTTCGAGAAATTGTCAGATAATTCTTCAAAAATCTTCTCCTCCTTAACCACTGAGCAAATTCTTACCAAACTTGGCAGGAATGTTCCTTGGATGACTCTTTTCAAAACTTGTTCGTGAAATTTTGTTTCTTTTTTTTGTTACCATAATTGGCAGGAATGTTCATTTGGTGACTTATTTCAAAATTTGTTCATGGATTTTTGATTTGCAAAAAATGTGGTAATGGCAGGGCAGGGCTTATCAGACTTAACAAAATCATGAGAGAAAATTCTTTTAAAATCAATTATACAGTAAATTTGAACCTAATCTTACAGGAATGTAGGCCTACCTTTATTGACTGTCTTCAATACATGGTTGTAAATTTTTGGTTTATTGAAAAATATCAGCATGGCAGGGCTGGGCTTGGGGATTGTTAAATGAGCTATGTCCTTTTGTTGAAAATTGGTATTTTTTGCAACATTTACACGTGTTGTTTGGTCTGTTGATTTTTTGTTAGCTCTATTTTTCCAATTGAACAGCTCCCAGTTCAAATGAAATCAACTTCTCAAGATGCACAAAAACTGCGCTTTTGGGGGGTATGATCACTTTCAGTGATATTCTAGTTGTCTTCAGCAGCTTTCAATTCGGACTATGGAATTTATCGTAAAAAATGTGCTTTTAGAACAGTTGAATCCTAGACTTCGATATTCATTTTATGACATAATAACTAGCAATGTCTTCAAACGTCATACATTGAAAGATTGCTTTCATGAAGAATTCAGAGTACAGATAATTAACTCTGTAACCATAGTAATTGCCTTCACTTATTCTTAACATTCAAAATTAGCAACATGGTTGGAGGATTCATTTATTTGTAACAATTCCAGTAACATCATAATTATCTTTGATATTTTGAAATTTTGTAAGACACACTGTCTTTTTGATTGTCAGAAAAAATTATGGATGTGACATCAGAACATCATACTCTTTTTAACCCTTTCCCAAACGGCAAAATTTTAGGGTGATCCACTTCAAAAACTGCAAAAAATGACAAAGTTGAAGTTATTTAAGATAGAATTTGTGTACAATATGACATAGAAAATATTGAGACAAAAGGAGAAACTGCTGGTTATCAGCAGTTTCTTCTTTTGTTTCAATGTTTTCCCAAGTATTTTCTATTGGGGACGTCAAAAGCAGGTCTTGTTTGGGAAAGAGTTAAGGAATGTTCACTCATTCATATATACATGTACTTTAATACATATCCTTAATCTATTTTGTCTATAGATGTAAAGAGTGTTGGTACGAGAACAAATTCACAGAACATTGTAGAGAATGTGGAGGGTTTACACTTCAAAGACCATGTTTGATATGTGGGGGTCAATGTCCACAGTTATGGAGAAGAGATATAGCCAAGGTAAGATTTTAGTTTACCCCACCCACCCGGCTCATCATAGGGGTATGTGCTTTGATGAGTTAATCATTATAGCACCAGATCAGAACTGGACTCACTGGCCATGATTAATATGTGGGGGTTGCTGTCCACAGTTGTGGAGAAGACATATTGCCAAGGTATGGTTTTAGTTTACCCCACCCACCCCACTCACCCACTCATGTGATTTGATAATTTATTGTAGAGCACCAAATCAGAACTGGACTCAATGGCCATGGGATATGTAAAAGGTGTCTTGACACTACCATGTTTCCAGATTGGACTGTGTCTAAGTAGTCTAACCCCGACCAATGTTACTATCTACCATGGATTCTGATTCTGTTTGTAAACCCAGGCTTATCTGAATCCATTTTGGTCTGAAGAGCCATTACGACCCTTTTTCATGATTCCAAATATTTTGTTTTATTTTCAGACACATTCTTTTCACAAAGCATATTGGGAAGTTAAATGTGATCTACCACATCATTACTTTCTTTCAAAATCTCATAACTACAGTTTGATTTTAATTTAAGCTGCATTTATGAGTTTTTGGAAAAAAAGTGATGATATTTTTTTTTATTTTCAGACACATTCTTTTCACAAAGTATATTGGGAAGTTAAATGTGATCTACCACATCATTACTTTCTTTCAAAATCTCATAACTACAGTTTGATTTTAATTTAAGCTGCATTTATGAGTTTTTGGAAAAAAAGTGATGATATTTTGTTTTATTTTCAGACACATTCTTTTCACAAAGTATATTGGGAAGTTAAATGTGATCTACCACATCATTACTTTCTTTCAAAATCTCATAACTACAGTTTGATTTTAATTTAAGCTGCATTTATGAGTTTTTGGAAAAAAAGTGATGATATTTTGTTTTATTTTCAGACACATTCTTTTCACAAAGTATATTGGGAAGTTAAATGTGATCTACCACATCATTACTTTCTTTCAAAATCTCATAACTACAGTTTGATTTTAATTTAAGCTGCAGGTATGAGTTTTTGGAAAAAAAGTGATGATATTTTGTTTTATTTTCAGACACATTCTTTTCACAAAGTATATTGGGAAGTTAAATGTGATCTACCACATCATTACTTTCTTTCAAAATCTCATAACTACAGTTTGATTTTAATTTAAGCTGCAGGTATGAGTTTTTGGAAAAAAAGTGATGATATTTTGTTTTATTTTCAGACACATTCTTTTCACAAAGTATATTGGGAAGTTAAATGTGATCTACCACATCATTACTTTCTTTCAAAATCTCATAACTACAGTTTGATTTTAATTTAAGCTGCAGGTATGAGTTTTTGGAAAAAAAGTGATGATATTTTGTTTTAATTTCAGACACATTCATTTCACAAAGCATATTGGGAAGTTAAATGTGATCTACCATATCATTACTTTCTTTCAAAATCTCATAACTACAGTTTGATTTAAGCTGCAGTTATGAATTTTTGGAAAAAAAGTGACAATATTTTGTTTTATTTTCAGACACATTCATTTCACATAGCATATTGGGAAGTTAAATGTGATCTACCATATCATTACTTTCTTTCAAAATCTCATAACTACAGTTTGATTTAAGCTGCAGGTATGAGTTTTTTGGAAAAAAGTGACAATATTTTGTTTTATTTTCAGACACATTCATTTCACAAAGCATATTGGGAAGTTAAATGTGATCTACCACATCATTACTTTCTTTCAAAATCTCATAACTACAGTTTGATTCAAGCTGCAGGTATGAGTTTTTTGGAAAAAAGTGACAATATTTTGTTTTATTTTCAGACACATTCATTTCACAAAGCATATTGGGAAGTTAAATGTGATCTACCACATCATTACTTTCTTTCAAAATCTCATAACTACAGTTTGATTCAAGCTGCAGGTATGAGTTTTTTGGAAAAAAGTGACAATATTTTGTTTTATTTTCAGACACATTCATTTCACAAAGCGTATTGGGAAGGTAAATGTGATCTGCCGTTAGAAGTACAACAGACTTTAATGCAACAGTCGGGCACCGACCATTCCGAACGAACAATTTCCGCGGGTCTACAGGGCCTCTCCACAAGATAGTGCTGATCTCATTGTTATTTATTATGTGTATTTTTGTTAAGTCACCAGACCGAAGGTCATGGTGACCTATTGCGATTGTGTTTTGTCCGTCGTTGTGCGCTGTACGTCGTCCGCCATGCGTCATGCATTATCTTTTAACATTTTCGACTACTTCTTGAGAACCATTGGACAGATTTCAACCAAACTTGGTAGGAGGCATCCCCGGAATCAGCTTCAGATTTGTACAAATCATGGAGTTATCTTCCTTTTGGGCCCCATAAGTGGCCAAAAAGGGGGTAAATAGGATACAACTTAAAAAATCTTCTTCTCATGAACCGGCTGTGGGATTGGATTCATATTTTGGATTAAGAGTCTTTAAGGCAAGGAGGGGGATGATTGCGTTGTTAGTGAACTTTTACTACTTCTTCTTAAGAACCATTGGACGGATTTCAACCAAACTTGGCATGAAGCATGTTTATGGAAACCCGCTTCAGATTTTATAAATCATGGAGTTATCTCCCCTTGAGGCCCCAAAAGGGGCCACTAAGTTGGAAAATAGGTTACCCCTTAAGAAAATCTTCTTGTGAACGGGCTTTTGGATTGAATTTTTCTTTTTATTCCCTTCTTAGCTCGACTTTTCGAAGAAAATGAGAGCTTATACTGTCACCCGGGCGTTGGCGTTGGCGTTGCAACAAAGGTTAAAGTTTTTTCAAACATCAATAACTTCCATACTATCAAAGGGATTCAACCCAAACTTGGAATACTTATTCACCATCACACCCTCTACCTTACTACCAGGGCCCATGACCCTGGCGCCACTATATTTGGAGTTATGCCCCCTTTATACTAAGCAACTTAGAAAGTCGAGCGCGCTGTCTTCGGACAGCTCTTGTTACAATGTACTTGTGGGGATTATATTATAATTATACCTTATTGTACCTCTAAGTTTTTCTGCTTATTTGATTCAGGTGACTGATAAGGCCCTCTGGGCCTCTTGTTAGAATTATTGTGCTGTAATTTTTGTTTAACCCTTTACCAGATGACAAATTTCTATACTTATCCAAACTCAAAGATGCTGCAGACAACAACTTTAACCCTTTCCCAAACAAAAATAAGTCTTGATATCCCTTATAGAAAATGCTTGGGAAAACATTGAGACTAAAGAAGAAACTGCTTATAACAAGCAGTTTCTCCTTTGTCTCAATATTTTCTCTGATATACTGTATGCAAATCCTATCTTTATGCATATATAATTACTGCTTTCAAATTAATTCACCCTTAGATTTTGTCGTTTGGGAAAGGGTTAAATGTATTAACTTTAAAATCTCTTGGTCTTTTAGGGTATAAAACATTGTGGGAAATGAAGATATTTTTTCATTTTCCACAAAGTTCCCAAAGCCTTTATCTTGTAGGGCATCAAAAGGCTTCATTATGGGGCAATCGGTTTATTAACCTTTTTCCCAAATAGTGACTACTTTTGACCTAAATGTTAAACCTTTCTCAGACAAAATTTGAAAGCTGCTTCAGACGACAAGATGCTTGTTTTGGAAGACAGAATTTGTGTGGAAGAAGGCAAAGAAAATATTGAGGCAAAAGGAGAAACTGCTGGTTATCAGCAGTTTCTTCTTTTGTCTCAGTGTTTAACCAAGCTATTTCTATTATGGTAGTCAAAACCAGGTCTTGGGTCATGGGAAAGGGTTAAAGCTGTGGAAGATATTAAAGAAAATATTTCAATTTTTTCCGCCTTATCAAAGAAAATTTTCATTCTTTCATCAGCAACACCTTTGTATTTGGGCAGGTTCGAATGCTGTCATTTGGGAAAAGAGTAACCCTATCCCAAACAATGCCTGGTCTTGAATTCCCTAATGAGAGATATTTAGATATTTAGCAAAGAGAGACAAAGACTCTATGGAAACTATCGATTGAGAGAAAAGGAGAGAATGTGGAAATATGGCATTTTTCTTTTCTATCAATGTTTTCAAGGATCACACAGATTCATAAGGAGTTTGTACATATTGATATGTAAATTTTCTCATCTGCAATTTGCTTTCAAATCCGACCAGTCAAATATTGTTTACTTTGGGAAAGGTTTGATTTGTTTTGCAGTATTTCTTGTTCAACCCTTTCTCAAATGAGAAAACTTTAGCCTAGATTAAAAAGAAAAGCCGCCATAGATGAAAATTGATGCTCATAGAGATAGGATTAGTGTACGATATCAAGTTTCATTGAAGAGAGATGAGATATTTATGGTTATCAACATTTTCTCATACAGCAAAAATTTGGACGGCCCCTGTAGAAGAATTACAAATCTGTTTACAAATCTATTTTGTCTTATATTTCCTCAGTGTTTTCCAAAGCCATTTCTATCGTGGATGTCAAAACCAGAACTTTTGTGGAAAAGGGTTTAAGGATGTTTTTTCGAGCCACAGCCTAGCTGAATTCAGCTGAATCTGGCCTCAGTATTACATGTTTAAGGTTTACGGACTGAGAATGAAAACACCACTTTCTAGCCATATGAAATGCATCAAATTACACACACTTGTAAATACACTTCACATAAGTTGATTCACAGTGCCAGATTTCAAGATTATGCTTCAATAAGAAAATAAATTTACAAATATTATTTTACTCTATATTCATATGCAAGGGAGGTAATTTTGAACATTTTTGTCAAATATTTCCATAATTATGCATTAATTCAAAATTCTAAACCATACAAAATGCTTGAGTTTGTATTTGGAATGGAAATGTAAAAAAGTTAAGGAATTACTGGCACTTTTCAAATTTCGCTTCATTCTCAGTTTGTAAACCTTAACGATCTGGAACCATAATGGATTTCGGTTATTATCGGCGATGATCGGGTATTTACGGCACTCGGTTATTTCCGTGAAACGCACTTCGGAAAGATTCGATTTTGTTCTCACCTCGGTTTACTTTCTCGTAAATATTAATATATATCAGCCGTGTAAGCTATTTAAAGTGTATTTTTCTGCATAGATAGAGATAATTCTCGTATTTCTCGTTGTTAGTAGCATGAAAAATGCTTTAATATTATCGTTCTGAACACTCTGGCGATTAAACGTATATTAAACGTACATTCATTCCATTAGAATAGGAAATACATGAAAAATACCTTTTCATGTTGTATTCTATAAATAGCAACAAAAAAGAAAGTGAAAGTACAGCGAAATAGGGAACGATTTTATCCAGTTAATCGTGACGTTATTTCGAACATACAATAGTAATTCGTTAGAGCTGTTATGAAATCTCGTAGCTACGGCTTAAATCAGGCCGTAGTTACGATGTTTTATGACAACACTGACGGTTTATCAAAACATAACTTTAAACCCAGTCTATTGTTAGCACAAAATCCATTGCTATTTCACATGAATTTTCCGTGGTTTGTTCAATTTCAACACTTCCTTTCATAGATATTTTGATATTTTCAGTAATTTTGGGGTTATCAAGGCTTTAAACGGTAAATTTAGGCATCGACAGTGGTGACGAACAGATTTACGTCAACTATTTTTGATCGTAAAGTTACAGAAAAAAAACTTAGGAAATTCTAATCTTAGCTGCGAACATGTTTTGTAAAACGCACTTACGCAAAAAATTTGAACTCCCATTCAAATCTACGAAAATAATGTGCGTAATTTCGTTGATAAAACGGGACCCAGATCACTGGTAGAAATAACAGAAAAAACACTAAGAGAAATGAAGAAATAACTGTTTCAATAGGCCTACAATTGTTATGAATTTACTGATTTGGTTATAACGAGCAAAGCACTGATATATCCTTCTCTTAACAAGCCTGGTTTTGACGTTCATTGTAGAAATAATTTGAGAAAACATTGAGAGAAAAGAAGAGGTTGTTGATTATCATCAATGTGTTATCATCAATGTGTCCCTTTTCCTCAGTGTTTTCTGTTCTTTTGGACTGGTGCAGTTTTTTTTGTTTTTTTTTTTTTTTTTTTTTTGGGGGGGGGGGGGGGGGGGGATGGGTTATGTATGCACCAATACACTTGATTGATTCAAGATCTATACGAATAAATGCTTAAGACCAGGATTTGATATAGTATCAATATTGCGTCTTCTGCCTTGATTGTTTTTTATCATAGTCCAGTCACAATATAATGACACATGTTTACAAATTTTACAGTAATAAACAAAAGGTAACCCTAGTTAATTTTCAGTTCAACGTTGCATGTCTTGGTTCAAATCTTGAAGGTGTAAGGGACCTGCAAGATTCGAACCATCACATGCAAATTTACAGTAGTTATGACTTTGCTATTGCGTTTTTTGCAAGGGTAAACTTTGTAAACATGTGCCATAATATCGTTAAAGGACTATAGGTATGTAAAGACCTGGTAATCAAAGATACATGTTCGTGTAAGATTAGCTTAATTTGATTTAAAAAAGGCGTTCTTATACAGTAGTACATAACACCAATTTCAACCCTCTTCCACCCCACGAATCTTATATCACGGCGGGGAATCACCTGACATAATGTTTTCGATATTTTCCAACAATTCTGTCAAAAGATGACCGATTTGAAAATAAGAATTTAAGCAGAGACAGCGGGAACACTCCATTACTTTGCTGAATGACAAGGATAATCTTTGAAAAATCAGCTGATATGAAAGTTATTGACGACCAACCAAAACTTAATCTGGTCGTCAATAACGTTTTTATCACTTGATTTGTAATAGAGTTACCACCCATCTGATATCGGGCGTTTTACACTTTTTTCTGTTTCAAACCGATTTCAAATTGGTCAAGTATTTACAAAATTATTGACGATTTCTTGAAATTTAGTGTCACATGATTCCCCACCGATGTATATAATGCCCTTGTTTTGTTAACAATAGTTTAGGTAGTAACTACAGGGAAATCTGGCAATGAATATTTGATAAAAATAAGTTCTTTATATAAGTTACCATAAAAAATAATGTGTTGTTACATTTGACCTTACAATGAATATTTGATGGAATTGAATGACCTATTTTGGATAATTTTGTCCTTGTTTTATGCGCCCCTACTAAGTTTGAATTCATAAAAAACCAAAATTTAACGGTAACTTTTTCCCATTCTTGTTTTATTTGCACAAGTATAAATTAGAGATAATTTTGGTGTAGGTCTCATACCCTGCCAGTCAATATTACAAAAAATACAGATCAAAGAAAAATGTTCATTTTTCTTAAACATGGAAAAAAATTCAGTCGCAAAATCATAAACCTTATGTATAATTGAGTGTTTTTTTCTTAATTTTGTTTTTCATAGATTTGTATTTAGCTTATTTATGTTACATACATATCTGTTGTAGCATACAAGCTGAAAAATGTCAGATATTAGCATCTTCTGGGAAAAAATATGAGATTTACGGAGTTGGTGCTTCCCATTTTCCCGCCTTTTTTGTAAAAGGGGGTCAATAACTAAAAAAATATATAAAATTCCAACATATCGGTAAAAATTGTTTTAAGTTTCATTTTACGGTTACCTCCGTCTTATATAATAGAAATAATATATAACAATACTTTTTGTATTTTCAAAAGTGTCTATTATGGTTCCAGATCGTTAAATGGTTTTTAGCTCACCTGAGCACAAAGTGCTCAAGGTGAGCTATTGTGGTCACTTTTTGTCCGTCGTCCGTCTGTCTGTCTGTCCGTCCGTCCGTCCGTCCACAATTTCGTGTTTACACTCTAGCATCTACAAATATACGCCAATCTTGACCAAACTTGGTCAAAACATGTATGGCCATAAGATCTCGGATGAGTTCGATTATGGGTCAGATTGAACCAGAAAGTCAGGAGTTATCTGCCCTTGAATGCGAAAAATACCTAGTTTTGACATTGTTTACACTCTAGCATCTACAATTATTGATCAATCAAGACAAATCTTGGACATAACATTGCAGACCATAAGATCTCAGATGAGTTCGATTTTCAGTCTGATCTGAGCAGAAAGACGAGAGTTATATGCCCTTGAATTCGACAAAATTGCCATTTTCGGCTGTTTTCGACCTTGTTTACACTCTAGAATCTACAATTATTCATGAATCAAGACAAAACTTGGACACAATGTTGGGGACAATGAGATCCTGGATGAGTTTGATTTTCAGTCTGATCTGATCAGAAAGATGAGAGTTATGTGCCCATGAATTTGACAAAATTGCCGTTTTGGCTGTTTTCGACCTTGTTTACACTCTAGAATCTACAATTATTGACCAATCAAGACAAATCTTGGACACAATGTTGGGTATCAAAAGATCTCGGATGAGTTTGATTTTCAGCCAGATCTGACTAGAAAGTCGAGAGTTATGTGCCCTTGAATTTGATAAAATTACCGTTTTCGGCTGTTTTCGACCTTGTTTATACTCTAGATTCTACAATTATTGATCGATCAAGACAAAACTTTGACACAATGTTGGGGGTCATAAGGTCTTGGATGAGTTTCATTTTCAGCTTGATCTGATCAAAACGTCGAGAGAGTTATGTGCCCTTGAATTTGACAAAATTGCTGTTTGCGGCTGTTTTCGACCTTCTTTATACCCCAGAATCTATAATTATTTATCAAACAAGACAAATCTTGGACACAATGTTGGGCACCATAAGATCTTGGATGAGTTCGATTTTCACGTTATTGACCATAAGTTCGTTTTCAGTCTTAAAGTCATAAATATAAATTTATTGAATTGAACAAAAGTGTTGCTCATATCATTTTGGTTCAGGTGAGCGATATAGGACCATCATGGTCCTCTTGTCTAAATATTTGTTAGATACTATTCATTGTATATACAATGAGAGGAGCACATGCAGACCACAAAGCCATAATGCTAACAGTCGCAGACTGGAAAATATCGAGACAAAAGTAGAAAGTGCTGGTTATCAGCACTTTCTTCTTTTGCCTCTATGTTTTCCCAAGTCTCATCTATTAAAGACATCAAAAGCAGGTCTTGTTTAGGAAAGGGTTAAACTGTGTCAGAATTATTCATTGCATAAAAGGTCAGGTTTAGGTGAATTCTGCTGAGCCATAGTTTTTGTATAATTTCTTTTCTCTTTTCTGTAGCTATACTGTATAAGCAAATCATCGGTGTAAATGCAAAACCGCATATTTTGAATTCTGTGATTTTCAAAGTAAAACTTTGTATGTCCAGTTAAGACAGTTCTTGCAGGTTTTGTGGTAATTTTACTTCTCAATATTAATGACACATTATATGTGAACAACATGTCCGAATATCAAGTAAAACCTTTCAGTTTTGGTAAAATTATTATTATTATTTTCTTACCCTTTAAAATCTACCAAAAATGTGATACAAGGTTTTGCATTTACACCAACCAAATCGTCCCTTGACAGCCAGAAGTGGCTATCAGCAGTTACATTTTAACTGCTGATAGCCACTTCTGGCTGTCAAGGGACGAAATATAATTTACTATGATGTTATGAACAAAAATGTTGGAAAGCATGATATTGTTGCCATTCTGTCCATTTGTTAGAGACAATTTCACACTTTTGCTATCCGGCCATGGTCTCTTTCACATTCACATTACATTTTGTGTTTCCACAAACTGAAATCTCTACTGCCCAGTGAAGACAGTGATGCATGCTGTATGCATGTGGATTTATTAACCTTTTCCCAAAAAGCAAAAACTTGAATTTGTCCGCATTAAAATATGCTTTAGACGACAAAATGGATTATTATATAGAAATGCTTTGTGTACAATGTGACACAAAAAATCTTGAGACAATAGGAGAAAACGCTGGTTATTATTGTTGTTTTTCCTAGCTATTTCTATTAGGGATATCTTAACCAGGTAGAATTTGGAAATGGGTAAATTCTTTCCAAACAACAAACTTTTAGACTTGTTTATATCATGATGTATAATCACGTGACTTAGAATTTCAGATAATCTTCAATAACTTTGTCATTACTTGACCAATTTGAATTCGGTTTGAAGCAGAGAAGTTGGGAAAATGTCAGAAATAAGCTGTACATGGTAGAATTTTGAAAAATCAAATGATGAAAAAGTTATTGAAGATAAACCAAAATTTTGGTTTATTTTCAATAACCTTTTTATCAGTTGATTTTTCAAAAATCCAACACGATCATCTAACGTGTGACGTCTGTCCACCTTCTCTGCTTCAAACCAAATTCAAATCGGTCCCCTTTAAACAAAATTCTTGAAGATTTCCTGAAATTGTTGCATATCGTGATTATCCACCGTGTATATTCAAATGTGAAAGATGAAAGATAAAATTGAACATGTATCCATGTAATATCGTTCAATAGGGATCGATTTTATAGGAAGTTATTTCGGATAAACAATATAGTTTTTCATAGAGGTTGTTATAAAACCTCCTAACTACGGCTTGATTCAAGCTGTAGTTAGGAGACTTTTTATCAACGCTGACGGTTTATCAAAACATAATGTTAAACACAGTCTATTTTTAACACAAAATTCTTTGCCATTTCACTATAGATCAGTAATCTTTTCCCAGGCTATTTTCGTATAGTTCTCACAAAATGCATATTTATTTGTTGCCTGCAGTAGCTGGATATGTCTAAAAAATTGAAAGGGTTAATCCTTTCCCAATTGACAAAGAAAATAGACTGTTCCAATTTGAAAGCTGCTGCAAATGGCAAAAATGTTGTTGAAAATGATAGCACAAGTATTTTTGTACAAAATAGCAAAGAAAATATTGAGACCAAAGGAGAAAACACTGGTTATTATTATTTCATTCATTTGTCTCAATGGTCTCCCAAACTCTTCCTATTAGAGACATCAAAATTAGATCTTGTTTGAGAAAGGGTTAATCACTCACTGTCTTGTATTATTATTGTAAATTGTTAAAGAAATGCTATTTAATATATTTTTGATTTATTGATACATCTTTTTTGCTTTCTAATTGCTTTTTACTGCAATGGAAATAAAACTTTTTGCTAATTTATATGATGTTTTTGTTGCTCCTTTTGTTGCGTCAGATCCTCCCTGGTTTGATCCATGGCCACAACAAATGTCATTTAACCCTTTCCCAAACGACAAAATTTTAGGATGATCCACTTCAAAAACTGCCACAAATGACAAAATAGATGTTATTAAAGATAGAATTTGTGTAAAATATGTCACAGAAAATATTGAGACAAAAGGAGAAAGTGCTGATTATCAGCACTTTCTTCTTTTGCCTCAATGTTTTCCCAAGTTTTTTTATTAGGGACGTCAAAACCAGTTCTTGTTTGGGAAAGGGATAAGAAATTGTTTGTCTTATACCAATGATTTGGTTTATTGGGGTTTTACGCCATTTTCAATTACTAAGGTCATGTTGCAGAGATTGGAGCACCTAACCATGGATTCCTGTTGTTTCTCATACCAATACTACCACAAAACCCTTACCGAGCCTCCAGCTGCTCCCCCACATAGGTTCACGATATCAAACCATTGATGGGTGACATTTTTGTCAGTAAGAGTATTTGCCGCGGCCTGGTATTGAACCCAGGACCTCTCGTATGAGAGGCAGATGCGCGACCAACTGCGCCATGGCCGTGGCCCTAGTTTGATTAGCAGCTGGAGGTTCAGAAAGGATCTTTTGATAGTTATGGCAGAGCAGCAGATAAAAGGGATTTAACCTGATTATCAGAATTTTCTTCTTTTGTCTCAATGTTTTTCCAAGCCTTTTGTATTTGTGACATCAAAACCAGGTCTTGTTTGGGAAAGGGTTAAGACATTCTAAATTTGTCATTTTAACTCCAAACCCTATGTTATGGGTACTCATTTGAATCGTCTTGATGAGACGATTCTAATGAGTACTCACAACTTGGGATTTGATTTATGTGACCCGTCATGCTAAAAGGGACCTTATAGGAAGTGTGAAAAATATTGACCCCTGTCTGTCTGTGCAGTCCGCGCAGCCAGACTATGGCCAATACTTTCCACTCTAGATAATGTTTTAAAACTAGAATGAGTAACCTGTCTTGGCATGTGTTCCATTTCCATTTTCTAGTTGACCTCTGCCGAGCATGATCAGCTTATCAAAACTTGGATTATTGGACTTCTGATAAGGTTCCTTTTAGCGTGACGGGTCACAATTTTAATAAATGAAATAATGTATTTCAAAAAGTGATCACCCCCATCTTATCTGTAGCTCTTATTTTGGTGAGAGAAAAACAACAGTAACTCATGGCTTTATGCTCCAGCTATCATGTGTCCAGCCCAGGTAGCTCAGTCGGTAACGTCAGAGCCTGTCAATCCAGGGGTCTTGAGTTTGTACTTCAGCTCAGCTTGCATCCATTCTGACATTTGACAAAAGTCATTTGTCTCTCACCAATGGATGTGAATCATTTACATGTATGTGAGAGAGCAGTTTGAGGCTGTGAGAGAGCCGCTTGAGGCTCGATTTGGATAATGTAGTAGTACTGGTACAAGAAATACAAGGAATCCATGTTAAGTGCTCTAGCCGCCTTGATATGACTATAGCAGTTGAAAACAGTGTTAAACTCCAATGAATAAAAATAAAATCTAGCTACCGCAATATGAACGTGAAAGTGCCTCTGGTTTTGACATCCTTAAAAGAAACAGCTTTGGAAAACATTGAGGCTAAAGAAGAAAATGCTGATAATTTTTAAACTCTTACATTTCCTTTGATATGTTGTACACAAATCCATTCATTACTAACATAAACTTTGTCGCACAATAGTCATCAGTGTCAAAAGGGAAAAAGAGGAAAAGCTTGGGAAAGTGTAAATTTGATAATCAGCATTTTTAGCTCACCTGAGCATGAAGTGCTCTAGGGGAGCTTTTTGTGGTTGGATGGATGTCGGTCGTCCGTTATGCGTTGTCCGTTTTGTATTATCAACATCTATCTTGTATGCACACTAGGGGCCACATTTTTTTCAAATCAACCTGGGTCAGAATGATTGTCTTGATGAAATTTCAGAACAGTTGGAAATTGGGTCAACTGGGGTCAAAAAGAAGGTCACAGGGTCAAATCTTAGGAAAATCTAGTATGCACTCTAAAGGCCATATTTGTAGCCCAATCAAGCTGATCGCTTGTTAAAATGATTATCTTGACCGGTTCTCGGAAGAGGTCTAAACTGGGTCAAAAAGTAGGTCATGGGGTTAAATCTTAGAAAAACCTAGTATGCACTCTAGAGGCCACAAACATCCTCGATATTTTACACATGGAGAGCTTGTACCAAGACATTTTACATTTGACCATGGTCTTGGACTGTGTGACCTTTACTTTGGAGTTTGACCTACTTTTTTAAAAAACTTTAACCTGGCCTATATCTCATGACCTATTGCACCTACAGCTGTGGTATTTCACACATATACACCTCCTACCAAGACCTTTTTAGCTCACCTGAACACGAAGCAGACAAACAAGAGTTAATGGCCCTTGAATTTCACAAAATTACTGTTTTCGACATTATTTTCACTCTAACAAACACAAATATGGACCAATCAAGACACAACTTGGTTGCAATGTTGGTTACCATAAAATCTTCAATGTTTAATTTGTCAGATTGATTTGACTAAAAAAAAACAGAGTTGTGTGCCCTTAACGGTTTCTAGGTGCAGGTGCAGGTGAGCGATTAAGGACCACCCTTGGGAAAAATCGCCAGCTTTTACGCAGCTTCTGCGAAGCTTTCAAGCTGCGTAAAAGCTGCGTTTACGCAGCGGTATTGGCACCTGCGCAAAAGCTGCGTATTTTTTGGGCTAGAAAAAACGCAGCTTTTAAAGAAATAAAAACAGAAGCTGCGTAAAAGCTGCGCAAAAGCTGCGTAAACGCAGCTTTCCAGAGCTGCGTAAACGCAGGTGCCAATACCGCCGCGTAAACGCAGCTCTGAAGAGCTGCGTAAACACAGCTTTTACGCAGCTCTAAGTCAGAGCTGCGCAAAAACTGCGCAGAAGCTGCGTAAACGCAGCTTTTACGCAGCTCTAAGTCAGAGCTGCGCAAAAGCTGCGCAGAAGCTGCGTAAACGCAGCTTTTACCCAGCTCTAAGTCAGAGCTGCGCAAAAGCTGCGCAGAAGCTGCGTAAACGCAGCTTTTACGCAGCTCTAAGTCAGAGCTGCGCAGAAGCTGCGTAAAAGCTGCGCAAACGCAGCTTTTACGCAGCTCTGAAAAAGCTGCGCAAAAGCTGCGTAAACGCAGCTTTTCAGAGCTGCGTAAACGCAGGTGCCAATACCGCCGCGTAAACGCAGCTTTTCAGAGCTGCGTAAACGCAGCTTTTACGCAGCTCTAAGTCAGAGCTGCGTAAACGCAGCTTTTACGCAGCTTTTCAGAGCTGCGTAAACGCAGCTTTTACGCAGCTTTTCAGAGCTGCGTAAACGCAGCTTTTACGCAGCTTTGCACAACGTCTAACTGAAAACCAAAATTTAAAAAAATAATATAGCCTGAAAGTCGTTTGGCCATGAATGATTCAAAATATGTTAATACAAATTTTAAAGTAGATTAGTCCTTATCCAACAGCCAAATTTTAAACAAATCAAATTTGAAAGCTGCTACTAGTTACAATAATGGAATACAAGATTTGTTTTCATCATGTCACAGAGGAAAAGGCTAATTATAAGCAATTATTTCTTTTACTTCAATGGTTATCGAAGGCATTTTAAAGTTATATAACAGAAAATATCAAAGTATGTAATAAATACAATTTTTTAATAAATAGACTTATAAAACTCAAAAGTACATAAGCGTGTGACAAATTACCTAATTTATTATCTAATAACCCATTACCACACAGTGACTCTTTTTGACTCCCCTAACACAAATGGCTTGGGAAAACATTGTGGAAAATAAAGAAATTGCTTGTGACAAGCAATTTCTTCATTTCCCATAATGTTTTCTACCAAAAAAGACCAAAAGATTCTAAATTTCCTTATATTGAAATTGTTGTCTGCAACATCTTTGAATTTGGACCAGTCCAAAATTTGTTGTTTGGTAATGCGTTAATACATTCTTACAAAATCCAAATACCCTTTCAAAATGGTGAAATTTCAAATTGGTCCAAAGCTAATGTTTCTTATATCAACAAACTAGGTTTTCATGAAGAAAAAGGTATCATAACAGTAAAAATATTGAGGCAATAAGAGAAAATGCTGATGATCAGCCTATTTTCTTCTTTTGCCTCATCGTTTTCCCAAGCCTTTCTATTAGAGACGTATTGAAAGATGGTACAAAAAATGACACATACAGAAAACATTTGGGCCAGGATCTGGAAAAATGTCTCTTAAGGCTTTTGAGCCCAACACCATGGTTCCAGATCAGCCTGTGTATACACACAGTCTGATCAGAAACCATGTTGTTCTCTAACAGCTTCATCATAGTGTGTAACAATTACATGAGAGTAACATGATCCAGGTCAAACTGCACCTAGGCACAGCCTGATCTTGAAACATGGTTGTCTGAAATGCTCTAAGGGACATTTTTCCAGCTCGCAGCTCATTTAAAAGCTGGTCATCATGAATTTTAATATGTTTTAGGCATTTTCTCTAACTCTTTTAACCTGTGTTATGTTTGATCATTATCCTTGTCATTCTAATTTAGGCATTTTCTCTAACTCTTTTAACCTGTGTTATGTTTGATCATTATCCTTGTCATTCTAATTTTCAGAATAAGCAAGTATGCAGTTTGATTGTTATGAGGATTTCTTTTGGATTTTTCATTATATTATAATAAAATAACACAAATCATCTAATATCTAAACCCTTTCCCAACAACTTTTTTTTTAGTCCAAAGCAGTTTCAGATACATTTGTACTAGAATTTTTGTATTGAAAAGCAATATCAAAGAATGCTATAGCATGGGAAACATTAAGGAAAAAGATGAAAATGATGATAATAATAGTATACTTCTTTTCTCATAACATTTCTTCGACAAAGTCTTGTGTGAAAAAAGGTTTAATTCTTTCATAAATCAACATCAAATATTCTAAATTAACAATATTAATATTACATTCGACCTTAAAGGCTAAAACATACCATCAGGGAAAGTATTTGGCATGTTCAGTCCACACCGATTTGACAAGGATTTAGAATACTTCAAGATGATAATTCTGAATCTAGCATGTTTTTCATACCTTACTCTATGCTCATTTTTCAATTAAACCAAACATGTGATTGACATATGCTGAGTTTATAGTGTTTCTTTCTTGAATGGTATCTTTTAGCATGACAGCTTTATCTTAATGGATAAAGGACCTCTATGGATAAGGCGAGAAATCTCCCTAAAAGGCTCAAATGGAAAAGTCAATTTTCAAAACACGCAAATTGATAATTATTTCGAGCTGTATTGTTAGATGTATACCTAAATCATATGAAAAATGATTTTGTACAATCAAAACGATTCGACATGTACAGATAACTCTTGGTTTCCGTACCTACCCCTAAAATTACATTTTCCTACCCCACCGGTATTCATTTTACCAGAATTAATTTTTTTATTGTTTTATCAACAAGAATTTTTCTGTAAATGCAAGGACAATTGGTGTTGAAATCATAAACCAGTTTTCGTTTGTTTTTAATGCGCATGCGCATCATTTAAACGAGTTTAAAAGCGAAATTTTCCCGCCAAAAATATGGCAATTGGTATATGAGTACTATTTTTAGTATAAAAGTATGTTCCAGGGTGGGGGTTCGATTACAGTCACCTGTAATTGATTATTAATCGATTACATTGGGGAAAACATGTAATTGATTAATAATCGATTACTCTAATTGTCACATGTAATTGAATACATTTGATTACTTTTGCTAAAGTAATCATGATTACAGGATGATTACATTCGATTACTTGCTTATCCTTTCCCAAACATGACCTGATTTTGACATCTTTAATAGACAATGCTTTTGAAAACATTGAGTCGAAAGAAGAAAATGCTGAGAATCACTATTTTCTCCTTATTTCATTTTTTTAAAGTATGTCTTGATGCCAAGATTGGTTATTCTAATAAGCATAAATACAATCGGTTTTTAGAAATTAATGCTGATAAACGAAAAACATTTAAAGTTGAGATAGATATGACAAATCCCATATAAATCTGAACTGTTGTCCACAACAATTTGTTTAATCTTAGCACAAAAATATATATTTCTCGTAGACGGTGCAATATTGTGGCTTGAAATTTTCATAAGAAAATATGCTCTTTCATATAAACATAAAAGTAAAATTTATGAAAAATAAATGTGAACTGTCACTTTAAGCATCAATATTTTCTCTGCCAAATTGTACATGAACACTATCTTTATAAACATCCATTTTGTAATCTACTTCAGCTGCCAAAATGGAACTGTTTAACCTTCTGTCGCTTGGGAAAGGATAGAAAATCAAAACATGTTTAGCACTGCCAAATCTTTTCATAAAATAACATGCACTGTTGAATGACAATATTATACAATGTTGTAAAAGAATAGTTTTATTGCAAAACTTTATTTATGGTTTAAATAGTGCATGAATATTACGGTCCTATAAAAACTATACAGTTTATAAAACATATAATATTATTTAAATATTTATAACTATTCTCAAATAGTGACACACTTTGATAACCTCTGTAGATATGGCAGGTTTAGAAAGCCTTAACAGAAAATGGCCATAATCAGCACTTTCTCCTGGTTATTTCTATGTGAAACAGGATCAATTTTGCTGTCTGCAAATTTCCTTTTGTTTTAGAAATAAATGTTGTTTGGGAAAGGGTTTATTCTATAACTAATATTGCATCTTATCATAAATAGTTTCTGGAAAGTTGAGAGACTGTGGTCAAAGTGATCAAAGTCTCTTCATTAGGAAAGGAGTCAGGAACTTCAAAATAGCCCATGAAGGATATAGCCTTTGTCACAATGTCAGATCCAAAGAACATTTGCATCCAGAATAATACCTGAACCTTCATATTAACTTCATCAAATCTCTCAAAGTTGTCAAATTGTATAATACTAAAGTTAGCCTGGGGGAATAAACACCTTTTGTTTAGGTTTCACACTATAGCAATCACTATTGTTCTTCGTGTAAAAAGGTGTGAAGTTCTTCAACCTAAATAACAGTAGTCATTTTAATTCTTTCCCAAATGATGCACTTCTATGTATGCACTTTCTTCTTTTCTCTAAATGTTTGCAAAACAATTCCTATCAGGTATGTCGAAACCTGATCTTGTTTTGGAAAGGATCTCTAATACAAACTTTTTTTACTTATCATTAGCAGTCCAAAATTGAGACTTTATTATGATTTACAGACTAATTGCAATTATAAAGAGTTTTTACTTTTGTCTTAACTTAAAATGACGTACATGTATTTTCAATAGACAAATATTTATTTTTCTGAAATTCACATGGGGTACTTCCTAACATTTCTATGTTCCTTGAAAACAATTTTTATATCTTAATTTGATTCAAAATTTTTCTGCAAGTAATCGAAAGTAATCGAAAATGTAATCGATGATTACATCATTTTTTAAGCCTGTAATCGATTAAATTACGATTACATGTAATCGAAACTCCATTCGATTACAGATTACTGTCGATTACTTGAGAAAATGTAATTGATTACAATCGATTACAATTACAGATTACGATTACCCCAACCCTGGTATGTTCCACCCCGTGACCCAGGAAATCCTTTTAACGGGGGAAGCCTATGTACAAGTTACACAAAATATGTCAATGGGAAGCTGGGTCAAGGGGTGGAACGATGTTCCCCAGCCAAGGGAAGGTAGCTATTCCTCGGTTTTTGGCGGGAAAGTGCGCTTTTGAAGTTGTTTAAATGATGCGCATGCGCAATACGGACAAAACCAAAGCTATCATATGATGTCAACACCATCTATCCTTGTAAATATAGAAAATAAATTGCAAATAGTACAAAAAGAAACTTCTTTTTACTTCTATGAATACTGGTAGTGTAAGAAAAATGAAACCATTTAGGTGGGTACAAAAATCAAGAGTTATCTGCACCTATAGAAGTTTTTAAATGACATAAAATCTGTGTTCATTTCATTTATTTATTTACCTAACCATAAAGCTTAATTTTGATTCTCAATTTGTCAGTTTTGAAAATTGACACATCCAGCTGAGCCTTATCTAGGGAGATTTCTCGCCTTATCCATAGAGGTCCTTTAAAGATGAAGCATTTTAAACTGTGCTGAAATAACGCACCACTTCAAAGCACACAAAGAAATATTTCAGGGTTTTTCGCAGAATAATTTGAAGTCATTGTATCAAATAATAAGTATTGGTAAACCTTGAAAAATATTGTGTTCATGCAAATAATTGTGATCAAAAACATAATGGGAAAAGAAGATATGCTCAATTTGAGCAATTTCTTCTTTTCCCATAATGTTTCTATACAAAATTATAACATATTGATTTAAAAAAATGCATTATTTACCAGTTTTTGATATGAAACACCTCAAGGCTGGGGAGAACACTGAATATGAAGGCATAAAAACACAAATTTCACATTGTTCTAAATCTGCAGTCCGCTCCACATGGCCTCGAAACCTCCGAGGGCCGTCCTCATCTTGGTGAAGGCGTTGTCTTAAGTAATGGAGATATGTTCAGCAACGACCCCTGAAACAGTATAAATGCAGTATGTATTAGAAAAGATATTGATCCTAAAACCAAATGCAAGAACCAAATATGTAAGCTGATGAGATGTAACTACTTGAAAAAGTATCTCACTATCTCAAATTTCTCCTTAAGTTATGTGTTGCAATCAATTGTTCCTGTACTGGAGAAAAGGTGCATGTATATCAAACATGATACTTGTTTAATATTGGTTAAAAGAAGTTATGGGATATGTTAACTTGCATAAACAAACAGACAAAAAGTCACACAATATGCCACTTCATTACAGTCTATAGCATAACAAGTAGTGAAATATGAATGCTCCCGAAATGGCCAATTTTGCCAATTTTAATTTTTTGGACAGACAGACTGACACGAGTAAAACAATATAACCCCCATTCTTTCGATTCAAGGGCATAATAACGGTTTCAGCAGACATACAAATGGTTAGTAATGTGAAAATTTGAAAAAAAATGATAACTAATGAAAAATTGTTTGCAATATCATTTTTCTGATGAGATAAGAATCGGACAAGATGAACATTGCTTTATATTTGACCAATAAATGTATAGTAATAGAGGCAACCGGTTCCAATAATTGTGGATGCTTGAGTATTAACAAGTAGTGCCCAGTGGAGCTAAAAAATTTGATACAGAGAACCTACTTTCTGTTGACCGGCATAAGACCTTGGTTACTTTCTTATTTACGTCCATAATTGGCATTGAACACATCCCATTCTACATCAGAACATCAAACTGTCAATCTTTTATGAATTTCCACCACACATCCTTCATTGCACCTTTAACCTGAAAACAAAACAGTGCAATTAAAAACAGGCAAATGAACCCCCCCCCCCTCCCAATGCCAGTACCTATTTCGTGTTAGGGACTAGGTTGGAATCCTGGTTCTGACCAGCAACATTCCTCAGTGTCTGTTAAATTTAATACCCAATGCTGGTATAATCTTGGCATGTACAACATCAATAGGTATGGATTTTGTGCTGTAAATAGACTGGCTTTACATGGTGTATGTTTTGTTAAATAGTCTGAGTTGTTAAAACATCTTGTAGCTACAGCTCAAATTAAGCTTTTTAAGGTAAGACCTGGGTAATGCAGTTCCTTTCATTTTAACTTATTCCGTAACATCCGTAAGTCCAAGCATTTCTAAAGTACCGTTAGATGCAGTATCGCCTATTTCCATAAAAACAGAAATAATTGAGCTCATTCAGAGATTTCATGAAATATTCTAGACAATTTTTGTGAAAATGTTTCTAAATTGCAGTGATTTTGTTACAAATTTATGCGTAAGAGTCCTAGGACCCACTGGTTCCCAAAACAATGAGTCCAAAATTGAAATATCGAATTCTTTGAAAGACAATGTCAATTACACATTGAAAATGTTAGCATCCTGGGACTCACTAAATAATTAATCAATGAGTCCTGAGAAAAAAGTATGAGTCAGGGACTCGGGACTCGCAGGTAACAAAATCCCTGAATTGTATGAAGAGTAGGCAAAAAGCACAACAAAAGTCAAAAATTCAAAATTTGAGAGCAACCAAAATTACTTCCTGCGAAATATATTTGCACCACCAAGATTTCGTTCCATAACTGGTCACAAAGCCCATTACCCAGGTTTTAACTTTATTATGAGATTTAGAATTATACTGACAAATTACTACTGTTTGTCTGAAATTACATCACTGTTTACAAGATACAGTTGTTCCCTGTTGATAACTCTGTGCTTTGGAGAACTAAAAACCTGTCTAGCTGTACCCCATCCCGCTTTTCCCAAAAATTAATCCCAACCAACCAGAAAAACAACCGGGATTTTTTGTCTTTTTTCTGGGTGGTTGGGATAAGTTCTTGGGAAATGTACAAAGATTTCACACATAAGTCATATCTCAGAGGAAAGATATCAGTATGGTGGGGTACATGCACGAAACCGTTTGAAAATTGATGCATAAATAAGAAAGTTATTCCACAATTTCTTACCTGAAGGGGAGGGGGCACATTTGTCTGTATTTGGTATCCATCCCATGATGCACAATCTCCACCGTGATTATACTCTTTAATTTACCCATTACCACAAAGTCACGCCTTTGGATGCCCTGCAAGTTCAAGGCTTTGGAAATCATTGTGGAAAATGAATGAATTTCTTGTAAGAAGCAATTTCTTCATTTACCACAATGTTTTCTACACAAAAACATCCAAAATCTTTAGATTTCATTTACTACAAATTATCATCTGCAGCATCTTTGAATTTGGATCACCCTAAAATTTTGTCATTTGGCAATGAGTTAACCACAGATTTACTTTAGATACATAAAACTTACCATTATTCAATCAGTGCTGAGTTTTACTACATTACCAGCTTGCTTTATTACTAAGCACCATAAAAGGATTTTTTTGTCAGTGGGGTGGTGAATGGGTACTGTAAAATAGCCTGAAATAAATAAACAAAAACTTTTCTCTCCTATAAAATTTTGAGAATTCCAAAACAATATATAGATCTATTATTTATTGTTTGTTTTGATGGTACTGTGTTGTTAATGATCTTATTACCATTTATCACAAGTTCTTTCATCTTCATGTCACATACATGTTCTATAATTAGATAAATTAACTCTTTCTCCAATGGCAGAATTTAAGAATTGATCCAAATTGAAAGATCAGTGCTACCTGATGTACACAACAAATTTAATAAATTTTTATTCATACTATAAGAGACATTTAAAGTTAAAAATGTGTTGGTTTTTTAAGCTTAAAGTAAATAATGAAGATAAATGATAATGTGATAATAAAATCCTCTCCTTTCCTTTCAATGTTTCCCAAAACTATCTCTCAGGGAGTGACATTTTGTTTGGGAAAGGGTCAAACCATTGAGGCCCAAATCATAAAATAATGTTACTAAAACCTTTTAATTATACATAGATCTTTTATCAACTTATAATTTGAATAAAATTAACTTTCCATTTCAAAACACTACATTTTGCTGTGTTTAGCTGTTAACATGCCAGTAAATAGAGAAAGTGGCAGCCATTTTGAGCAGTAGTGGGCTAAAATGGACATTTTTTATCTACAAATTTACAATATATGATAGGGGAATATTAATATTTCTAAAAAGTTAACACAGTATATGCAATCAGAATTATATCTCCTTATAATTCTGTAGTACTTAATGAACAAAAATGGATATAACTTACTTTTTTCTCAAACAAGCATTATCATGTACATAAACAACATTCAAAGAAGAAGAGGAAATCCCTCCTGTTTAATGATTGGCTAATAAATTGTTTATCTTTTTTTAACCAATCATGGCTCATCTTGAGGGGCACCTGTCAATATTACCCTTTCCTCAACAATACCTGGTTAGTAGAAACAGTTTAGAGAAAAAAGGTAAAAAAAAAATATATCATATTTTTTCTATGCTGTAACATGGATATCTTTTGCTATTTTCATTTAAATTTTTATTGTCTACTACATCTTTTAAATATTGGAGCAACCTTTAAAAAGTTTGCTTTTTGGGAAAGAGTAAACAACAGTGTACCCAATTCATGGAAAATAGGCAAAAGGAAAAATTGTAAATCATAACTGTAATTTCATTCTTCATTCATTTTTTCTCTGTCTCAGGAAAATACTCCAAACAACATAAATTCATTTTGATTAATTTCCATAACAAATACATGAAACTAATTTCATCTAGATTCTTAATTATTATATTAAATTATGAAAAAAGTTACAAATAATATACATGGCTTATTGCACTTTAACATAACAGCATTGTTTGGTCAACTTGTTATCATTGTACCAGCAATATACAGAAATCAATATTATATGATGCATAATTGCCCTAAATGAAATTAGTATAATGGGAAAGATATGGTATTTTAGCAGTCACAGATTTGCAACAAGTTTGCAACAATGACTGAAGTATACAGTTTTAACCCTTACCCTAGAAAGTCTTGAATAGTTTTAATACTTCACATCATAGTGCTTTGGATACCATAGAGAGGAAATGCTAAAAACAGACAGACCAAGGGACTCCAAAACAATAAGCTGAGATTGAAAAGGGTTATGAAATGGGCATTTTAATTGATGTATTGTTACTTGTTGATAAAAAAATGATTTAGAAGTAATTTGTCAAACTCTGTGAAATAGTTTGTTTGCAGATGTTGGGTAAAGGGTACTTGGATAATACCAGACTATATAATTAACACTTTCCCAAAAATTGCAGATGAATGATTTAAAAAGAATGTTTTTTTGTTGTTGTTGTTTTTCTGAGTGTACAGTATTTTAGAATATGAAGAAATTGCAAGCATTACTAATTTTGTTAATCCTTTTTCTTTTCATTTGAAATTTTATAATTTTTGTGCATATAAGACAAGTTTTAATTAGTGCACACATAAAACTTTTTTATGAGGGTGTTAAAATCTAAGTATCAGTCATAGAATTTGACAACTCAATGCAAATTTCTCTTTTCTTATGAATGTTTCTATTAAAAACATACAACATTATTTTAAACCCTTTCATAAAAAATTTTTTGACATCCTTAATAGAAAGGGTTCTGAAAAATTGAGACAATGAAAAAATTGCTGACAATTAGCACTTTCTCCTTTTGCTTCAATATTTTTGTGCTATATTAGACACAAATTCTTTTCTTAGTAATTTTGTTATTTATAACTTGGGCAAAAAAGGTATACTTTTTGCTGTTTGGGTAAACATAAATTGACAGTTTGGACACCAGGAAATTAATTATTGAATAAATTAATGTAGAAAAGTGAACATAGGAAATTTTTGTAAAGTGCCATGAACCTTTTCAACATATCTGATCTACACTGACATGAAACAAGTTACAATTTTTTTTTTCTACCACTGAACATTCCCCTGAAATGATGTCACATGGATCTCTAAGGGTGGAGTAACCTTAATTTATATAATATGGACACATTTTTTACATTTAACCCATTTGTGCCTAGCGTCCACTAAAGACGACACATGACTTTATCTGTAAGTAGATGCTTACGTATGTGTTTATCTCTGGTTCTCATCATTTGTTTGTATTGATAATCCATTGATAAGCAGAGAAATGCTGATCCAAGTGCTCATTAGCGATAAAGGTATCAGTAAAAATAAATATTATAAGAGAAGGGAGTGATTTTACTGAGAAAAAAAAAGAGACTTGAAAATGGGTAGGGAAAATTGTATGTTTATTTCCTTTATTTTTTTATATTTCTTATTTCATTATTATTCTGTAATGTTCCTCATCTGTGGGTAACTGCAGATACATTTTCCAGAGAAAAATAATATGTTTTCATAGTTTTATAGAAGAATATAATTTTGTCCACTAAAGTGGACGCTAGGACTGAGAGGGTGCCTGTAAATTCTTTGTATAGTAACAACATTTTTTAAATTTTATGAAGAAAATATAAAGTAAACATAGTTGTATCTATGCTTGAAGATGAAGGAAGATATATTAGCCGAATTGTGACCTTGACCTTTGTGACCCAAAAACAAAAGGCACCTCCTTGGGTCAAGGGCAACAACGGAGTAAATGTTTATGATCTTATGTCAACCGATTCTCGACTTAGAGCACGGAAATGAATTTCAAACAAAATCAAATTGTGACCTTGACCATTGACTTTCGTGACCCCAAAACAATAGGCACCTCCTTGGGCCATAGGCAACAACTGTGTTAAGTTTCATGGTCCAAGGTCAATAGGTTCTTGACATAGAGCACGAAAACGGATTTTAAACAAAGTCCATTTGTGACCTTGACCTTTGACCTTCATGACCCAAAAAGGTTAGGCACCTCCTTTGGTCATGGGCAACCACTGAGTAAAGTTTCATGACCCTAGGTCAAACGATTTACGAGTTAGAGCAGGGAAACAAAAAAAGTTTGTGGATGGGTGGATGGACGGACGAACGGACAGACAGCCAAACATGGTGAAACCAATATAACCCTTCTACTTCGTAGGTGGGGGTATAATTACAAATTGTGCTTGTATATTTGCAAATTTCGTGACGGAAACTATAGTTTTAGGGGGAAATATAAGATAACTTACACGTACCCATTCGTGCCTAGCGTCCACTTAAGTGGACAAAAATGTTTTTGCACAAAATCATACTTTTCCATTGAAATTTAAAAAAATTAAAGCCTAACTTGTTGTTTTCACACGGTTTTCATTGTTTTCTCTGATTTTTTTCCTAAAATAAAAATTCAGGCATAAATGGGTTAATGGACCTAATTAATTCGAAATTTTATTTCAACAATTTGCCTCTCTTGTTTAAGCCCTTTCCCAAAGTACAAAATGTTGACTCAGAAAGATATGCAGTTCATGGGCGGATCTAGAGGGGGAGTTGGGGGGCTGGGGGTGCCTCCGGACCCCCTGGCATTGGCCGAAAATTGAATTTTGACTATATAAATTTAGTGTAACGTTACATATCTATTACATTTTAAGCCATAATTTGGACTTGGACCCCCCCCCCCCCCCCTGGAAAAAAATCGAGCTTGGACCCCCCCCCCATTGGCGGATCCAGGGGGGTTCGGGGGGTTCAAACGAACCCCCCTCTGTAGCCTGATTCTTTCATTTTCATGCAGAAATTCAGTCAAAAGTGTGTAATATTTGTAAAACGAACCCCCCTTTTTGTAAAAACGAACCCCCCTCAAAGAAATCCTGGATCCGCCGCTGCCCCCCCCCCCCCTGGAAAAAATCATGGATCCACCCTTGCAGTTGACAAATTAGACACCAAGAGAACAAGGTATGTTTGTTATTGGCAGGAAAATATTGAGGCATTATAGGGTTATAAGCATCTTTTATTTTTCTTCAATGTTTTACTGAGTCTTTTTTTCTCTAATTGGTACATCAATGTTTGTGAATGGGTTATGTATTGTGACATTAAATCTCAAAATCAAGCAATATGGGCACAAACCTTTGAGGGAAAAGTAAAAGAAAAAAAATCATAAATACGCAGCTATGAATAGCTGCGTAAAAGCTGCGTCTTTGTTATTTAAGGGGAAGAAAAATCTGCAAAAGAAAGACGCAGCTTTTGCGCAGCTTCTTGAGCTGCGTTTTTGGATCTCAGACAAAATAATAAAAATACGCAGCTTTTACGCAGCTTCATAACAAAATACGCAGCTTTTACGCAGCTTCATAACAAAATACGCAGCTTTTACGCAGCTTCTTAACAAAATACGCAGCTTTTAAGTAAAAAACGCAGCTTTTGAAGAAAAACGCAGCTTTTACGCAGCTCTTTTTTTAAAACGCAGCTTTTGGGATAAGAAACAAAAAAAACGCAGAAAAGCTGCGTAAAAGCCGGCTTTTACGCAGCTTTCTGGAAGAGCTGCGTTTCATTTTCCCAAGGGCAACATGGTCTTCTTGTACATTAAACCAAACCTTGGACCTTGTGACATTGACCTTGGAGTTTGACCTTCTTTTAAAAAGCTTTGACCTTGCCGATATATTATATCCCTTTACACATACAGCCCTAGCCACATTAGCTGATTTCCTATCAGATAGATCATACTCTGAGTCCAGCTTTTTTGTGAAAACAGTAATAAGACTTGTTATTATTGTTTACTAAAATTCTAGCCACAGTAGCTGATATCCTATCAGATATCATATTCAGAATCTAGATTTTGGTCAAAACAGTAATAAGAGTTATTAGTTATTTCTTTCTAAAATTGTAGCCACAGTAGCTGATATCCTATCGGATATAATGTCCAGAATCTAGATTTTGGTCAAAACAGTAATAAGAGTAATTAGTTATTTCTTACTAAAATTCTAGATCTAGCTGATTTCCTATCTCATATCATACTCTGAATCCAGATTTTGGTAAGAAAAACAGTAATAAGAGTTCCTAGTTATTGTTTACTAAAATTCTAGACACAGTAGCAGATATCCAATCAGAAATCATAGTCTGAATCCAGATTTTGGTCAACACATTAATAACAGTCGTTAGTTCTTGTTTATTAAAATTCTAGCCACAGTAGTTTATTTCCTAATACTTTTCATGTTCTGAATCCTGAATTTGGTCAAAACAGTAATAAGAGTTGTTAGTTAGGGTTAACTAAAATTTTAGCCACAGTAGCTGAGTTTCTATCAGATTTCATTCTCTGAATCGAGATTTTGGTCAAAACAGTTAAAGAATTGTTTGTTATTGCTTACTACAATTCTGGCCAGAGTAGTTGATTTCCTATCAGATATCATACTCTGATTCCAGATTTTGGTCAAAACAGTAATAAGAGTTCTTAGTTATTGTTTACTAAAATTCTAGCCACAGTAGCTGTTTTCCTATGAGGTATCATACTCTGAATCCAGATTTTGGTCAAAACAGTGATAAAAGTTGTTAGTTATTGTTTACTAAAATTCTAGCCACAGTAATTGATATCCTATCGGATATCATACTCTGAATCAAGATTTTGGTCAAAACAGTAATAAGAGTTGTTAGTAATTGTTTACTAAAATTCTAGCCACAGTAGCAGATTTACTATCAGGTCTCATAATATGAATCCAGATTTTGGTCAAACAGTTGAAGAGTTGCTGGTTATTGCTTACTACAATTCTGGCCACAGTAGCTGATTTCCTATCATATATCATACTCTGAATCCAGATATTGGTCAAAATAGTAATAAGAGTTCTTACTTATTGTTTACTAAAATTCTAACAGTATCTGATTTCCTATCAGATATCATACTCTGATTCTAGATTTTGGTCAAAACAGTAATAAGAGTTCTTAGTTATTGTTTACTAAAATTCTAGCCACAGTAACTGTTATCCTATCAGATATCATACTCTGAATCCAGATTTTGATCAAAACAGTGATAAAAGTTGTTAGTAATTGTTTACTAAAATTCTAGCCACAGTAGCGGTTTTCCTATCAGGTTCTGAATCCAGATTTTGGTCGAAACAGTAATAAAAGTTGTTAGTGATTGTTAATTAAAATTTTAGCCACAGTAGGTAATTTCCTAACAAATATTATACTCTGATTCCAAATTTTGGTCAAAACCGATAAATAAGAGTTGTTATTTATTGTTTACTAAAATTCTTGCCGATGTAGCTGATTTCTTATCAGATATCATACTCCGAAACCTGATTTTGGTAAAAATGATAAAAAGAGATGTTTGTTAAATAAATTGTTTGCTAAAGTTCTAGCCACAGTAACCAATTTCCTTTCCGATATCATTCTCTGAATCCAGATTTAGGTCCAAACAATAATAAAAGTTGTTAGCTGTTGTTTATTAAATTTCAAGCCACAGTAGCTCATTTTGTTTACGATATCATACCCTGAATCCAGATTTTGGTCAAAACAGTAATAGATCTAACAGTTGTTAAGAAGTGTTTTCTTAAATTCTTATCAGAGTAGCTGGTTTCCTGACAGATATCATACTCTGAATCCTAATTTTGGTCAAAACAGTAATAAGAGTTCTTAGTCATTGTTTACTAAAATTATTGCCACAGTAACTGATATCTTATCAGATATCATACTCTGAATCCAGATTTTGGTCAGAACAGTAATAAGATTTGTTAGTAATTGTTTACCAAAATTCAAGCCACAGTAGCTGATTTTCGTATCAGGTATCATACTCTGAAGCCAGATTTTGGTCGAAACAGTAATAAGAGTTGTTAGTTAATGTTTACTAAATGTCTAACCACTGAAGATGATTTCCTATCAGAAATCATACTCTGAATCCAGATTTTGGTTAACACAGTAATAACAGTTGTTAGTTATTGGGTTTTTACAATTCTAGCCACAGTTGTTTACTTCCTAATATTTTTCATGTTCCGAATCCTGAATTTGGTAAAAAAAAAAAAGAGTAATAAGAGTTGTTGGTAAGGGTTTACTAAGATTTTAGCCACAGTAGCTAAATTTCTATCAGATATCATACTCTGAATCCAGATTTTGGTCAAAACAGTTAAAGAGTTGTTTGTTATTGCTTACTACAATTCTGGCCAGAGTAGCTGATTTCCTATCAGATATCATACTCTGATTCCAGATTCTGGTCAAAACAGTAATAAGAGTTCTTAGTTATTGTTTATTAAAATTCTAACCACGGGAGCTGTTTTCCTATCAGGTATCATACTCTGAATTCAGATTTCGGTCAAAACAGTAATAATAGTTGTTAGTTATTGTTTACTAAAATTCTAGCCACAGTAATTGATATCCTATCGGATATCATACTCTGAATCCAGATTTTGGTCAAAACAGTAATAAGAGTTGTTAGTAATTGTTTGCTGACATTCTAGCCACAGTAGCTGTTTTAGTATCAAGTATCATACTCTGAATCCAGATTTTGGTCAACACAGTAATAAGACAACAATATCTGATTTCTTACCAGATCGTCTACTCTGAATCCAGAATTTGGTAAAAAAAACAGCTATAAGAATTTTTAGTTATTGTTTACTTAAATTCTAGCCACAGTAGCAGATTTCAGAGATCATACTCTGAATCCAGACTTCGGTCAAAACAGTAATAAACGTGTGTCAGTTATTGTTTATTAAAATTCTTGACACAGTAGCTAATTCCCTGATAAATATCATACTCTGAATTCAAATTTTGTTCAAAACCGTTATAAGAGTTATAAGTTATTGTTTACTACAAATCAGGCCACAGTAGCTGATTTCCTATCATATATCATACTCCGAATTCCGATTTTGGTAACAACTGTAGTAAGAGTTGTTAGTTATTGTTTACTAAAATTCTAGCCACAGTTACTGATTTCTTTTACGATATCATACTCTGAATCTAGATTTTGGTCAAACAGTTGAAGAGTTGTTAGTAATTGCTTACTACAATTCTGGCCACAGTAGCTGATTTCCTATCATATATCATACTCTGAATCCAGATTTTCGTCAAAATAGTAATAAGAGTTCTTACTTATTGTTTACTAAAATTCTAATTACAGTATCTGATTTCCTATCAGATATCATACTCCGATTCTGGATTTTGGTCAAAACAGAGTTCTTAGTTATTGTTTACTAAAATTCTAGCCACAGTAACTGTTATCCTATCAGATATCATACTCTGAATCCAGATTTTGACCAAAACAGTGACAAAAGTTGTTAGTAATTGTTTACTAAAATTCTAACCACAGTGGCGGTTTTCCTATCAGGTTCTGAATCCAGATTTTGGTCGAAACAGTAATAAAAGTTGTAAGTGATTGTTAATTAAAATTCTAGCCACAGTAGGTAATTTCCTAATAAATATTATACTCTGATTCCAAATTTTGGTCAAAACCGTTATAAGAGTTGTTAGTTATTGTTTACTAAAATTCTCGCCACTGTAGCTGATTTCTTATCAGATATCATACTCCGAAACCTGATTTTGGTAAAAACAATAAAAAGAGTTGTTTGTTATTGTTTGCTTAAGTTCTAGCCACAGTTACCGATTTCCTTTACGATATCATTCTCTGGATCCAGATTTAGGTCAAAACAGTAATAAAAGTTGTTAGCTATTGTTTATTAAATTTCTAGCCACAGTAGCTCAGTTCCTTTAGGCATACGATATCATACCCTGAATCCAGATTTTGGTCAAAACAGTAATTTCAGTTGTTAAGTAGTGTTTTCTAAAATTCTTATCAGAGTAGCTGGTTTCCTGTTAGATATCATACTCTGAATCCTGATTTTGGTCAAAACAGTAATAATAGTTCTTAGTCATTGTTAACTAAAATTATTGCCACAGTAACTGATATCTTATCAGATATCATACTCTGAATCCAGATTTTGGTCAGAACAGTAATAAGATTTGTTAGTAATTGTTTACTAACATTCTAGCCACAGTAACTGTTTTCGTATCATGTATCATACTCTGAAGCCAGATTTTGGTCAAAATAGCAATGAGAGTTGTTAGTTAATGTTTATTAAAATTTTAGCCACAGTAGCTGATTTTCTAACAGATATCATACTCTGAATCCAGATTTTGGTCAAAACAGTAATAAGAGTTGTTAGTTAATGTTTACTAAATGTCTAACCACTGAAGATGACTTCCTATCAGAAATCATACTCTAAATCCAGATTTTGGTCAACACAGTAATAACAGTTGTTAGTTATTGGGGTTTTTTTTTACAATTCTAGCCACAGTTGTTTACTTCCTAATATTTTATCATGTTCCGAATCCTGAATTTGGTCAAAAAAGTAATAAGAGTTGTTAGTTAGGGTTTATTAAGAATTTAGCTACAGTAGCTGAATTTCTATCAGATACGAGGGATGATCCAAAAGTAATGTCACAGTGTCTATAGTTTGGTTATTCGACGTATTCTTGTACAAATAAAGACTTATCATTCAAGCTTATCCTATTGGAAACATGCTTTTCTGAATTATTTGAATATTGTTTATATATCCGAGAAAATAAAATGCCAAAAAGAATCCATGTCGTGCATATGCGCCGCACGCCCTAGACTATTCCTTTGTAGATTAATATTACTGTATGTTCTGTCATTATATGAAAGAAAAATCAAGACAATCAAGCTGATATTTAAATGCCGCTACGTCAAGATATTTCTAAGCAATTTTAGAACGTTTCAATAAAATCGGTGCGTTGGAATAACAAATAAGTCTTATTGAATTCATCACTCGCATTCGGGATAATGGTAGAATCGGATAAATGCCCACAACGTGTAATTCTGAACTTTTGCTAAAGGCTCCCAAAATAGCCGATTGAAGCAACAGAAACAATACATTCAACCTAGAAGAACGGACAATTCATGAAAGAGACGTCTATCGTTGGTGCAAGCTTTTTTGAGAGTGAATATGAGTCGCTTGAAGATCAAAACGAGCTGGAAGACATGTTGAGCTGGGGAATAACGCATACGTCCATGTTTCTTTGCGCAATTTCCGCATCTTAAGCTGAATTTAAGAAGAATTTATCATGTCGACCTAAACCAACTGAGAAGAACTTGATTCAAGGAATGCATTAAAAGAATTGCTGAACGAGTTGTTTAAAAAACATTTATGAAGCGGGTCGAACGCTACGAATGTTGCATTAATTAAAGACAGAGGGTGATATTTTGAGAAGGAGTAGAATGACGTCAATGACGTCGTGTGTTGTGCGGCGCTGGACACCGATGCGCTATATAAAAATGTAGTTTATTTTTGTAATTTTACACGAAACTTTATGAAAATTCATGCATGTATTAAACGAATGTTAATCTTTCGGTATCTAAAGTTGCATGAGGATACGTTCATAAAATCACAGAAAACAACGTTTGTGACATTACTTTTGGATCAACCCTCGTATCATACTCTGAATCCAGATTTTGGTCAAAACAGTTAAAGAGTTGCTTGTTATTGCTAACTACAATTCTGGCCACAGTAGCTGATTTCCTATCAGATATCATATATTCTGATTCCAGATTTTGGTCAAAACAATAATAAGAGTTCTTAGTTATTGTTTACTAAAAATCTTACCACAGTAGCTTTTTTTATCAGGTCTCATACTTTGTATCCAGATTTTGGTCAAAACAGTAATAAGAGTTGTTAGTTATTATTTACTAAAATTCTAGCCACAGTAGCTGTTTTAGTATCAAATATTATACTATATATATATATATATTATATATTTTGGCCAACACAGTAATAAGACAACAATGGCTGATTTCTTATCAGATCTTCTACTCTGAATCCAGAATTTGGTAAGAAAAAACAATTATAAGAGTTGTTAACTACAATTCTGGCCACAGTAGCTTATTTCCTATCAGATATCATGCTCTGATTCCAGATTTTGTTCAAAACAGTAATAAAAGTTGTTAGTTATTGCTTACTAAAATTATAGCCACAGAAGGTGATTTCCTATCAGATATTATACTCTGAATCCAGATTTTGGTCAAAACAGTAAAAAGAGTTGTTAGTTATTGTTTACTAAAATTCTAGCCACAGTAGCTGATATCCTATCTGATATCATCCTCTGAATCAAAAGTATGGTCAAAACATTAATAAGAATTGTTGGTTATTGTTTACCAGAATTCTAGCCACAATAGCTTATTTCCTATCAGATATCATGCTCTGATTCCAGATTTTGGTCAAAACAGGAATAAGAATTGTTAGTTATTGTTTATAGTTCAACTTCTAGCCACAGTAGCTGATTTCCTAGCTGATATCATACCCTGAATTCAGATTTAGGTCAAATCAGTAATTAGAGTTGTAAACTATTGTTTATTAAAATTCTAGCCAGAAAAGCTGATTTCCTTTCCGATAGCATGCTTTGAATCCAAATTTTGGTAAAAACAGTAAAAAGAGGTGTAAGTTATTGTTTATTAAACTTCTAGTTAGAGTAGCTGATACCCTATCAGATATCATAGCTGATTTCCTATCAGATATCTAACTCTGAATCCAGATTTTGGTCAAAACAGTTATTAGGTTGTTTGTTACAGTTTACTAAAATTCTAGCCACTGTAGTCGATTTCTTATCAGATATCATACTCTGAATCCAGATGTTGGTCAAAACACAAATAAAAGTTGTTAGTTATTGTTCACTAATATTCCAGCCACAAAAGTTGATTGCCTATCAGTTATCATACTCTGAATCTAGATTTTGGTCCAAACAGTAATAAGAAATGTTAGTTATTGTTTACTAAAGTTCTAGCCACAGTAGCTGATTTCCTATCAGGTATTTTACTCTAGCTGAATCTAGATTTTGGTCGAAACCATAATAAGAGTTGTTAGTTATAGTTTGCTAAAGTTCTAGCAACAGTAGGTGATTTCTAATCAGATATCATACTCTGAATCCAGATTTTGAACAAAACAGTCTTCTTCTTCTTCTTCTTCTTCTTCTTCTTCTTCTTCTTCTTCTTCTTCTTCTTCTTTTTCTTCTTCTTCTTCTTCTTCTTCTTCTTCTTCTTCTTCTTCTTCTTCTTCTTCTTCTTCTTCTTCTTCTTCTTCTTCTTCTTCTTCTTCTTCTTCTTCTTCTTCTTCCTGATACTGGCCACAGACTGATTATTTTGCCAGGGGTTGCGATAGAAAAGTTAAAAGATAAAAAGGTGAAAGAAATATGTATACAGTGAAAGTTAAAAGAATCAAGGCAGAGTTAGACAAAGTTGTTGGCCAGTTGAGCATTGAAGGCGTCAACTGAACCTGCTGACCGGACATCTGCTGGTAGGTGGTTCCAATCTTTGGTGGTCCTTGGGAAGAACGAGTTCTGTCGCGATGTCGTTTTGTGAAATTATATAACATAGCTGTCTTCTTGCATCTTCCTAGATTGTCTTGTTGGTTTTTGGAGGTTCTGATCTGGATCTATCGCTAGTCTATTTGTCGTGATTTTTATAAAATGTAGTGAGTCTGGCCACTTTTCTTCTGTCTTCGAGTGGTTGCCATTTCAAGTCTTCAATCATCTGGTTTACACTGGACCTGTTGTGATGTCTATTTTTCACAAATCTTGCACCTCGTCGTTGGACTTTTTTCTAATTTCTGAATGTCGTTTTTCTCGTATGGATACCATATACTGCTTCCGTATTCAAGCGTTGGTCTGATGGGTGCTTTATTATGCTGTTTCCTTGGTGTGTACAGATGAGATGTTTAAATTTCTTTGCAGGAACCCCAGCGTCTTGTTGGCTTTAGTAGTGATGTTTGTTTTATGCTGGCCCCAGTCTAGGTTGCTCGTTATGGTGCATCCGAGGTATTTTGCCTGTTTCTCATGTTCAAGAGAGTGTGGAGAGTATAATTATAGTTTATAAGTTTCTTTTTGTTGCCTATCGCTAGTACCCGGCACTTGTCTGGATGGAATTCCATCTTCCACTTTTGTTCCCACGAAGCCAGTTTATCTAGGTCTGTTTGAAGAGTTCTGCAATCAGTATCTGATGAAACGGTCATATAGGCTATCATATCTTCTGCGAAGAGTCTGACTTTTGCTCCTAGTTCTTCATGGATGTCGTTTATAGTATAAGAATAGACTGGGCCAAGGACTGAACCCTGGGGTACTCCGAATTGGACTTTTATCTGGTTCGATGAGTGTCCGATGACGACTACTGTCTGACTACGATTACTTAGAAATGCTTCTATCCATGTCTGTGCTTTTCGTCTTACTCCATAATGTTCGAGTTTGTGTAACAGGAGACTGTGGCTAACTTTATCAAACGCTCTAGAAAAGTCCATCACCAGAACGTCTGTTTGCTTTCTTTTCTCTAAGTTTCGACTGATCTCATCAGCGACCTCTAGTAATTGCGTTTCACATGACCTTCCTTTTCTGAAGCCGTGCTGCAGGTTGTAAAGTATACTAGTATTGTTCTTCTCCCCAAAGTTCATGATATGACTTGTTATGTCATGCTCCATTATCTTTCAGCAAATACATGTTAGGGATATCGGCATGTAGTTTATTGCGTCATAATTGTTGCCCTTCTTAAATATATATCATGGCTGTTTTCCAATCATTGGGGATAGTACCAGTGTCGTATGATGTCTTATAGATAATGGTCAGTATTGGGGCTATTTCTATACAGAGTTCTTTGAGTACCTTGGGTGTTATGTTGTCAGGACCTGCAGCTTTATGTGGGTTTAGTTTTGCAGTAGTTTCTGTATTATAGTCATTACAGTTGTTAGTTATTGTTTACCATTTTTCAAATCACAGTAGCTGATTTCCTATCAGATATCATACGCTGAATCCAGATTTTGTCCAAATCAGTAATAAGAGTTGTTAGTTATTGTTTACTAAAAGTCTAACCATAGTAACTGATTTTCTATCAGATATTATACTCTGAATCCAGGTTTTGGTCAAAACAGTATCAGGGTTTTTAGTTAATGTTAACTAAATTTTAGCCACAGAATTCGATTTCCTAACAGATTTCATATTCTGAATCCTGATGTTTGTCAAAACAGGAATAAGAATTGTTAGTTATTGTTTACTAAACTTCTGGCCACAGTTACTGATTCCCTAGCAGATATCATACTCTGAATGCAGATTTTGGTCAAAACAGTAATAAGAGATGTTAGTTATTGTTTACTAAAATTCTAGCCACAGTAGCTGATTTCCTATCCCATGCGCGGATCCAGAGGGGGGTCAGGGGGTCATGACCTCCCCTGGAATTTGGCGAAAAAAGGGGTTATAAACTAGACAGCCCTGGCGGTCTGGAAGCGCTCCACAGGCCTGACTGTTTGTCTTGTTGAATGCAATTTCAAAAGTTCAGGTTGCTCAAACAAGCAAATTTTATGCATTACCAAGCTGAAAATTACAAGCAAGTAGGCCTAAGATCATATGGTCAGTAAGATTCTGTGAAAGTTCTGTATTGATTAGTTAATACTAATGGTTGTAAAAGTGAAAATAAAGCCAAAAATGGCAATTTTGTCCTTGTTTTGTCTTGATTAGTCGATATTTGTAGTTGCTATATAGAGTGAAAACAATGTCAAAATAGAGCCGAAGATGGCAATTTTGTCAATTTCAAGGGCACATAACTCATGATATAAAATTCAGATCAAGCTGAAAATTACACCAAGGCAAGACTTATCGTCAACAACATTCTGTACAAGTTTTGTCTTGATTAGTCAATAATTGTAGTTGCTAGAGTGAAAACAGGGTCAAAATAGAGCCAAAAATATCAATTTTGTCAATTTCAAGGGCACATAACTCATGATGTAAAATTCAGATCAAGCTGAAAATTATACGAAGGCAATATCTCATTGTCTGCATCATTCTGTCCAAGTTTCGTCTGATTGGTCGCTATTTGTAGTTGCGAGAGTGAAAACAAAGTCAAAATAGAGCCGAAAATGGCAATTTTGTCAATTTCAAGGGCACATAACTCGTGATGTAAAATTCAAAAAATCAAGCTGAAAATTATACCAAGGCAAGATCATATAGTGACCATCATTCTGTCAAAGTTTTGTTTTGATTGTTCAATATTTGTAGATTTTAGAGTAAAAATAAAGTCAAAACCATCTATTTTTGTCATTCAAGGGCAGATAACTCAGGTTATTCTGAGTCAATCCAAATTCTTTGAAGGAATCTGAGAGAGGGTCACCCAATGATCATTCCTGTGAAGTTTGATTGAAATCCATCCAGTAGTTTCTGAGAAGAAGATTTTGAAAGAAAAAGTTTACGGACTGACAGACGGACGCACGGACGGACGGACGCATGACGGACACACCGCCAAGACAATAGCTCGCTGGCCTGACGGCCAGTGGAGCTAAAAAATTTAATGGTTATGTCCCATACAAGCTGCGTCATTCGTCCCTGTGTGCCATGATAAACCGTTGTTATATTTAGTCCTTCATGGTATGACATGTATCTGCATGGATCCAGGGGGTCAGGGGGCCTGACCTCCCCTGGAATTTGGCAAAAAAAGGGATCGGATCGGAAGACCCCCCCCCCCCCTGGGAAAAATACCTGGATCCGCGCTTGTATCCGACATCATGCTCTGAATCCAGATTTTGGTTGAAACAGTAATAAGAGTTGTATGTTATTGTTTACTAAAATTCTAGCCACAGTAGCTGATTTGGACAAGAACCTATCAGGTATCATACTCTGAATCCTGATTTTGGTCAAAACAGTAATAAGAGTTGTAAGTTATTGTTTACTAAAACTCTAGCCACAGAAGCTGATTTTTTTATCGGACATCATACTCTGAATCCTTATTTTGGCCAAAACAGTAATAAGAGTTGTTAGTTGCTAAAATTCTAGCCATCGTAGCTGATTTCCTATCAGATATCATACTCAGAATCCAGATTTTGAACAAAACAGTCCTCACCGTTGTTAGTTATTGTTTACCATTGTGGGGCGCCGTGGTCTAATGGTAAGACGCGGGATTTGGGATCGAGGGATCCTGGGTTCAAATCCCGCCAGTGACACGGGAATTTTTCTGAGCATAAAACTTACTCCACGTTGCTCCTCTTCACCCAAGTGTATAAATGGGTACACGGGAGAGTTGAAAACCAAAGAGCTGTGGCTGCCGACTTGAGACTCAGTGATCGCGGGTTTAAGTGTAAAGTCGGTTGAATATATGAGTAAATATAGATTTTAAATAGAAACTTTTTAACCATTATTCAAGTAGCTGATTTCCTAACAGATATCATACTCTGAATCCAAATTTTGGTCAAAACAGTAATAAGAGCTGTTAGTTATTGTTTACTAAAATTATAGCCACAGTAGCTGATTTCCTATCAGGTATCATACTCTGAATCCAGTAATTAAGACTTGTTAGTTATTGCTTACTAAAATTATAGTCAGAGTAGCCGATTTCCTATCAGATATCATAGTTACTCTGAAACCAGATTTTAGTCAAGATAGTTATCAGGGTTGTTAGTTATTGTTTACTAAAATTCTAGCCACAGTATTCGATTACCTAATATATTTCATTATCTGGATGTTAGTTATAGTTTACTTAATTCCTTGCCACAGTATCTGATTTCTTATCAGATTTCATACTCTGAATCCAGATTTTGGTCAAAGCAGTAATTAGAATAGTTAGTCATTGTTTACTAAAATTCTAGCCATAGTAGCTGCTTTCCTATCAGATTTCATACTCTGAATCCAGATTTTGGTCAAAGCAGTAATTAGAATAGTTAGTCATTGTTTACTAAAATTCTAGCCATAGTAGCTGCTTTCCTATCAGATATCATACTCTGAATCCAGACTTTGGTCAAAACAGTAATTAGATTTGGTAGTTAGTGTTTACTAAAATACTATTCACAGTAGTTGATTTCCTATCAGATATCATACCCTGAATCTAGATTTTGCTCAAAACAGTAATAGGAGTTGCTAGTTAATGTTAATTGAAGTTCTAGCCACAGTAGCTAATTTCCTAACAGATGTCATATATCTGAATCCAGATTTTGGTCAAAATAGTAATAAGAGTTGTTGGTTATTATTCACTAAAATTCTAGCCACAGTATCTGATTTCCCATCAGATATTACTCTGAATCCAGTTTTGGTCAAAACAGTAATAAGAGTTGTTCATTATTGTTATGCTCCCTTTCGAAGAAAATGGGGACATATTGTTTTACAAGTGAATGTTGGTCGGTTGGTGGTTAGGTTGGTTCGTCGGTCCGTAGACCATATCTTGTCTGAAACATAACTTGAAAAGTATTGAAGGTAGAATCATGAAACTTCATAGGTTGATAGATCCCGGTATGGAGAGGTGCCATGCACAGGAACTGTTACTGTGCCGATCAAATTTTAGAAGTTATTGCCCTTTGTTGTTTTTCAAACTTGATTCTTGTCCGGAGTATAACTCAAAAAGTGTGTAAGGTAGAATCATGAAACTTCATAGGTGGATATATCTTATCATGGAGAGGTGCAGTGCACAAGAACCGTTACTCTGCCAATCAAATTTATAGAGTTATTGTCCTTTGTTGATTTTTTAACTTGATTCTTGTCCGGAGCATAGCTAAAAAGTATATAAGGTAGAATCATGAAACTTCATATGTGCATTATACAGAGGTGCAGTGCATAGGAACCGTTACTCTGCTGATCAATTTTGGAGTTATTGCTCTTTGTTGATTTTCAAACTTAATTCTTGTCCAGAGCCTAAGAAAACTTTAACCTGGCATATTTCTTATGTTCTATTACATATACAGCCTTGATATTTCAAACATGACCATGACGTTTGACCTCGTGACCTTGACTTTGGGAGTTTGACCTACTTTAAAAACATTTTTAACCATGCCTCTATCTCATGTCCTTTTACACATGTATACAGGCTTGATATTTCGCACATGGACACCACCTACCAAGATCTTTTACATTTGACTATGACCTGGGACCTTGTCACCTTGACATTGGAGATTGACCTACTTTTGAAAACTATAACCTGGCCTCTATCTCATATCCTTTAACACAGCCAGCCTTGATATTCCACACATGGACACCACCTACCAAGACCGTTCATATTTGACCATGACCTTGGATGTTGTAACCTTGACCTTTGAGTTTGACTTACTTTAAAAAAAACTTTAACCTGACCTTTATCTCATGTCCTTTCACACATACAGCCTTCAAATTTTACACATTGACATCTCCCAACAACACAGTTCTTATTTGACCATGACCTTAAACCTTGTGACGTTGACCTTTGAGTTTGACCTACTTAAAAAATAGCTGGGCCTATATCGTATGTCCTATTACACATACAGCCTTGATATTTCACACACCCGGGACACCTCTGACCAAGAGCTTTCACATTTGACCATGGCCTTGGACATTGTGTCCTTGACCTTTGTGTTTGACCTACTTTACAAAAAACTTTAACCTATCCGATAGAGCATGTCATTTTACACACACAGCCTTGATATTTCAAACATTGACACCTCCAGCAAAGACCTGTCACATTTGACCATAATCTTGGACCTTGTCCTTGACCTTGCCATTTGACCTACTTTTAAAAAACGTTAACCTGTCCGATATATCATGTTCTTTTACACATACAGCCTTGATATTTTCACACATGGACACCACTTACCAAGACGTTTCACATTAGACCATGATCTTGGAACTTGTGCTTGGCTTTTGACTTACTATTAAAAAATTTAACTTGGCCTATATATTTCATGTGCTTTTACACATACAGCTTTGATATTTCACACATTGACAACTCCAACCAAGTTATTTCACTTTTGACCATGACCTTGGACCTTGACCTTTAAGTTTGACCTACTTTTAAAAAAGCTTTAACCTGGCCTATATATCATGTCCTATTACCTATACATCCTTGATGTTTCACACATGGACACCTCCTTCCAGGACCTCTCACATCTGATCATGACCTTTTACCATGTGACATTGACCTTGGAGTTTGCCCTACTTTTAAAAAACCTTAAATCTGGCCTATATTGCATGTACTATTACACCTATACAGCCTTGATATTCCACACATGGACACCTACCAAGACCTTTCGCATTTGACCATGACCTTGGACCTTGTGACCGTGACCTTGGAGTTTGACCTACATCAAAGGTAGACCCTTGAGGGGCATATATGTTTTACAAACATCTCTTGTCTTGAGGAAATATCGGAAAACTTCGAAATTGGGTCATCTGGGGTCAACAACGAGGTCACTGGGTCAAATCCTAGAAAAACCTTGTGAATTAGTGAAATGTAGGGGGTGTTGGTTTTAAGCATTTATTTCATTGTTCGGCCATAACTATCTGCATATTTTTTTTTTTGCCTCAATGTTTCCCGAGCCTTTTCAATCATGGCCAGGTTTTGTTTGGGAAAGGATTAAATACAACCTAGTTTCTATGGCAAAAAGCGCCGTACAATTAACGACGAATTTGTGGGCGGGGCTTAGAGTTAACTTAGGAACTCAACAGGCTGACAAATACGAGCAATCACCGATTACCAATCATTCACTCCGGAAGCACATGCGAAAGGAAGACACGACTTACAGGATCTGAAAAAAGTGAGATATATCGCAAGTTTCATTCTCTTTTTACTCAGAAAGCAGCATATTCTAATAATAGATCAAGTATTTACGAAGCGATATGTTGAAATCTCTAGTGAAATCCGTCTTTTGGCGACTTGGCAAATATTTTCACATTCCCATTTCCAAGGGCGACAACTCATTTTTGGTGGACGCTTCTAATTTGTAAAATTTTAATCTGGAAATTTTAAGCACGACGTCACTTCATGTATCTCATTTTAGACCATAGGATTATAGCTTAACCCTTTCCCAAACAAGACCTGGTTTTGACGTCCCTATTAGAAAGGGTTTGGGAAAAGATAATCCGAGTCTTCTCTGATGTATCGTAGTTCAACCTATTTTCGATACGTACCTAAAATCGTGACTCTATGTTTTTTGCACATGCTCAGAAAACCGGATGATGCATGACATCATTGTTTTCATTTTTTGGACCGTTGTCATTAGTTCTTCACTCGACGGAATTTTTACCAGAAATGCTTGAAAAACAAGCAAGTAATCACTGATTTCTTATTTTCGGAAAATGACATGCTGTTTCCGCTATTACTTTTTCTTTGTCCACAAAAAAGACGAAAAAATACTAAAAATGATCCAAAAATTAATATTTAACTACCAACCAATGATCTGGCACATTCGTCTGCTTCAAAAAGTCACATGACGGCAGTATGACGGTCATGTGACGCCAGTGGTTGGGTAGGTACAGAGTGTTTCAAAAGTGGTGGTATCTTACTCGAATTTTCTGTTTTTCTTACTTTTTTTACTTCTTTTCATTTGTCTCTTCTTTAAAAAAAAAAACAACAAAACTCTGTGGGGCATTACTGAAAATGAATAATTTCTTTTAGCATGCAGTTTCTTCTTTATCCACAACGTGGATATACAAAAATAATAGAAAAAACAATTTCATAAGCAAAAGATTGTTGTCTGCAACTTCTTTGGATTATGAATTGGTCCAAAATTATGATGCTTGGTAATGAGTTAAAAATCGCAAAGTACCCATATGCATTTATGATTTTTAGCTCCACTGGCCTTCAGGCCAGCGGGCTATTGTCATGGCGTTGTGTCCGTCGTGCGTGCGTCCGTGCATCCGTCTGTCCGTCCGTCCGTCCGGTCGTCAACTTTTTCTTTAAAAATCTTCTCCTCAGAAACTACTTGATGGATTTCAATCAAACTTCACAGGAATGATCCTTAGGTGGTCCTCTATCAGATTCCTTCAATTAATTCTGATTGAACCATAAAGTCTGGAGTTATCTGCAGGGCTCCCGCTGTCGATCGCCACTGGCGCCAATTGCGACAAAATAAAAATTCTGGCGACAAAATTTGCCAGTTGGCGATTTTATTGGCGACAACTTATTTGCGCCGTATTCTGACACAAGATTTCAGGTAAAGGGTTGAGTCTCAAAAGCTATGACAGTCGCGTGTATCGGTGCTGGTCAGTCATTGATTAACAAAAATCGATAATCGGTAACCAATTATCCGAGATAGCAGTTTGTCCATATGATTATGACACCTTCTAAATAACTGTTTCAATATGCGTGAAAATGTCTTGGTCGCGTGGCTTGCCGAGGAAGAAAACTTTACTCTTTAGTCACTGGAAATTTATTCTGGTGCGTTTACCTGGAGCTTAATTTCGCCCTAAATCCGACAAATTGTATTCTAAATCCTTTACACATATTCCCTTATAAAGACAACACATTTTTGTCAAGACTGGAACAAACGGGCCAGATGTGTCGGCGGCATTTATTTGATCTCGGGGTAGTGACGTCATATAAATAACGAGTGACTAAAACGCCGTATCGTTACGATGTTTTAACCCCCAAACGGTTTGTATTTCGTGTAAACTTTCGCAAATCAATTACACAATGGAATTTGTTTCTATCGCATTTGAAAAGATTTTCTTTTTAATCAATGGATATAAAACACGAGGCAAAGCTTTTGTCAGAATCCGATTCAGGCTACGAGTCCGAGCATCGTATCGCAGATCGATTTTTTTGTGATCAAAAAAGATTCACTTTCATTCCTTGTTTTCACATGGAATTTTCCGAGTCAGATTTCTTTAAATCTTATCTGTAGATTCTATCAAAGCTTGTGATCGAGTGATCGCCGCAATAGGTTCCGAAGTTTTAAGTTTCGTCACGAATTAATGATTTACATCGTATTTTAGGTCCTCGTGTATTCGTTCTGAAAAATGTACTAGTTCTAGTCGGAAGGCATGCCGAAAAAAGGTTGACTTTAAGATTCTCCGATTTACCTAAAAAAACTCATGTAATTTCTGCACGCATTTCAATCTGTATGTGTGTGTGCGCACGTGGTTTGGGCAGGGGGGGGGGGGAGGGGGGGGGGGCGAATTGACAACTGGGTGGGGTCAGTGACGTTCCGTATAATTATTGTAAATCAGAGGGAACCGCATCCAATCAACTCAAATTATAGAATTTATGCTAATGATCTTGATTTCTGTCAATAAAAAGTCATAAACATCATGACATATTACCTAATTGTGATGATAATTATGCATTTTTACAGACTATAATGTTGGGGTGCTTTTTTAGGGGGGGGGGGGAGCGGGGGGGTCTATATGTTTTTCTTCTTTTCCCATTGGCTCCTCTACTGGCACTGACTGGCTCCAATTGGCCCCAACAAATTTCAATTGGCGATTTTGCTGGCGCCAAGTCTGAAATTGCCAGGGGAAGCCCTGATCTGCCCTTGAATTATAAAACGGCCGTTTTCACTTGTTTTCACTCTAGCCACTACAAATATTGATCAATCAAAACAAAACTTGGTCAGAATGTTGGTGCTGATAAGATCTTGCCTGAGTACAATTTTCAGCTTGATCTGATTATTACGTCTTGAGTTATGTGCCCTTGAAATTGGCAAAACTACCATTTTTGACCTTATTTTTACTCAAACAACCATAAATATCCACCAATCAACATAAAACTTTCACATTATATTACTGGCCATAAGATCTTGTGTTGGTGCAATTATCAGCTGCATATGAATCTTAAATCATGATTTATCTGCCCTTGAATTTGACAAAATTGTTGTTTTCGACTTTGATTTAAAACTCTTTTACACCCACAAATATTGAATAATCAGGTCAGAACTTAAACAAGATGTTAGGATCTTGCTTTAGTGTGATTCTTAGCTAGATATGAATGTAAAATCATCAGTTATATGCCTTTCAATTTGACAAAATTGCTAATTGTGACTTTTTTTTTCACTCTAACAACCAAACACACTCTTATATTAAAGACTGTTGCAAAGCTTGATAACTAATAGATCTTATATGAATGTATTTTCAGCTTTCTAGTTACTTTGTAATTGCTTTAAGAGCAACACTTATTGAAAAATCTAGTGAAAACTTGTACTTGATATTACAAGAAATTCAGGTTTGACAGCCATTTGCATTATTTTTGGAAAAGGGTTTTTCCCAGAATCTATTTTTAGCTCAAAATCTATTTTTAGAAATATGAAATATTTTGGAGTAATCAATGTTCTGTTAATTTAGATCTGTTGGGAAGAAGGAAAATTTTAATTGCTTGTGACATCCTAAGCTAGAATGTTCTGAGTCCATTTCCTTTTACCCTTTCTCAAATGGCAAACATGTAATTTTACTTTCTTTGCTTCAAGAACCACACATTTTGAACAATCTAGTTTTGTTACTTTCTTTTAGCTCTATGAAACACAAGCATTGAAAAATCTAATCAAAACTTGGATTAAATATTACATGAAATTCAGGCCTGTGGAGCGACTCAAGACCTTCAGGTCTTCTAGTTATGCCCCCTTTCGAAGAAAATGGGGGTATATTGTTTTGCAAGTGTCGGTCGGTCGGTCGGTCGGTCGGTCGGTCGGTCGGAAGGTCGGTCGGTCGGTCGGTCGGTCGGTCGGTCGGTCTGTCCGTAGACCAAATCTTGTCCGGAGCATAACTCAAAAAGTATTAAAGGTAGAATCATGAAACTTCACAGGTGGATAGATCTCATTATGGAGAGGTGCAGTGCACAAGAACCGTAACTCTGCCGATCAAATTTTTTGAGTTATTGCCCTTTGTTGATTTTATAACTTGATTCTTGTCCGGAGCATAACTCAAAAAGTATGTAAGGTAGAATCATGAAACTTTATAGGTGGATAGATCTCATTATGGAGAGATGCAGTGCATAAGAACCGTAACTCTGCCGATCAAATTTTTTGAGTTATTGCCCTTTGTTGATTTTATAACTTGATTATTGTCCGGAGCATAACTCAAAAAGTATGTAAGGTAGAATCATGAAACTTTATAGGTGGATAGATCTCATTAAGGAGAAGTGCAGTGCACAAGAACTGTAACTCTGCCGATCAAATTTTTGGAGTTATTGCCCTTTGTTGATTTTATTAATTGATTCTTGTCCGGAGCATTACTCAAAAAGTATGTAAGGTACAATCATGAAACTTTACAGGTGGATAGATCTCATTATGGAGAGGTGCAGTGCACAAGAACCGTAACTCTGTCGATCAAATTTTTTGAGTTATTGCCCTTTGTTGATTTTCAAACTTGATTCTTGTCCGGAGCATAACTCAAAAAGTATAAAAGTTAGAATCATGAAACTTCACAGGTGGATAGCTCTCATTATGGAGAGGTGCAGTGCACAAGAACTGTAACTCTGCTGATCAAATTTTTTGAGTTATTGCCCTTTGTTGATTTTCAAACTTGATTCTTGTCCGGAGCATAACTCAAAAACTATGTTAGGTAGAATCATGAAACTTCACAGGTGGATAGATCTCATTATGGAGAGGTGCAGTGTACAAGAAACGTAACTCTGCTGATCATATTTTGTGAGTTATTGCGCTTTGTTGATTTTATAACTTAATTCTTGTCCGGAGCACAACTCAAAAAATATGTAAGGTAGAATCATGAAACTTTACAGGTGAATAGATTTCATTATGGAGAGGTGCAGTGCACAAGAACTGTAATTCTGCCAATCAAATTTTTGGAGTTATTGCCCTTTGTTGATTTTTACGCTTAATTCTTAACCTTGCCTATATCCCGTGTCCTTTTACACATACAGCCTTGATATCTCACACATAGATACCTCCTATCAACATCGTTCACATTTAACCATGACCTTGGACCTTGTGACTTTGACCTTGGAGTTTGACCTACTTTAAAACAAAATAAACCCGGCATATATCTCATGACCTTTTACAAATACAGCCTTGATATTTCACACATGGACACATCTTACCAAGACCATTCACAATTGACCATGACCTTGGACTTTGTGACCTTGACCTTGGAGTTTGACCTACTTTTAAAAAACTTTAACCTGGCCGATATATCATGTCCATTTACACATACAGCCTTGATATTTGACACATGGAAACCTCCGACCTAGACCTATCACATACGACTATGACCTTGGACCATGTGGCCTTGTGCTTGGAGTTTGACCTACTTTTACAAAAAAATAAACTGGGCCTATATCTTATGTGCTATTACACATACAGCCTTGGTATTTCACACATTGACACATCTTACCAAGACCTTTCACATTTGACCATGACCTTGGACCTTGTGACCTTGACCTTGGACTTTGACCTACTTTAAAAAAAAATTAACCTAGCCGATATATCATGTCCTTTTACACATACAGCCTTGATATTTGACACATGGACACCTACGACCAAGACCTTTTACATTGGACCATGACCTTGGACCTTGTGACCTTGACCTTGGTGTTAGACCTACTTTAATAATACATTAACCTGGCCTATATTTATGTCATTTTACATATACAGCCTTGATATTTCACACATGGTCACTTCCAACCAAGATATTTCACTTTTGACCATGACCTTGGACCTTGACCTTGGAGTTTGACCTACTTTTAAAAAACTTAAACTAGGCCTTTATCTCATGTCCTGTTACCTATACAGTCTCAATATTTTATACATGGACACCTCCTACCAAGACCTTTCACATTTGACCATGACCTTCGCCTGTGTGACCTTGACCTTTGATTTTTACATCATTTTACAAATATTTAACCTAGCCTTTATCTTATGTCCTATTACACCTACAGCCTTGATATTTCACACATAGACACCTCCTACCAAGACCTTTCATATTTGACCATGACCTTGAATATTGCAACCTTGACCTTGGAGTTTGACCTACTTTTAAAAAGACTGAAACCAGGCATATATATCATGTCCTTTTACACCTACAGCCTTGATATTTCACACATGGACACCTCCAACCAAGGCCTTTCACATTTGACCATGACCTTGACCTTGGCATTTGGCCTACTTTTAAAAACTTTAACCTGGCCTATGTTTCATTTTACTTTTACATATACAGCTTTGATATTTCACACATAGACACCTCCAACCAAGACCTTTTATATTTGACCATGACCTTGGACCTTGTTAACTTGACCTTGGACTTTGACCTACATCAAATGTAGGCCCTTGAGGGGGCATATATGTTTTACAAACATCTCTTGTTTTCATTTGTATACACCAAGTTGACCTCCATTTTGCATGTTGCATACGTTTTTAGCCAAACTGTAAATAAATACTCTTCAACAAAAGAGATATAAAAGGTATCGAAAATAGGTCAACTTTACAAGAAATGACCAGTTTTACCTTGTTTTTTAAAGTCATTGTTTTTCCAACTCTATTTCGATAAATATCTACAAAAATAAGACTTTTGGAGATTAAATAGGTAAGATTTTTGTGATTCAGCTTGAATTTATTGGGTAAACCCTTATGTTCCTCATCGTTTATCCAGAACCATAAGGGTATCGAAAACCGGTCAATCCACGGTAAATACTCTCTTTGATATTTTGATTTTACGCTATTTACATCAGAGAGCGTTGCTCTTTGAAAAAATCAAGAAGTTCGCAACAAATTGTTGCGCATCGTTCACCGTCCGATCTTAAACGCTATCGTTAAAACCCCTGATGATATCGATAAATGATCCATTTATTGTTATGGCTGCTGAAAAAATTACGACCAAAAAGTATTTCTAAACGGTTAATAGGCAATGTTTTGCAACAAACCTCACCTGAGCAGCCTTTGTTTACCTTGACCTTCCATTCAAAACCAAAGGTTATACTCATCCAGCAGGCCGATTTGAAATGAAATTTTTGGTCAGGTATGCAGGGATTTTCTTAAGTGGACGCCCGCTTGCCCGTGCCGGGGTAAAATCAGTGGGGGCAAGTGCTTTTTCCATGAAGGTTGCCCGCCGGGCAAGTATATTTTTTGTTGTAGGAAACATTTTTGGTAGTTTCTGTTGCGATATTATTTTTCTTTCTATTTACATTTATGTAATAGGACTGCTGAGAGTATTAATGCACTTGGATATTCATGATTTCAATGAAAAAAATATAGAGTATAAATGATTGACACTTCAGGAATCATGGATCGTGATCTTCGACCAAAATTAATATACAAGTAGTTTTCTGCTAAATATTCAAAGGAAATGGCCAATAAAGTGAAGTTAAACTATAATTTTCTACAAACCTTATATCATATTATCGGCAATCCTTCCCTTCACGCATGTCTGTGTTATGTACATAATTCACTCTCAGAAATAGAAATTCACATAAGCAAAACTGAGTAAAGGATGCAAGCACAAATTAATTTTCGTGAAAGGAATTTGCACAAATAATGATTTATCATGTTGTTCCGAACTTGCAAGTGAAAATTGTTTGTAAGTCCAGGGTGCTGAAGTTAATGCAAATCCTTTGTCTAGAATCTGATCACGAGTAACCATAAAAAGAGCCTCAGAAAACACTGTATAAATTTACAACACAGATTGATTCTCCATAAATAGATTTTCTTTGATCTGAGAGGGCGATTCATTTTACATGATGTCATGACTCATGACCCTTATTTATTATAAGCACAGTTGAATCCGTTTACTACCTAATGAGTAGGAACTCTGATGTATTTCAGACAAACTTTGCTTCACTTTTAATTGCTTTTAGAACTGACTGAATTCGAAAGACAAAGCAATCCACAAAATAGACACTTTTTCTAGCACAAATCTTTTTTAAATGTAGAAAAAAATCCAGCATGATTTTTTGATAATTCTTTATTAATAAGGCTTTCAAAACTAGAAATTGTTTTTGATCGGGTGTAAACAAAATTCAGAATACTAGTACTATTTTCAGTTCAAAGTTCAAACAAAAGCTGTATATTTGGACATCCCTTTTATCTTTGCAAAGTTTATGTCCACTTTACAATATTTGACATGGCATTTTCTCTGTTTCACCCTTCAATTTTCGATTATTGGAACAGTCTGGATTTTGGTAATGGGAAAGGAAAAATATTCAAAAATACATATAATAAACAGGATTGAAGCTATGCTTTATGGATTAAGGTCATAGAAGTACAAGGGTCATTTTGATATTCAAATTATGATACAAATCAGATACCTCATTTTGGTACACAGACAGGTATTCACCTCTCTATGGACTGTGTCTGTGGTCAATACCTAGCTGCATACCAAAATGGTAAACACATGGCTATATGATTGATGTGCTAGAACCTATATATCTTTGTTTTATACAAACTTTGTACTAGAACTCACCAGCTTCGTTCCAGACATCAACAGAAATGGGGGCAAGTAGTTTTCAATGGGGGCAAGTAGATCTTGAAAGTGACTTACCCCCTGGGCAAGTGAAACTCAAATCCTTAAGAAAACCCCTGGGTATGACAAAAAATGATTTATTGATCTATACCCTACAGTGTTTTACCGAGTTATTCGATATGATACACAAAAAACAAAGCTTCAAGTTACTTGTAACGTTACCGAACTTTCCGCTGTTTTCAAAGAGCAACGCTCTCTGATGTAAATAGCGAAAAATCAAAATATCAAAGAGCGTATTTACATCAGAGAAGACTCGGATTAGGGAAAAGATTGAAACAAAAGTCTGTGATAATCAGCAGTTTCTCATTTTGTCTCAATATTTTCTGAGCTGTATCATACACAATTCTTATCTGTATCAATATCCATTTTGTCATTTTTTACAGTTTTTAAAGTGGATCACCCAAAAAATTTTTTGTTTGGGAAAGGGTTAAATGTTGGAGTAAATGAATATGAAAATGCGGTTGGAGAATGAAAGGATCCGATCATCGGATACAACTGTAAGGAACAGAGGAAAGCAAATTGGGTGAGCAAAACAGGCCACCCATTCAATCTTGTAGTGCAGGGATTAGGCTGAAAATTTGGGTGGATGGGCCAAAAGCCCATCAACCCAAATTTCCATGGGTCCTAATTGGGCCGGGCCAATGGGGGCCACCTAGGCCCCCATTGGGGTCTGGGGCAACGCCCTGGTGGGGGGACTAGGGGGGCGAAGCCTCCCGGCTGAAAACGAATTTTAGCATTTCTGAGACCTAAAAATCACATCTCCTGGAAGCTGTTTGTGCTATTTGAAATTGCATGTTTCAAAAGAATTTTCAATAAATTATCAAACTTTGTTATAAATATCATTTTATTTCTCTGCATTCACTGAACTAAACAGCCTGGTATCAGCATTCACTGTCTGCAATCCACTACCAGGAAACTCACCAGTATTCGGCCTGCTCAAACTCACTGCTGTCGTTGATAAATTTAGTTGATGATTTGCAGAGGTCCAGATCATTTTTTGATGCAAGGAGTATTTTACCCCTCATTTTTTCAACGAATACCTTTGGGAAAAGACTGGAATTGATTAACCCTTTCTAAAATAATAGATCTTTTGGGTGGTCCAATTTTACTGACATTCACAACAAAGACAGGGCGCCCAGTAACCTATAAATACCTATAAATACCTATATTATCCTATATTTCTGGGCCTTACCTATAAAAACCTATAATATCGCCCATTTTGCCCCAAATACCTATAAATACCTATATTTTTGTATCTTTGGTAAGCAATGATTACAAATTTAAACTAAATACTTTCAAAATAGCAGTTTTTTTATGATTTAAAAGTTATTATTATCTATATAATATACAGTAGAAATTAGTACATGTATATTCCTTTCAGGCCAGTCTTACAAACTTTAATGCCTGAGGGAAAGACTGATTAAACATGATATTTATCATTGTTGAAGAAGCTTTCATGTATATTTTGTCATCTTTTACTGGTATTGACCATTTTATTTAGTGGATATTTGCCTTTTATGAATTGTTAAGTTCTGATCAAATAACTTTGTGCAAGTATTACTAATGGACAAATGAATTATAATATCTTTATATGAATGCATGGGAAAACCTGTATAACTTGAAGCAGGCCAGTTTTGCTTCTGATACACAAAGCTAAGGTTGAGTTTCTGTCCTGAAATTATCACATAGTCAGTACCAGTCTTCCATTTAAGCTCTGAGGAAGATTAAAGAATAGAGTACCTTCTTTTGAACTCACTGTTAATGACTAGAAGCCAAATTTAGGTAGAAATGTTTAAATTTTCATCTTGCTGTCACAGAGACTAATTGAAATTTGTACATGGAGTTGCTTGTTGTGTTATGTTTGTTAGAGACAGCCAGTATGTTTAAAATTAAACATAATGAAATTAAACATCTAATTTCAGATCACCTTAGCAATTAGTGTTAAGTGTGAGGTATTGTGATTGCTAACCATGGTCATCCATCCGCCTGTCCGTAAACATATTTTCTCAAACAATACAGCAAAGTGTCTTAAAATTTTGTTTGTAGCATCAGCCAAAGGCCTGCTACCGAAATACTCAAAATCATTGTGGTATTATGAAAATTGGTCCTATGTTCTGGGGGTATCTTATTTCATATATGGACAAGGAAGGACAATCTACTTCTCCTTAATGCCCATGGCATTGAAAATGGTATGTGAAACTGTCTTTTGACCCTCTACCAAAATACTTATTATCACAAATTTATGAAAGGATAAAAACTGACCCTATGTGGTGGGGTATCAGATTTCATATAGGGATAAAGAAGGAAATCTTGTAAAGTCTAAATTGTTTTGGCCTTAAACTTGGTTTAAAGAATTGTTTCATGGCCCTCTGCCAATACTTTTCAAATTATATTGGTACAATGAAAAGTAGCCCTGTGTGTTTGAGTATCAGTCTTCATACACAAACAAAGCAGGAAATCTAGGCAATCTTCTACTCCTGAATCATTTGACCTAGGGCTTTCAATTTGCTGTGTAGAACCACCTCATGGCCCTCTTACCAATATCCTTCAAAATATTGTGATACAATGACAATTGGTCATATGTTGTTTGATACTTTATTTCATGAGAGACAAAGCAGGAAATCGTACACATTCTTTTTCTCCTTTAGAAACAGTTTGGCCTATGTCTTTTCAATTTGGTTTGTAGAATTGTCTTAATTCAGGCCCACTACCAAAGCACAACAAAATTTTTTGGTTCTGTGAAATTTGACCTATGTTGTAGAATATCAAATTTCTTTCATTCATCTTCTACTCCAAATTATTTAACCAATGACCTTCAAACGTTTCTAATGACCCTCCATCAAAACACTTCAAAGTTTTGTAGTATTATGAAATTCGGCTCTTTGTTGTTGAGTGATTCCATATAAGATTCCATATAGAGACAAAGAAATTAGATGGAAATCTAGAGCAAACGTCTCTTGACAAATTGTTTTTTCAGAGACCCTATATTGAGGTTTTTCCATGTATCAGGGCAAAATGACTCTCTGCCCAAATTCTTCAAATTGCCTTCTTTCAATGAACATTGGCTGGAAGTTGTGGGTCTAGGATGAGACAGAAGATATCAAATACAATAATTTCCTTTCTTGTCTTTTTCTCCTATTGTCCTATTAATAGCAGAGAGCTGGAAGGTAGTGGTGGTGGTAGAGAAATGTTTAAAGTAGGGTTCTCTTCATAATAAACACAACCTATATTATCCTATATTTCTGGCGAACTGATACCTATATTATTGGAACATACCTATATTTTTGACACCATAAGTCACTGGGCACCCTGCAAAGATAAAAAGTCCGATTTGAAAGCTGCTGGAGATGGCAAGGTTGAATTTAACAAAAGGGACTTCGTGTACAATAAGCAAAGGAAATATTGAAGAAAAAGCAGAAAGTTTTGGCTATCAATTTTTTCTTCTTTTGTCTCAAAAATTATAATCCAAAAACTTTCCTTTTATGAACGTCAGAACCAGGTCATGTGTGGGAAATGATTAAAAACTACAGGAGCACCAAACCGGAACGACCCACTTTCATTTTCGGGGTTGATGGCGTCTTACCGCGGTAGGCCTATGTTTCTTTTTCCGAACATCGAGTGGGGTTTTCTATGAACGTGATTACCGTCGTGAACTTTCTTTGCCTGTAGGGTCACTTTGGAAATAATATCGGCCAAAATCACCTTTACGTTCTGCCATGAACGGATTTATTCCTACCCGATTAAAAAAGAAAATAAACTTCATCGAGTTGCTGCAATATTTCCGATTTACGGAGTGACGTAACATTTGGTCTGTTATTTATCATCCAATTAAAATCGAGTAAACGATTTGCTCCGTATACAAAATTTAACGGAGATAACCAATCGATTCAAATTCTAACAAAATATTCCACTCGGTGACATTCGGCAGATCTCTGGAATAGCCGACTATCGTCCCGCTATCGCTCGGCTGGTGACGTAAGCGGTATTCCCCAATTGTTCCCGGTTTTGATTGGCTGATTAAAGACGTATGAAACACTTTGGTGCTATTTTTACATAAAGTACCTCCTTTAATGGGGCGCCCAGGTAAAAATACTGCATCATAGGGAAAAGCTATGCCAGGGTTGCCACGCGTCAGGGAAAAGTCAGGGAAATTTAGATTTTTTCAAGGTCAGGGAATTGTCAGGGAATTTTGTGAACTGTCAGGGAAACTTGAAAATACTGGCAAATGTCAGGGAATTGTCAGGGAATTTTGAGAAAAATAAGATGCAGTGCCATATATAATTAATTATTTCAACATCGCCTTTTAAAAATGTTTCGAGACACCGTGAGTTCCAGCGAAATTACCGTGGAGTAATATGTCAGTTAATTTTCCAATTTAGTCAGGGAAATGTCGGGGAATTGTCAGGGAATTTTATTTCCTCTGACTAGTGGCAACCCTGTATGCGTCAATTCGGTGCGGACGCTCATTTTTGAAGCGCCGTACGTAAATTACTTGCGCCTATGGCGCAAAGGCGCGGCCCAAAATAATCCCTGGTAGTGTACCCCCAATTATTGCATACAGCCTTCTTTGTTTCATATTGAGGGTGTATAAGTATGTTGTAAAATGACCCCCAGTAGCGATATCAACGGAAAATCAATTTTGTAAAAAAAATTCAGATTATCTGGTTTGGTTGAGCACTATCCTTAAGGTCTACGAAGACTTTTTCAGTTCATTTCATCGAAATTTATTGAAAAATAACGAAGTTATTGAAGTTTAAAGTTTGCAAATTACCTCCCCTATTCTGTCACTTGATTTCATGTTTCAAGTTAAAGTACACAAATGCGCTAATAGATACTCAAATGCGCTCATATCCACAATACAGCAGGCTATTAGAACTAATTCCAGGAGTCAAAACACAGTGGAAGTTAAAAATGAACAGTACCTTCAGCGATTTTTCTCATAATTTTGGGAATGGGTCCGAAACTAGGCAAATTGGGAAAATGTGTCGTTTTCTTCAAAATTGGGAATTCATTTCTTCATAATTAGCTCACCTGAGCACAAAGTGCTCAAGGTGAGCTATTGTGATCACATTTTGTCCGTCGTCCGTCTGTCCGTCTGTCTGTCCGTCTGTCTGTCCGTCCGTCCGTCCACAATTTCGTGTTTACACTCTAGCATCTACAAATATAAGCCTATCTTGACCAAACTTGGTCAAAACATGTATGGCCATAAGATCTCGGATGAGTTCGATTATGGGTCAGATCGAATCAGAAAGTCAGGAGTTATCTGCCCTTGAATGCGAAAAATACCTAGTTTTGACATTGTTTACACTCTAGCATCTACAATTATTGATCAATCAAGACAAATCTTGGACATAATGTTGCAGACCATAAGATCTCACATGAGTTCGATTTTCAGTCTGATCTGACCAGAAAGACGAGAGTTATGCGCCCTTGGATTTGACAAAATTGCCATTTTCGGCTGTTTTTGACCTTGTTTACTTTCTAGAATCTACAATTATTCATCAATCAAGACAAAACTTGGACACAATGTTGGGGACCATAAGATCTCGGATGAGTTTAAATTTCAGCCTGATCTTACCACAAAGTCGAGAGTTATGTGCCCTTGAATTTGATAAAATTGCCGTTTTTGACCGTTTTCGACCTTATTTACACTCTAGAATCTACAATTTTTGACCAAGACAAATCAAGACAAATTTTGGACACAATATTGGAGACCATTAGATCTCAAATGAGTTTGATTTTCAGTCGGATCTGACCAGAAAAATGAGAGTTATGTGCCCTTGAATTTGATAAAATTGCCATTTTCGGCTGTTTTTGACATAGTTTACACTCTAGAATCTACAATTATTTATCAATTAAGACAAAACTTGGACACAATGTTTTAGACCATAAGATCTTGGATGACTTTGATTTTCAGTCCCATCTGATTAAAAAATTGAGAGTTATGTGCCCTTGAATTAGACAACATTGCTGTTTTCGGCTGTTTTCGAACTTGTTTACACTCTAGAATCTACAATTATTGACCAATCAAGACAAATCTTGGACACAATGTTGGATATCATGAGATCTCGGGTAAGTTTGAATTTCAGCCTGATCTTACCACAAAGTCGAGAGTTATGTGCCCTTGAATTTGATAAAATTGCAGTTTTCGACTGTTTTCGACCTTGTTTATACTCTAGAATCTACAATTATTGATCAATTAAGACAAAACTTGGACACAATGTTGGGGATGATCAGAAGTTCTGGAATGAGTTTGGTTTTCAGTCTGATCTGATAAAAAAAGTTGAGAGTTATGTGCCCTTGAATTTGACAAAATTGCTGTTTTCGGCTGTTTTCGATCTTGTTTAAACTCCAGAATCTACAATTATTTATCAAACAAGACAAATCTTGGACACAATGTTGAGCACCATAAGATCTTGAATGAGCTCGATTTTCACAACGTTATTGACCATAAGTTCGTTTTCAGTCTTAAAGTCATAAATATTTATTGAATTGAACAAAAATGTTGCTCATATCATTTTGGTTCAGGTGAGCGATATAGGACCATCATGGTCCTCTTGTTTTATATTATTTCTTTGAGTATTTACTTCTGAAAGACAAAAACAAGCTCAAAACTTTGCTAATTTTGATGTATTATATAGCTATAGGAAATGAAAAAAGCCACAACTTTAAACTTCTGGTTTTGAGAAATTTTTAACTTCATTTGGGGATAAAATATCACTTTTGGCATTGGGAACGGGTCCGTTTTACGGACCCATGTAAAGAAGGAAAAAAATCACTGACCTTCAACATTTTGTCATGAAAATCATGGGTGGTTGCCTCCCTTGATTCCATCCGTTGATATCGCTACCCCCAGATTTAAAAATCAGTAGAAACCTTGTTAAAAGTGAATGAACAAAGGCCTGAAAGGTCCTGAAAGGGGAAATATCCAGTTAGCCAATCCTCAAAAGAAAAGTCCATTTTTTCAGCAATAAATTTTTTAAATTTTTTTATTTAAGAACAACAAATTATTATTTTTTTTCTAATTAAGAATTTGCAAAAACTTTATCAAAGAAAGCCAAGGCTTGGCTGCCTGCATTTGAGGCTCGAGAAAATGATGAGTGATTGATTAAATTGATCCTAATAGCAGAGACTTTTGTGCTAAAAATAGAATTTTACTATTTTGATAAACCGCCAATGTTGTTAGCTCACCTGAGCACGAAGTGCTCAAGGTGAGCTATTGTGGTCACTTTTTGTCCGTCGTCCGTCTGTCCGTCTGTCCGTCCGTCCGTCCACAATTTCGTGTTAACACTCTAGCATCTACAAATATAAGCCAATCTTGACCAAACCTGGTCAAAACATGTATGACCATAAGATCTCGGATGAGTTCGATTATGGGTCAGATTGAACCAGAAAGTCCGGAGTTATCTGCCCTTGAATGCGAAAAATAGCTAGTTTTGACATTGTTAACACTCTAGTATCTACAATTATTTATCAATCAAAACAAAACTTTGACACAATGTTGGTGACCATAAGATCTCGGATGAGTTTGATTTTCAGTCTGATCGGACCAGAAGGTCTTGAGTAATGTGCCCTTGAAATTGACAAAATTGCCATTTTCGACCGTTTTCGACTTTGTTTACACTCTAACTTCTACAAATACTGACCAATCAAGACAAAACTTTGAGACAATGTTAGGAACCATAATATCTTGTATGAGTATGATTTTCAGATTGATCGGATTTATAAGTCATGAGTTATACGCCCTTGAATTTGACAAAATTGCCATTTTCGACTGTTTTTGACTTTGTTTACACTCTAGCATCCACAATTATTGACCAATCAAGACAAAACTTGGTCACAATCTTAGGGACTATAAGATCATGTATGAGTTTGATTTTCAGATTGACCAGATCAAAAGGTCATGAGTTATACGCCCTTGAATTTGACAAAATTCACGTTTTTGAATGTTTACGACTTTGTTTACACTCTAGAATCTACAATTATTGACCTATTAAGATGAAACTTTGACACAATGTTGGTGACCATAATTTCTTGGATGAGCTTGAACTTCAGTCTCGTCAGACTAGAAAGTCATGAGTTATATGCCCTTGAATTTGACAAAATTGATGTTTTCGATTGTTTCAGACTTTGTTTACACTTTAGTATCTACAATTGTTGACCAATCAAGAAGAAATTTGGACACAATGTTGCTGAACATAAGATCTTGCACCAGTTTGAATTAGCTTAATTAGAGTAGAATTTGCTGAGTTTGCTGAGCCCTTCAAATTGACAAATTTGCCGTTTTCAACTGTTTTTACTCTAACAACCATAAATAGCGACAAACCGAGACAAAATTTGGACACAATGTTGTTAACCATAAGTTTGTTTTCAGTCTTAAAGTCACAAGTAATTGATTTGAACAAATCTGTGGCTCATATCATCTTGGTTCAGGTGAGCGATATAGGACCATCATGGTCCTCTTGTTATAAAATCTCGCAACTACGGCTTGAAACAAGCCGTAGCTACGAGATTTTATAACAACACCTGCAAAACACTTTTGTTTGTCCAAAATTACATCACGGTAAATCAGATAAAATTGTTCCCTATTAAATTGATCCTCAAATATGTTTCATATTTTGTAGGACAATTTTGGGGACTGGCTGACTGGATGTGTTCCAAACAGAGGAAAAGATACAGATAAAAATGATGTCAACCTGATAAAAATAAGATGTTACCTACAATTAACATCTTAGGCACCAATTAGAGATAAGATGTTATCTACAATTAACATCTTAGGCACCAATTAGGGTCATCTCCTGTGGTCTTTTATTCATACTTATTACATTTGAGCTTTCGAACTTTTTGAAGTGTTTGAAAAAAGAGCACCATGTGATGGAGGCGTGCACACTACACCGCTGTTTCTAAAAACAAAAATAATTGATCCAGTATGACAACACTCAGGGAATTATTATATGATGTGTGCATTATCTGCGCATATCCTTTTGTACAGATACAAACATTATGGGATGGATCTGAAAAAATCAAGGACTTCAAAAATAAAAAGCTGCGACTCACAAAGGAAAAGTCAAAATCGATCATAGAGTGCATTGAAGACTTCGGCAATCTTGATTTGTCCATTGAACTTGCTGTTTGTGTTAAGTGTTTTCGAAGGATTGAAAGAGTTAACACTATGGTCGCTGAGGTTAAAAAGATAAAATCAGATCTTTCTGAATCCTTTAAACAAGTTTGTAATTTGTATTCATTGGATTTATCGTCCGCAAGGAAACCTGTCCTAGAAAAAAAGATGCAGTCTCAAATGCAGTCTCAGAAGATGCCAAATAAAATGTTTGTAGTGACAAGAGTTAGGCCAATACAGCCTAAACAATGGGCAGACTCGACAAATACCAGTGTAGTGACTTCGAAGGTTACTCCATTCCAAAATACAGTCTCAAATAGTAGTGTGGTGACTTCAATGTTTTCCCCTCTACAAACTACAGTCACAACAGATTTGACAAATAACAGTAAAGTGACTTCGAAGTTTGCCCCATTCCCAACTACAGTGACAAATATCAGTGTTGTGACCTCAAAGTTTGCCCCATTCTCAACTGCAGTCACAAATACCAGTGTTGTGACTTCGATGTTTGCTCCATTTCCAACTGCAGTTTCAAATACCGGTGTTGTGACTTCGACGTTCGCTCCATTTCCAACTGCAGTTTCAAATACCGGTGTAGTGACTTCGATGTATACCCCACCCCAAACTTTAGTCACAATGGACTTGACAAAAACCAGTGTAGTGACTTCGATGGTTACCCCATTCCCAACTGCAGTCACAAATACCAATGTAGTCACTTCGATGTTTACCCCATTCCAAACTACAGTCACAAATACAAATGTAGTGACCTCGATGGTTACCCCATTTTTGAATACAGTGACAAATACCAGTGTAGTGACTTCAATGTTAACCCCATTCCCAATTGCAATCAGAAATACCAGTGTAGTGAATTCGATGTTTACCCCATTCCCAACTGCAGTCACAAATACCAGTGTAGTGACTTCAATGTTTGCCCCATTCTCAACTGCAGTCACAAGTACCAGTGTTGTGACTTCGAAGTTTGCCCCACTCCCAACTGCAGTGACAAATACCAGTGTTGTGACCTCAAAGTTTGCCCCTTTCCCAACTACAGTCACAAATACCAGTGTAGTGACCTCAATGTTTGCCCCATTTCCAACTGCAGTCACAAATACCAGTGTAGTGACTTCGATGTTTACCCCGTTCCCAATTGCAATCAGAAATACCAGTGAAGTGACTTCAATGTTTACCTCATTCCCAACTGCAGTCAAAACAGATCCAGAACCACAACAAGAAAATAAGACACCTACAAGAAACTTCATTTCTGTTGATGAAGAAGTAAACGATGAGGTAAAAGAAACAGTCTGTGGCGTTTTTGCGCATGTACTTGTGAATGTCAGCTTCAATCATGCATCTTTAATTTGAAAATCTGGGTCCTTGATGCCCCAGACAGTTCAGATTACATCTAAAATATTTTGCTCAGCTGAAATTAATGTGAATGAAATCTGATGTTTATTTTAAAAATCATCTGGTTTAACCTAGTTCCAAACTATGACTCTTTTTGGCCCCATACAAGATAATTGCTTTGAAAAACATTGTAGAAAATGAAGAAATTGTCTGTAACAAGCAATTTCTTCATATCTCATAATTTTACTACCCAGAATGATCAAAGAATGCGAAATTTCATTCAATTCATATTGTCGTTTGCAGCATCTTTGAATTTGGACAAGTCCAAAATGTTGTTGTTTGGTAATGGGTTAAATCTTTAGAATCAGATTGCTTATTTTCCCAAATCACAAACAGTGAATGTTTCCTAATGAAAAGCTGTTACACTTATCATTATAAATGCCAAATTAGTATTACTTTAACCCATTACCACACAATGACTCTTTTTGACTCCCTGCAAAATAATGGCCATGGAAAACACAGTGGAAAGTGAAGAAATTGCTTGTGACAAGCAATTTCTTCATTTCCCACTATGTTTTCCATCCAAAAAGACCTAAAAATTAAAAATTCCTTTCACATGAAATTGTCGTCTGCAGGATCTTTCAATTTGGACCGCCCAAAAATGTTGTATAATGTTTGGTAATGGGTTAAAGAGGGGATGACTTAAAAATGCCATACTATTTAAGCTATAATTTAATAATCTTTATCAAACAGTATGTTGTAGGTACTCATTGGAGTTGTCTCATCTCTGACTAATCAAGACTATTCAAATGAGTACCCACAACTTAGGATTTGAATTTGAAACAGTATGCTTCTAATCTGTAGCTCTGCATGGGGTTGATACTTGATGTTTGGTGTATTAGGGTTCTCTACGCAATAATTTGAAGCTGTAGCGGCAAATTATATATTTAAGTATAACTGAATCTTCAAACGCAGTGTTTGTGCAAACAATTGTGTATAAAAACATAATGGGAAAAGAAGAAATTGCTCATGTTGAGCAATTTCTTCTTTTCACATTATGATTTTATACAAAATTATTACATTTAAAATTATGAAAATGCAAAGTTGATCAGTTTGTGACAGGAAATGTTAAAAAAAATCCCCATATTTGGTGACCATTTTTAGGAAATTTAACTGTGGGTTACTTATGGAGCTGTAGGGGCATTGCATATACCACTTTTAGGTACCTTATCTGTAGCTCTGCATGGGGTTGATACTTGATGTTTGCTTTATTTTCAGACGGAGCATGATACTGCCACAATGACGTGGGGAGAAACATTAGACTCACAGAAATCCTCCCTCAGATGGGACATCAAGAGGACAATAAAAATGCTGGTATGTATTTTATTGCCACCCCTCCCCTTTTGGATTTGTGAAAAAGGATTTTCATAGGCTGCCCCTGTGAAAAGTTCATATAATAAGTTCAAGAACTGTTCTAGAACAGTTCTGGAAGTACCATTTAACCCATTACCAAACAACAAAATTTTAGCCTAATCCAAACTCAAAGGTGTTGCAGACGACAATTTCCATTGAACAAAATTTAACATATTTTGGTCTTTCTTGGTAGAAAACATTGTGGGAAATGAAGAAATTGCTTGTCATAAGCAATTTCTTCATTTTCCACAATGTTTTCCCAAGCACTTTCTTATGAAGGAGTTAAAAGACATCACTATGCAGTAATGGGTTAATGTTCTAGAACTAGAAATTTGCGTTCTTGAACTTTTTCGCTGGGGCTTTTTTCAAGGTAAATGTAGTCAGGCCTTCTCTAAAAAAAAAAAAAAAAAAAAAAAAAAAACAGGCCCCCTCCAGTGATTTATCTACCTCTGCGTCATGCGTATGATATTGCCACGACGACGTGGGGAGAAACACTAGACTCACAGAAATCATCCCTCAGATGGGACATCAAGAGGACAATCAAAATACTGGTATGTTTTTTATTGCCACCCCTCCCCCTTTTAGATTTGTGAAAAAAAGGATTATCTTGGGCTTCCCTGTGAAAAGTTCATATAATAGGTTCTAGAACAGTTCTGGAAGTACCATTTATTGTTATACCCCCCACAACAAAGTTATGGGGGGGTATACTGGATTCAGGTTGTCCGTCCGTCTGTCCGTCTGTCCGTCCGTCCGTCCGTCCGTCCGTCCGTGGACATAATTTTGTGTCCTCTTCTCCTCCCACAGTTTTTGACCGATTTTGCTGAAATTTTAGCAGGTTGTTTCCTATCATATGAAGTTGTGCACCTGCAATTTTCAGCTTGATCCAGGCAGTAGTTTCAGAGTTATGCCACTTTGAACTTTAGCACTTTTTCAGTGACAACGCGCTAGTGGGGGGTATTTGTCCGCTTTGCGACAGTTCTAGTTCTAGAACTAGAAATTTGCGTTCTTGAACTATTTCGCAGGGGCATTTTTAGCTCGACTTTTCGAAGAAAATGAGAGCTTAAATACTGTCACCCGGGCGTTGGCGTTGCAACAAAGGTTAAAGTTTTTTCAAACATCAATAACTTCCATACTATCAAAGGGATTCAACCCAAACTTGGAATACTTATTCACCATCACACCCTCTACCTTACTAACAGGGCCCATGACCCTGGCTCCACTTTATTTAGAGTTATGCCCCCTTTATACTAAGCAACTTAGAAAGTCGAGCGCGCTGTCTTCGGACAGCTCTTGTTCACGATAAATGTAGTCGGGCCTTCTCTAAAAAACCCCCCAAAACAGGCCCCCTCCAGTGATTTATCTACCTCTGCGTCATGCGTATGATATTGCCACAATGACGTGGGGAGAAACATTAGACTCACAGAAATCATCCCTCAGATGGGACATCAAGAGGACAATTAAAATGCTGGTATGTATTTTATTGCCACCCCTCCCCTTTTAGATTTGTGAAAAAAGGATTATCATAGGCTGCCCTGTGAAAAGATCATATAAGTTCAAGAACTGTTCTAGAACAGTTCTGGAAGTACCATTTATTGTTCTAGAACTAGAAATTTGCGTTCTTGAACTATTTCGCAGGGGCATTTTTAGCTCGACTTTTCTAAGAAAATGAGAGCGTATACTGTCACCCGGGCGTTGGCATTGCAACAAAGGTTAAAGTTTTTTTCAAACATCAATAACTTCCATACTATCAAAGGGATTCAACCCAAACTTGGAATACTTATTCACCATCACACCCTCTACCTTACTATCAGGGCCCATGACCCTGGCTCCACTATATTTAGAGTTATGCCCCCTTTATACTAAGCAACTTAGAAAGTCGAGCGCGCTGTCTTCGGACAGCTCTTGTTCACGATAAATGTAGTCGGGCCTTCTCTAAAAAAAAAAAACAAAGAAAAAAAAAAAACAGGCCCCCTCCAGTGATTTATCTACCTCTGCGTCATGCGTATGATATTGCCACAATGACGTGGGGAGAAACACTAGACTCGCAAAAATCCTCCCTCAGATGGGACATCAAGAGGACAATAAAAATGCTGGTATGTTTTTTATTGCCACCCCTCCCCCTTTGGATTTGTGAAAAAAAGGATTATCATAGGCTGCCCTATGAAAAGTTCATTTAAGTTCAAGAACTGTTCTAGAATGTTAACCCATTACCAAACAACAAAATTTTAGACTGGTCCAAATTCAAAGACGTTGCAGACGACAATGTAAAGTCAATGAATTTTAGAGTCTCTGTGTGGTAATGGGTTAAATGGCACTTCTAGAACTGTTCTAGAATAGTTGTAGAATTGCCATTTAATGTTCTAGAACAGTTCTAGATCTAGAAATGCGTTCTTGAACTTTTTTCTCGGGCATTTTTCATGGTAAATGCAGTCAGGCCCCCTCTCTTGGCAAAAGTCATTAAATTTTATCATGGTAAATGAGGTCAGGCCTTCTCTGGGGAGAAACATTAGACTCACAGAAATCCTCCCTCAGATGGGACATCAAGAGGACAATGAAAATGCTGGTATGTTTTTTATTGCCACCCCTCCCCCTTTTAGATTTGCGAAAAAGGATTATCTTGGGCTTCCCCTGTGAAAAGTTCATATAAGTTCAAGAACTGTTCTAGAACTTAAATTGCACTTCTAAAACAGTTTTGAAACAGTTTTAGAAGTGCAATTAATAGTTCTAGAAAAGTTCTAGAGGTGCCATTTAACATTCTACAACAGTTCTAGAAGTGCTGTTTATGTTCTAGATCAGTTCTAGATCTAGAAATGCACTCTTGAACTTTTTTCTCAGGGGCATTTTTCATGGTAAATGCATTCAAGCCCCCTCTGAAAAACATGGGCCCTTGCTGCAAAATTTCTAGACCTGTGCATGAAATACAAGAAAAAAACGCTGATAACCAACATTTTTATACGCCCAAAGGGTCGTATTATGTTATGGCCCTGCTCGTCCGTCTGTCCGTCTGTCTGTCTGTCTGTCTGTCCGTCCGTCTGTCTGTCCGTCCGTCCGTTAGCAATTTCTTGTGTACGCAACTCCTCCTACAGTTTTTATCGGAATTTGATCAAACTTGCCAAAATAAATCTCCATGGTGTGTAGTTGTGCACCGCGATTACCGAATTCAGATAACGCTTTTCGTTCTTGAATTATCTGCCCTTGAATTAAAAAAAATGCCCATTTTCTTGTGTGCGCAACTCCTCCTACAGTTTTGATCAGAATTTGATCAAACTTGCCACAATGAATCTCCATGGTGTCTAGTTGTGCACACCGCTTACAGAATTTAGATAACTGTTTTCGTTCTTGAATTATCTGCCCTTGAATTTAAGGAAAAATGCCCATTTTCTCAAAAATGCCCATTTTCTTCTGTGTGCTACTTCTACAGTTTCAACCAGAATTTAATCAAACTAGCCACAATGAATCTCTATGGTGTCATGATGTGCAAACAAAATGTTGATAACTTTTCATGTTTGAATTATCTGCCCTTGAATTGAAAAATGGCCAATTTTTACTGACAAGCCCCTCTCGGGCGTATATGCGCCGCTCTGCGAAGCTCTTGTCTCCTTTTGTCTCGATATTAATTTTTCTGCTCTATGCAACTTTTTAAGAGTGGAACAGTTGATATTTTTGCTATTTTGGAAGGTACGAGGGCTGATCAAAAAGTTCGTATAATTTGCTCATTAAATTTTAATTGATAAAGCAAAGCATTTCATTTTTTGATATGTTTTAGATTCATTTATTAGCTCACCTGAGCACGAAGTGCTCAAGGTGAGCTATTGTGGTCGCTTTTTGTCCGTCGTCCGTCTGTCCGTCCGTCTGTCCGTCCGTCTGTCCGTCCGTCCGTCCGTCTGTCCACAATTTGTTGTTACCACTCTAGCATCCACAAATATTGACCAATTTTGACCAAACTTAGTCAAAACATGTATGACTATAAGTTCTCGGATGAGTTCGATTTTGAGTCAGATCGGGCCAGGAAGTCCAGAGTTATGTGCCCTTGAACGTCAAAAATGGCTAGTTTTGACTTTGTTACCACTCTAGTATCTACAAATATTGACCAATCTTGACCAAACTTGGTCAAAACATGTATGACTATAAGTTCTCGGATGAGTTTGATTTTGAGTCAGATCAGACAAGGAAGTCTGGAGTTATGTGCCCTTGAACGTCATAAAATGGCTAGTTTTGACTTTGTTACCACTCTAGTATCTACAAATATTGACCAATCTTAATCAAACCTGGTGAAAACATGTATGACCATAAGTTCTTGGATGAGTTCGATTTTGAGTCAGATCGGACTTGGAAGTCCGGAGTTATGTGCCCTTGAACATCAAAAAAGGCTAGTTTTGACTTTGTTACCACTCTAGTATCTACAAATATTGACCAATATTAGCCAAACTTGGTCAAATCATGTATGACCATAAGTTCTCGTATGAGTTTGATTTTGAGTCAGATCGGACTTGGAAGTCCGGAGTTATGTGCCCTTGAACATAAAAAATGGCTAGTTTTGACTTTGTTACCACTCTAGCATCTACAAATATTTACCGATGAAGACAAAACTTTGCCACAATGTTGGTAACTATAAGATCTTGGATGAATTTGATTTTCAGTGTGATAGGAGCAGGAAGTCTGGAATTATGTGCCCTTGAATTTGACAAAATTGCTGTTTTCGACTTTGTTTACACTGTAGCATCTACATTTATTGACTAATCAAGGCAAAACTTGGCCACAATGTTGGTGACCATAAGGTCCTTGATGAATTAAATTTTCAGCTTGATTTGATTAGAAAAACAAGAGTTATTGGCCCTTGAATTTAACAAAATTACTGTTTTTGACTTATTTTCTTTCTAGCAAACACAAATATGGACCAATCAAGACACAACTTGGTCACAATGTTGGTGACCATAAGATCTTGATTGTTTTAATTTGTTCGATTGATCGGACTAAAAAAACCCAGAGTTGTGCGCCCTTGATGGCTACAAAATTGCCACTTTCGACTTTGTTTTCTCTCAAACAGCAATAAATATTAACCAATAAAAAAACTTGGACATGAGTTATGTGCCCTTGACTGTAACAAAATTGTTGTTTTCTTCCAATTTGTTTTTACTGTAACAGCTACAAATATTGATCATTCAAGATTATGAAAGCAGTTTTCAGCTTGATAATCATCTCGCATCTTAGATTATGTGCTCTTGAACTTGACAACCTTACGACTTTCATTCTATCTAGGTGCAGGTGAGCGATCAAGGACCATCATGGTCCTCTTGTTTCAAATATATGTTGAAAGTTTCAATGAGATTGATTGAAAAATGGTGTTGCTATGACTCTTTTAAAAAAGGAGGAATCGGGTACCCGGAGCACTCCGTGACGTTAACGTAATTTCAGCAACGTTGTTTTACGCTACGTGATAGAACTCTTTATAGCACATCGTTAATGTTCCTTTGGTTTGTGCAATTGTTTTGTTTATTTTTCGAAAACATTTGGACTGTTACAAATATTTGCTACTTAACGGATCAATCTGTAGATATTGTATTGTCCTTGTACCAAATCTATTCAGTGAAAAAGAGGCGTTTAGTTGCTTTTCTCTCTAAATCATAAATATCCGAAAGGCGTATTATTGTGTAAAAACTTTCTTAGGCCATACCATTTTCCATTCCAAATTACACTAACTTACAACAGAATTGATATGTACAAAATGAAATTTATATAATAATGATATGAATTATTAAAAATAAATGAACAACGAAGAATACTTATTGCATTCGCAAGAATCCGAATTAAAGATCGGTTTCTAATATCTGACAATTGGCGTTCCTCATCCGCCCTAACCTAGGTAAAGAACAAATACATTAAAATCACCTATGAAGCTCCTCATATTAATATAGAATTTGATTTCTCATATAAAAAGTCGAATTAATTTATAATACATTCTCTCATATACATGTAGCGACGGGTTTTCTATACGACGTCGTTGACGAACGTCGAAAGTTATTTACGTAATTCTTGTGCGTTCACTCATTGGTTTATCTTTTCGATTCTCTTCCTAATCTGTATAAACATTTCATGTTATCATTACAGACTATGATTTGTTTATGATTTCAGCCTTGCAATATTTCTTAGATTAACTGCATTTGAGTTTGTGTATGAACCGAAAATAACAAAAGTGGTTTGAACTACCAATTTTCTGAACTTCACGGACTGCCGTTTTTACTCTTTTTTTCATGTCGGCGCGTCACACCATATCCCTCGCTAAATCATTGTTTTACAACATTGAGCCTTGAAATTTCACGAAGTATTTGATATGATGTCTTTCCCCAAGTAGATAAAATATCAGAAGTTTTGCTTGCACACCTTTTAAAAAATAATCGTTTTGCGGAACTTTACAACTCTGCTTTTACGGAGTGCTCCGGGGTAGCGTTCCTTAACACTTTTAAGAGGCGAACAAATATCGTTAAAATAAATTGACACTCATGATATTTCGCCAGAAAGTCATTGATATGATAAAATTACATATGTGAAAAAATTAATGCAATCGGATTAAAGGTAAAAAAGTTATGATGAAATTATACGAACTTTTTGATCAGCCCTCGTACTTGTAGCTATGAATTAACAAGATGAATTTAGAAAATTTAAAATGAAATGATTTACTGTTTCAATTTTGATGAATTTATACTAAGAAATTTACCATGTAATGTTCAACTGTTAGGGTCTATCATTTATTTAACCATGGTGCCGAGTTAGGCAGCATTATATAAAGTTGACTAGAGTAGATTGTAGTCCACCACAAATGAGATTCACACAATGTCGGCATTCTTCTCGCAACATTAACACTTTTTGCGTATCCAAACCTATTTGGGTGACATCGTAAACATTCGATGGTGGAACGTGCCACTGTCATATGTCTACAACTTTGCCTTAGTAACGCAGATGCGTGAGAATCACATTAGAGATCTTCTACCTTAAGGTAGTCTACCTCAAATGAGATTCGTGTGACATTGGAATTATTCGGGCGATGTCAAAAACATTCGGCGATAGAAAGTTCCACCGCTGAATGTTTATGACTGAACCGGAATAGGTTTCAGATACATAACGACGCTGGTGGAAAAAGTCTGATGTTTTATGAATCCCAAAATGGCCACATTATGAGTATTCTACCTATAGTTTAATGTTGTTTTGTGTTTTTCAGTGCAAGCAGCTGTCGGACATAGGAGAGGAATGTTTTGTTGTGACGTGTAACGTAAACAACGGCTGGGTCAGCCATCTTGGATCTGTTTACGGCGATGATTTTATCAACGAGAATATAAATGTAACATACAAGTTCCTGAATTATTGCAGAGGTAAGTCAGCTCTTTTATTTTCATGTCCAGGACTACAAAACTCGTGTGTGTTTGTGGAACTGTTTGAGTATAAACAGTTGTCGGATATCGTCAAGGAATGTTTTGTTGTGACTTGTAACATAAACAACGGCTGGGTCAGCCATCCAGGATCTTTTTACGGCAATGATTTTATCAACGAGAATATAAATGTAACATACAAGTTCCTGAATTACTGTAGAGGTAAGTCGAGATTTCTGTGGCACTCAACTATTATGCTTTTGGTGCAATTATATCCTTAAGAAATTCCATATACATACATGTGTAAAGATGCTTTTTGATGCCCCATTAAGATGAAAGCTTTTGAAAAAATATGTTGTTAATGAAGAAATTTCTTTTGACAAGCAATTTATTCCATTTTCCACAGTGTTTACTTCCAAGAAAGGCTAATAAATGTAAAGTTGCATTCACCTGAAATCTGGTTAGATGTCAATATGTGTCCATATGTGGGAATGGGTGAAGACGAGTTTTTGCAGTCTGGTAGTGGGTTAACAATAAACTATGGGCTTAAGAGTATTACTATAATTTTCTCATTGAGAACACTTTATTCATACATTTTGTCATAATTTCTAAACTACTGTAAAAGTTAGTCTGAATGTAATTAGAGGAAAATAACTGCAGCCACTGTGATGTTCAAAGGTATAACTCGGCACAAAATCCATTCAATTAACTAACCAATTATCCATTACAGAGAGTGCAGATGTTATTGATTTCCAAGCAAGACCAACTGAACCTGAGAGATCGGAGTCTATTGATAGAACAGTGGATGATGGCAGGCCAATCAAACTGGAGTATTTGCCGGATCTTGAACCTCCGCGTGTCATTTTTAATGATACTAGAGGTAATTATCAATGTTTTGTCTGATCCTTTGCCAAACAAGCTGTAGTATTGACTTCCCTAACAAGACCTGGTTTTGACGTCCCTAATAGAAAAGGCTTGGGAAAACATTGAGACAAAAAAAGAAACTGCTGATAACCAGCAGTTTCTCCTTTTGTCTCAATATTTTCTGTGCTAAAATATACACAAATCATTTGTTTATCCACAACCATTTTGTCGTCTGCTGCAGCTTTGAATGTGGACAACCCTAAAATTTTGTAGTTTGGGAAAGGGTTAATGACTTCCCATATGGAATAATCTTGGGAAAACTTTGAGACCAAAAGTAGAAAGCTGATAATCAGCATTTTTAGCTCGACTTTACGAAGAAAATGAGAGCTTATACTGTCACCCGGGGGTTGGCGTCAGGGTTGCAACCAAAGGTTTTAGTTTTTTCAAACATCAATAATTTCCATACTATCAAAGGGATTCAACCCAAACTTTGAATACTTATTCACCATCACACCCTCTACCTTACTAACAGGGCCCATGACCCTGGCTCCACTATATTTGGAGTTATGCCCCCTTTATACTAAGAAACTTAGAAAGTCGAGCGCACTGTCTTCGGACAGCTCTTGTTGTTCTACATGACCAAAGCAGTTGCAAGTGGCGTAAAACCGTTTTCAGTAATCCCAGTCAATTCAGTAGTCCACCCCTAAAAGGATTCACGCGACATTCGAATTATTAGGGCAAAGTCGAAAACATTCAGTGGTGGAACTTTCCATTGCGGAATGTTTATGACTGGATAGGTTCGGATGAGTAACAATGCTGCTCCAAAAATAATCTGATGTTTTATGAATCTCAAAATGGCCTCATTACAGGCATTCTACCTCAAGGTTTCACAAGCACATGCTATTTTCATTTTCTTTTAGACACCCAACAAGGTACTGATGTGGAAATGCCAAATAAAGTATCAATTCCAAAGAAACTCCTTAGTGTCAAGCTTCCGAAATTCAAACGTAAAAAACTCAAATCGGACAAACCCGGATTCAGATTGAGCTTGACAACGAAGGTCGGAGGTTTTGGAAAGGAGAAGACGGCCATCCCTAAACGATCCGAGTATTCCTGCACCCTATGTAACAAAACATTTAAATACAACAGTCAGTACGAGAAGCATATCCTCGGTGAGCAGCATCAGAGGAATATATACCGTGATATTGTGTGTTATAAGTGTAATAATGAGTTTGACGGGATCTGTGAGTTGTTCTATCACGTGACGAAATGTAAAGGTGACAGACACAAACGAAAGAGCGATGAGCTTAAACAAAGAAGTGAAGTCAAACAAGAGGCGGAAGATATGGAAACAGATGCTTGTGGTTCATGAGAAGATAGAAAAAAATCTCTTCTCAAGATGTGTAAAAAAAATAAAACTTTGGAAAACATTGGGAGAAAAGAGGAAAATGCTGATATCCAGCATTTTCTTCTTTTCTCTCGATGTTTTCTATGCCTATATGTGTACATTATTTTGAGGGGAAATATTGAGACAAAAGCCAGGAGAAAATGCTGATTATCAGTATTTACTTCTTTTGTCTCAATATTTTCCCAAACCTTTCCTGCAAGGGACTTCAAAACTAGTCTTGTTTGGGGTTCGTGTAATAGAAATAGAGTTATGGAAATCTCATCAATGTTTTGAAACCAATACCCGTTACAAAATGTACATACTCAGGGTTTTCCATGATGCTTAAATCATGCGTCATTGTCGCTATTTTAAAACAAATGACCCCTTAGAAATTTACTTGAGGGACATTAATGACGCAAGTTTAAAAATCCAGATTTTCATATGATACTTGAGTCCTTGGGCATTTGACCCACAAAAAAGTAGAAATGACCCCTAACTTTGAAGGTAAGGGGGTCACAATGACCCCCAAATTCTCATGCTCAGGGAAAACCCTGCATACTGATACATGTATTTGTAAATAGTGAGCTCAATGTTTGAAGATTAGAGATGATTTACTTAGTAATGTGAAACAAAGTCAAACAATGCAATGGGCCCTCAGACTGCAACTCTTTCCCAAACAACAGAATAGTAGGGCAGCAATTTTGAGAGGAATTGCGGACAACAAAATAGTTGATGATAAAAGTAGAAAATGTATGTATTAACCCTCTTGAAAACTGCAAAAGTTTAGGGTTGTCTAGTTTGAAAGCTGGTACAAATGACAAAACTCAAGTCAATAAAGGAAAGGGCTGTTTACAATATAGCACAGAAAATATTGAGGCAAAAGGAGAAAATGCTGATTATCAGCATTTTCCTCTTTTGCTTCGATGTTTTCCCAAGCCTCTAGTTTAAAGACATCAAAACCAGGTCTTGTTTGGGAAAGGGTTAAAACAGAAAACAATTTAGAAAGGAGAAATGTTCGACTATTTTTAGCTCCACTGGCCTTTTAGGCCAGCGGGCTATTGTCATGGCGATGTGTCCGTTGTGCGTCAGTGCGTGCATGCGTGCGTGCGTCCGTAAACTTTTTCTTTAAAAATCTTCTCCTCAGAAACTACTGGATGTATTTCAACCAAACTTCACAGGAATGATCCTTGGGTGACCCTCTCTCAGATTCCTTCAAAGAATTTTGATCGAACCAGAATAACCTGAGTTATCTGCCCTTGAATGTCAAAAATAGCTGGTTTTGACTTTATTTTTACTCTAAAATCTACAAATATCAACCAATCAAGACAAAACTTGGACAGAATATATATAAGCATAATATCCTACCTGGGTGTAATTTTCAGCTTGATGGGAATTATATATCATGAGTTATGTGCCCTTGAATTTGACAAAATTGCCGTTTTCAACTCTATTTTGACTTTGATTTCACTCTAGCAACTACAAATATTGACAAATCTAGACAAAACTTTTACAAAATGTTGGTGACTATAAGATCTTGCCTTGGTGTAATTTTCAGCTTGATCTTAATATTACATCATGAGTTATGTGCCCTTGAAATTGACAAAATTACAATTTTCGGCTCTATTTTTACTTTGTTTTCACTCTAGCAACTACAAATACTGATTAATCAAGACAAAACTTGTACAGAATATTGGTGACCATAAGATCTTGCCTTGGTATAATTTTCAGCTTGATCTGAAATTTATATCATGAGTTATGTGCCCTTGAAATTGACAAAATTGCCATTTTCGGCTCTATTTTGACTTTGATTTCACTCTAGCATCTACAAATATGGACTAATCAAGACAAAACTAGAACAGAATGTTGGTGACGATAAGATATTGCCTTTGTGTAATTTTCAGCTTTATCCATAAGAAATTCAGGCCTGTGGAGCGACTCAAGACCTTCAGGTCTTTGTAGTTAACAAATTCTCCTTTTCTGTCAATGTTTTCTTGACTATTTCAACTATAGACATTAAGACTGGGACTTGTTTGGGAAAGGGTTAAAGGTTCACGAAAGGAATTATCAAGGTTTGGAAACCAGCATGTGTTACAAAATGAAGATATTTTTGTAAATAGTTCATTATTTGGGCAAATTAGTACATTTGTACATGTTATGTAAGATAAAACAATGGAAAGGGCACTTTGACTCTTTCCCAAACAGCAAAATTTCGGATGGTTCCTATTGGAAAGCTGCTCTAGACAACAAAATTCATGTTAAAAAGGATTTGTGTTCAATATGGGGCAGAAAATATTGAGACAAAAGGAGAAAATGCTGATTGTCAGCATTTTCTTCTTTTGTCTCAATGTTTTCCCAAGACTTTTCTAATAGTGACCTCAAAAGCATATCTTGTTTGGGAAAGAGTTTACTCTTTCCCAAATAAGACAATAGAAGGGCAGTCCAATTTGAAAAAAGCTGCAGATGACAAAATAATTGATGTTAATATAGAAAATGTCATATGTATGGTAAATCATAGAAAATATTGAGAGAAGGGGAGGAATTGCTGTTTATTTGCAATTTCTCCTTTTCTCCCAATGTTTTCCAGAACTATTTCAGCTATGGACATCAAAACCAAGTCTTGCTAGGGAAAGGATTTAAGGATGGTAAAGAAATTCCAATGCTGGGAAACCAGCACCTGTTATGTCTATTGCGTAAATTGTTCCATGTCTGAAGATAAGATTATTTGGTAACAATAGAATATATAGAGAAAGTGCCTTAACCCTTTCCCAAACAAGACCTTGTTTTGACGTCCCAAATAGAAAATGCTTGGGAAAACATTGAGACAAAAGAAGAAACTGCTGATAACCAGCAGTTTCTCCTTTTGCCTCAATATGTTCTTTACTATATTATTCACAACTTTCACCTTTAGTAACAATTACTTTTGTCGTCTGCACCATCTTTCAAATTGGGCTCCCCTAAAATTTTGTTGTTTGGGAAAGGGTTAACCCATTACCAGAAGACAACCTTTATTTTCTTTTATTAAGTGTAGAAAACATTTATTGAGTGTAGAAAACATTGTAAGAAATGAAAAAAAATGCTTTTTACAAGCAATTTCTTCATTTTTCACTATGTTTTCCAAAGCACTATCTTTTGGTGTGTCAAAAGGCAAATTATTATTTAAGAACATTTTAATCATGTCCAGAAGTCAAGAATTTACTTTCGACTATTCCAATTTGAAAACTGCTATATGGACGTCAAAATGGATGTTGATATAGATAGAATTTATGTTCAATATATAGCACAAAAATAATAAGACAAAAGGAAAAAATGCTGGTTATCATTTGTTAAGTGTATTTGTCTATATATTCTGATTGAGGTCTAATTTGATTGTAGAAATGGCTATTGTAACACCGCAACAGAAAGGAGGGGGGTGAAGACATTATGAATTTGTTATTTCAAATCTAAACCCTATCTTGTGGGCACTCATTTTAATCGTCTCTAAGAGACAATTCTAATGAGTACCCACAACATAGGATTTGGTGAACATATTGTGGAATATTCTGTTTTGAAAAGCCATCAGTCCACCATCCCTCTTATCTGTAGCTCTGTAATTTAAGAATACATTAGTCTGGCCAATACAGACATGATATGCAAAGCTACAGAAAAGTGATCTTCAATAAGAATAATATCTGTCATTGTTTCTTAAACTCTATATTGTGGGTACTCATTTGAATTCTTTCTTTGAGACCATTCAAATGAGTTCCCACAGAATCAAGAGTTTGAATTTGAAATTACAAAATTGGAATTTCTTTACTGCTTTACATCCTATTGTCTGTTGCTCTTGACATGTATGATAAGGTTTAAGTTAGTTGATATGTAATATTGGTACATTAGGATTTGCTCTTATACTTATTTTCATATTAGCTTATTCCCAAACCACAAAGCCATAGACCAGTTAAAATATACAAGTAATTGACAAAGTGAATCTTACTTTGTGTAATAGTTCTAACTTACACATTATGGAATGGAAAGTATTGAGATACAAGAAGGAAATACTTGATAAAAGCCAATTCCTTCTTTTCTTTCAATACTTCTTCATGTCCTTTTGATTAATATCAAAACCTGGGCTTATTTGGGAAAGGGTCCGGTTAAGCAAAGTTAGTCTTCTATATCATTGTTGTGTTGCTGAATGTATTTATGTTGTATTTTGAAAAGGTGTTCAGCATGACAAGGGGAAAATCCACTCTAAACCATTTTCATAATTTATTCATTCTTTAAATTTTGAAATGGGATATTTAGTGAATCTTATTACTAATACTAGGCCAAGATTAAAAAATATGTTTGTATGCTATTGCCTGCCAAGGGTCTTGCCATCATGTTATGGGTAAGTCTGCAATTTTCTTTGCTCATCTGAGAAGCACATGCTTACGGTGAGCTATTGTGGTCACTCGCTGTCTTTCAGTCTGCTCAAAATTTAACCCTTTCCCAAACAAGACCTGGTTTTGACGCCCCCAATAGAAAAGGCTTGGGAAAACATTGAAACAAAAGAAGAAACTGCTGGTAACCAGCAGTTTCTCCTTTTGTCTCAATATTTTCTATGCCATATTTTACAAAAATTATATCTTTAATAAAACCCATTTTGTCATTTGTGGCAGTTTTTGAAGTGGATCACCAAAACATTTTGTCGTTTGGGAAAGGGTTAATTTCAATGCTCTAGTGTCTACTACTATTAACTAAGTACTGCTAACTATCAAATTTGACCAACTTGTCAGAACAATTGTGATCATAAGTTTTCAAATTGAGTTTGTTGATAGATTTGATAGGACCAGAATGTCTCGTTATGTGCCCTTCAATGTAGAAAATGTATGCATGTTTTTCATGCCTTGATTGTGTAAAAGATGGGGTGGACAAGGGTATTTTGTTTTACTGTTGTTGGCCTTTTCTTCTGTCTGAAATTTAATCATAATGTAAAAATAACTTTTAAGGTCATTTATGTACACACATGTTGTTGGATTTGTTTATAGGAATTAGGGCTGGGTATCGCCAGTTTTCTTTGTTTTGTCTATTGAAATGGTGATTTTAGAGGAATGTTCGCTCCCTTTGGAAAGTAAGATGGTTTAGAATTGATTGTTTATGCCTATGTTGTGTTCTGTGATAGGGCCAGATGGTGAGAAACAATTCAGGTTTGTGGTCCCTCCGCTACACTTTACCACACTCTTAAAGACTTTACAAGCAGCAACATTATTTTCCGTGTCCTTTTCTCCCATTTATTGACGATGTCAAAATGTTTCCAAATAGCGGCCTTGCCTTATGTATTTGGGATGACCTCGAAATGAATGGGCAACCTAATTTTGGTTTTGTGGCTAGGCAACAAAGGGACTTTTGGAACTTGGTATAGGTAAATAGATTTCATGATCCAATCATTAATGCCAAAGAAACAAAATAAAAAGAACCTTTTGTGCATTTTGATGTATAGTTACAGACATTTACGGAAACTATGGAAGATTCCGAAAAAACTAATATTATGAAATTTTACTGTGATGTGTTCCGTAAAAGCAAAGTATATCGGCATATACCAATAAAACTGCACACCACTAATAGGAATAATAATGAAAATTATAATAATAATAATAATAATAATGATAATATATGTATGGAATGTATACAAATATTGGAAACATGGACCCACAAAGGTCCACATGTCAAAGTTTGAAAATCTGTTTAAACACCAGTAATTATTATCATTATCAGCATTATCATCTTTATTCATCTGTGCACCTGATTGATCAACCTTGTAATGACTCAAAAGTAACAAAATATTGATGTTATTTCAAAACCCCGTAACTCCAGCTAAATTGTAGCATTGATAATGTACCACGCCTAGCGCGGGCACGCGCTCTTCTTGCTGACCTTTTCAAGTTTCGAAAAAATTGCCGTTGGTCATCAGCTGCCTCGTCCCTGTAGGCCATCAGACTGACAGTCCAATCCCTCTTGGTAACCCAGATGGCCCGCTTAGATTCCAGGAGTGCCTACCTGCGCGACATACTGTGCCTTCCCCTTTCCTCCACCTCTGCAGGGATCCCACTCTTAGGGCAAGTCGGGAAAATTTTGGTGGCACTAGTAACAACCAGTACATTTGTTTTCCGTATAATGTTGCGTAGAATCAGCGCATTGCCAACCTTAAATTTGGCGATTTTGGTTTTGTCACCATCACCTTGACGGCTTTGCTGGTCAACCACTGCCATGTTTAACAGGCCTTTTTCTTCCTGCCTGTCGTTCTTGTACTTAAAAGATATTATCAACAGCAACAACTGTACAACGTACACCCTTTTGGTAGGGTGTCTGTCCTTGTCCCTGGCCCAACAAATCCTTTAACAGGGTTGTTCCAACCTAAAACAAACAATAGGTATTTAAATATAATGGAAATGAAACATTAGCTATCTTTCTTTAACCCATTACCACACAGTGACTCCTTATGACTCCCCCACAAGGTAATGGCTTTAGAAAACATTGTGGAAAATGAACAAATTGCTTATGACAAGCAATTTGTTATTTTACCACAATGTTTTCTATGTAAAAAGACTAAAGAATTCAAAATTTCATTCACTTGAAATTGTCGTCTGCATCATCTTTGATTTTGGACTAGTCTAAAAAAATCCATTTGGTAATGGGTTAACGGGGTTGTTCCAGCCTAAAACAAACAATAGGTATTTGAATATAATGGAAATGAAACATTAGCTATCTTTCTTTAAGGACTATCCTTTTGATCTGGGTGTAGACATAACTCTTCAGAAGAATTCGGTAACTTTTCCTTTAGATATCGTCGCTTTTCTGCAAAAACCTCGTATCTGCAGCTTGTTTTAAGCTGCAGATATGTGGTTTTTGCAGAAAAGCAGCGAATTATGATGCACACTTACTGATAAAATTTCTCATGCCAATCAAACACTCATTACGTAGCAGCAGTGTTAAATTTCTCATTTCAACTACATTTTGGTGGCCAATATTTATTTCGCCATCTGACTGTTGATTTGAAAACTTGTTATTTTAATGTCCAACTTTCATTGCTCCAACTGAAGAACCGTTGGACCTATAGCACTTTTTCAGTGACAAGGCGATAGCGCAAAGGTCACCTTTGGCTCAATAAGCGGCGGAGTTGACCAATGCATGAACAATGCACACAATTTCAGTCTTTTACACCCTTTTTCTCCCTTTACCGCATTATTTTCTCATATATCTGCTATATTTACACCTGACGGACAGAAAGACAAGTCAAAAACTATATGCCTCCCTTCTTACCGTCAAGTATTTTACTAGCCTTGTTTTGCTTTCACCGTAGAGCAGAGCAGTAACTTTTTCTTACCGTTTTACGCTAAGTGTTCCTGCAGGTGTCTCATTCTTCGGCAGGTGTTTCATTTGTTTGAAGCGGCCCTTCTTCATTGTTTTGGTGTAGCGGTCCTTGAAAAGTGTTGGCGACCTATTGAAGTCTGACATGCCTGACCAAGCGCTTACTATATTTTTCGCTTCATGGTTGGTCAGAGCATGGACATCTTTTGTGTGAAGTTTAGAAAGGCAGGCCACCAGCTTCATAACACCGTCATATCCTCCAATGTTGTTTGGCCCCACACATGTTTCGTCAGACTGTCCCCAAGAAAATGGTGATTTTGCAGGACTGGGGGTATCCTTAGCAGGCTCCAACTGTGCTAAAACTGAAAAAAAAACACCAGAAAACTTAACTATAAATAAACATTAGAGGGGGGGGGGGGGGGGTATTTGCTTTGCGACAGTTTTAGTTGAACTTGTGTACAATAATTTTTCAATGCCAAAATTAAAAATTGTTTGAGGCATGAACTTTGCATTTGGGAAAGATAGTTTGAATAATAAAATTAATGGTTGTTTTTATCTATTAAGGACATAGTGCCCAGTCCTTACTGGGTTCAGTTGTTGTTTGTGGCCACCTCTCTCCAGAAGGATACCTCCCCCTGTCCTGAGTCACCCTTTTTATGCCCCGTATTAAAAGATTGGGGGCATATAATATTGTTTTACTCGTGTCCGTCTGTTCGTCTGTCTGTTCCGAAAACTCAACATTGGCCTTTTCTCCACAAGTATTGGACATGTGAAGTCAAAATTTGGTATGCAACCTTCTTTCAATGATATATTTCTGACATTCCTCAAGGTCATCTGTTAACCGTTATCAACCCTTAACATGAAGATTTAACATGAAAACTTAATACTGGGCCCGTATTCACCAACGCATTCTAAATTTTAGAATTAGACTAAATCTAAAGAATTTGCTAAATTGGGAGTCTAATTCTAAAGTACGTATTCACCAACGCATTCTAAATCTAAATCTTTAGAAAATTCTTTAGATTTCCAAGTCTACCACCTGCCGTGCTAAATTACGTTTCTTGGGTGAAAAAAATGGCCGCCGTTCACTGCTTCAAGGCTTGTTACATGCTTGAAATCGACAAAGGAATACAAAAACAAAACAAAAGTCCATCTAAAACTTAATCTTATACAAAAATTCGACGAGATGGCACTTTTTGAAGATATTTGAATGCGCAAATCGTAATTCAAAAGGTCAGCCGGTAAGAAAAGTGCCATTCTTGGAAACATGACAGATTGTCTGACGCAAAATCTTTCACTTGTCATGGGCCAAATATCATGTTAGCCTACTACATTTCGTTAATCAAATATTGTCAAAGAGAAATCAAAGAGAAATCAGCTCAAACAACAAAGAATGCAACTCAACTTTACAACTAGCTATGAGCCTTGGTCGGTGTGTTTTTGTGTGCACATGAGCGAGTGTGGGTTGGGATCGGAAGCCCGAAAGGTCCGTTTGAACAAAGAACAAAATTAACTTGAAACGGAGAAAAACGTAGCAAATTTAACACGATCATAAGCACATACCATGATATTCTTTGATCTCTAATTCCCTCTAACTGCAACTTCCTAAATTCTTGACCTTAGTCTTGTTTATCCGGGGTCGTCCATTTTCAAACAGTCTCCAAGAAGTTGAACAAGACGAGTGATGATCGTGGCCAAAAGGCAAATTTCAAACCAATGGTACCCTGACTTATCACAAGGCATACCATTTTCTTGAAATAAGATGAATAACCACTTTCTTGATGATCTCTATCCCTCCAAAATCCACAGAATTAGAATCCTCCCGGTTTGTCGTTCAGTAAACATTGCATCTACAGAGAAATCAAAACGTCACAGATTGTGTGAATTACGTCACAAAAAGCTTTGAACTTGACCTTGGGTTTATATTAAGATCATTAATCGAGGGGCCTACAATGGGGAATTTTATGTCTACTAATACGTGCTCTCGATAACAATTAAGGATTTAATTAATGGCAAGTCTATTTATCATTTTCTGATTCACAGACATATATTGCCATATATTATGGGGGTAAATATAAAACTGAGTTGTTGCATACTTTAGTTACGATGCAGAATTTTATGCACTTAAATAAATAATTAATCGTTATCTATTAAGATAGCGTTTGCTTTGCAATAGATATTACTGAAGATGGGACACACTGCACAAATGATTAATTATCGACGGTATCAAAAATGTCAAAATTAAAACAGTGCTTGCCGATTGTCAAAAAGTCTGTAATTTCGTTCGTTCCATTTTGATCAATGCCGTCTCTTCGCTTTGGCTTTGATCCAACAGACCCTTATAGAAGTTTAAGGGTGTCTACTACGTTTCGGTCCTCAAAATATACATACCATGATGCTGGTTGCATAATTTGCGTACGCTCTATCAAAATCCGGAAACCAGCGCAGGATTGTGGCCGCTTACGTCGCGTACAAACTTTTCTAAATTAAGACAGTTCTAAATTGCGTTGGTGAATAAGGACTTTAGAACTTTCTTGGCTGAGTAAAGAATTTAGAATTTAGACAAAGTCTAATTCTAAAATTTAGAATTTGTTGGTGAATACAGGCCCAGGTGTTTTCTCAAGAAAAAAAGCCATTTTTGGAGCATGAGTGTTTCACAAAACACATCTTGTTAGTCATCGACTTTATGGTGACTTCCCAGTCTCCTACTCTTTTCAGTGTTCATATTTGGTTCAAATTCAACATAAGCACTGAATCCTTGTTGTCGATAGAGATGTGGTGTTATTAAATGCACTGATAACCATATCATTGCTTTTCAACAAAGACCTCGTAACTGCAGCTTGTTTAAAGCTGCAGTTATGATGTTATTGTTGAAAAGCATCAATATCTGTGATCATAACATAGTCGGCTGGCCTAACATCTGTATTAGTAGTAGTAGAGGCAGATTCTCGCCAAAGTGTCACTCAACCCTAGCCCGCATTGTCTTCAAAATAACCATACCTTTACTGATGATCTTGATGTTGTAGATAGCCTTGTCTGTTGATTATAGACATTTTTTACCATATCGGTGATTACCACAAAGTCCCCTGGCCGCATATCTTGACTGGTAGTCACATCCTTGCTAAAGGGTAATTTTCCCTTGGCAAGAATCATCCTCTACCAGCATTTTTTTTATGGGAACCTCCTGGCCTCTGACTTCCACATTTCACAATACATCTTCCTGTAATACAGAATTATAAATTTGATTGTGTATTTGTTGAAAAAAACATACCTTTACTGCCACACTTTCTCATCTGAGTGAGCTGAACTTGCTTTCGTCGAAACAGACTGCCCTGACAGACATGGTGCTATCACACACACCCAAGTTCTCAGCAGAATATGGCGGCATCAACTAAGTTTGGGACTATGGTTTCTTTTCCTGGAACATTGATGGATATATGTCTAATTTCGTCAAATGTCAGATTTTCTGGTTCAGCTATTTTACCAGAGTACAGAATTTTCAAGGCTTTGATAAAAGTGGATTCATCTAACTTGATATCTGTAGGTATACCAAGTCTTTTACCATCACCATAATGCATTCTCACCTGGCTTACCTTACTCCACAACCAACACCCTCAAATGTCTTTTTAGGGGGACAGTGTGGCAACATGTTCAGACTCGTCCTATCGGATAAAATTCTAAAGTTCTTAAGTCTCTCCATCATTTTCCTGCTGGTCTTAACTTTAGGGGCACTTAGTTGGTGCTTTCCTTTCAAAGCGGTTGGGATCAGCAGTTGGGCACTTCTTGACGCAAGTTCATCTTGAATAAAAAATCCCTTATTGGCAAGAATGACGATCTCCATTTTCAGTCTTATTGAGATACCCAGATTTGTTTGTTATAACTTTGTCTGATGTCCTACTACAATAAACCCTTGACACAAATGATATACTCCCACTTGGTATGATGCTTATGAGAAATTTCAATGTGTTTATGTGTTTGTAATTATATGTAGCTGCACAGTCAGAGAATGGGGCCTAAATGATATTAGGGACTTTCTTTTCCTGGAACTTTGATGGATATCTGTCTAACTTCATCAAATGTCAAGATTTTCTGGTCCAGCTATTTTACCAGAGTACAGAATTTTCAATACTCCCACTTGGTGTGATGCTAATCTACATCCGCACTTCCCTACAGTCAGGGCAACTAGGGAGTACTAGAAGCATCATATGTATGGCTGGGTCGGTAAAATCCTCTGATTCTGATTGAAGTGCCTGTCTCTCAGCCTCTGAAATGAACAACTACTAGCCTCTCTACATCCACACTTCCCTACAGTCAAGGCGACTAGGGAGTACTAGAAGCTTCATGTGTATAGCTGGGTCGCTATAATCCTCTGTTGCTGATTGAAGTGTCTGTCTCTCAACCTCGGAAATATAAGATTTGAAAGATTCCAATGCTAGACTGTTGGAAACTCTTCTACAAATCACAGCAATTGCTGCCGCTCTGCAAAGTATAGGGGATAAGTATCCTACCAGAACTTCTGGCCTCTAAATGAACAACTGACACAACTAGCCTCTACATCCGCACTTCCCTACAGTCGAGGCCACTAGGGAGTGCTAGAAGCCTCATGCGTATTGCTGGATCGCTATAAATTCTCTGAGGCTGATTGAAGTCTCTCAGTCCAGAAATAAAAGATTTAAATGATTCCATTACTAGATTGTTGGAAACTTCTTCACAAATCATAGGAGTGGATGTCGCTCTGCAAAGTCTTGGGGATAAGTATCCAACCAGCACAAGAGAATGTGACCTAACCCTGGTCTACAAGATGTCGCCTTCCTTCAAGAATTCTGTATGTCGTCTATATTTGTTCTTAGCATGTAATTTAGTCCTACATGGGTTACAGCAAGTTTGTCTATTTTATAAATCTATCACTGACATCGTTATTCTTGCTTTCTGGCAGGTATGGGTAGACGATGGTGACAAAATACCCAGTTGAGGTAACAACCACTATCATCTTTACAAATGGATGTCATGTCCCTTGTGCATCCTGTATGTTATCCTTTGAAACCTGAAGTTGTTTGATTTGTTGATATAGATGTATGTAACGTCCAATACAAGGATGACTTGGTCGTCCATTGAACCAAGTAGGTTTTTAGCTAAAGGGCGAGTGTGTTTGCTGATGATGTAATGTCTGATTAAGCTCTCAAATCCAAGATAAAGGGGTGCGAATCTGCGCATAAATGCCCGTCTCATTGTGCATGCTGCACGACGAATGCTTAATTTAGTAATTCCAAATATGGTGGACAACAACCTATTTGACATGCCAAATGTGATTTTTAGTAGGAAAATACCAAGACTTGTTCTGGAAGAAGTATGGCGCATCGTTATTCTTGTTATCTGACATATATGGACCTATGATCGTGACGAAATAACCAGTTGTTGTGACAACTTCCATCTGCTTAACCAGTGGACGTCCGTTGTGTATACTGTAAGTCCACCTCTGAAATCTGAAGTTATTTGACTTGCTGATTTAAATATAAGTACGATCCAATACAAGAATGACTTGTTTGTCACCAGAACCAAGTAGGTTTTTAGCTAAAGGGCGAGTGTGTTCTCTGATGATGGCTTGTCTGGTTAAGCTCTCAAATCCAAGATAATTGGGTATGAAGCTGCACAAATATGCCTGTCTCACTGTAGATACTGCACAATGAATGCTGGTTATGTCAAATATTTATACATGTTAAATAAATCGGGAATCTATATACAGGGTGTCCCAATAAAAACGGAACCCATTTTCGAAAGTGAATTGCTCATGTATTAAGTGATATGTCTCCACCAAATTTAAATATGCAATAGAAACGACAGTTTTCTATCAGCAGTTAAAATTTGGTTGAAAAATGTTTATTAGTTTCGAAAATATTAGCATTCAAATGAATGCGCCCGGAAAACCATTTTAACACGATATCGATCTTTCCGTTCGCAGCGCGCGCCTACGCTTGATTCTTCACAATTGTTTAATACAATACACAAGTGACATTTAAACATTATATTTACAATTGTGCATATTCGTTTCATCTTTATCGAGCCGAACCCGGATAGCTCAGTCGGTTACGTCGGAGTCTGTCAATCCAGGGGTCTCGAGTTCGAACCCCGGCTCGGCCAGTATCCATTCTGACATTTGACAAAAGTCATTTGTCTCTCACCAATGGGTGTGAATCATTTATGTGAGAGAGCAGCTGGAGGCTCGGTTTGGATATTGTGGTTGTACTGGTGCGAGAAATACCAGGAACCCACAGTTAGGTGCTCCAGCCGCCGCGATATGACCCTGGTAGTTGAAAACGGCGTAAAACCCCAATAAACTCAAACTCATCTTTATCGCTAACAAATAAACTGTTAAAGTAGAGCTGTGGTGTAACCAAAACAAAAAATAAATACAAACAAAATATCAACGTGTATCAAAGATTCATATTACATGTAATCATATGCAGTTATTTAACATGCCGGTCAGCGCTCAAATGCCAAGTACTTTAACCCTTTCCCAAACAAGACCTGGTTTTGACATCCATGAGAGAATTAGCTTGAGAAAGCATTTAGACAAAGAAGAAAAAAATGGTCACCAGCATTTCTCCTTTTGTCTCTATATTTTCTGTGTTGCATTTTACGCAAACTCTGTCTTTATCAGCGTCAATTTTGTCACCATCAACAGCTTTCAATCCAGTCCACCCTAACTTTTTGTGGTCTGGGAAAGAGTTAAAATTATTTCAAACAACCACCTTACGGACTCAATTTGCACATGAGGCACTTTCATATTATTAAATTGTGAGAAAATTGGTACATACTTGTACAACAGTAAAGAACTCAACAGCTGACCGTCAGCGCGCTTTTACGAACAAAAAAAGAAGCAAAAATCGATTTCGTGTTAAAACGGTTTTTTAGTGTCTTTATTAAATTTCATGTAACTTTTGAACCAATACATATTTTGAAGTGAAATTTAGAACACATATGCAAAAATAATGTATCTTTTGTACTGCAAATTCAAAAATTAGATTCTATGCTTTCGCTTTAAAATATTTGACTTTGAAATATGGTTCCGTTTTTTTTGGGACACTCTGTATAATCTAATTCCCCTCTGTAGACAAAACATAAATAGAATAACAATAGCAATTTGCATAACTTTAAACTGGTTCTTAATATGCTCCCCAAAAAAATTTTGGGGGAGCATACAGTCGCCATGCTGTCCGGCCGGCCGTCGGGCTGTCCTTCCGTCCGACTGTCCACAGCCAGATCTTAGCAACCCTTGGACCAAATTCAATGAAACTTCACTGGTGAACTCCCTGGGACATTCTCTAGAGACAATTTTCTCTGTTTCTTAATATGAGGCTGCATCATGGAAAAAGGGGCCTTTATGTAAAATTAGTTTTCTCTAATTTGTCTTCATCTAATTGGCAGAATTGAATGAAATTTTAAACTTGTGTGATAAGCAACATGTTCTAGACCATATTCTACAAATTATGTGTGTACAAAAACCTGTCATGGGAAAAGGGGCCTTAATGTATGATAGGGGTTTTTGTGTGACAAACACTTATTTGGGAGCATAATCAGTCTATAACAGTTCATGTCTAAACATAAAATAAAAAAACACTGTCTCTTTTAATCATCTTTAAGAATATTTCTTTAATCTGGTTGAGAATGATTTTCTTTGAAATCTGACGAAAAAAACAAAGAATTCTTCATCGGAAGATTTCTTTTGAAAGATCGCTGGTAGAAAGTCGGCCATTTTGAATGACATATTGAATACTGAATTCATAACCTATGAAAATCAGGAAACAAAATATCAAAGGTTAAATGTGTTGCTTAGTGATTACCAAATGCTTTCACGAAGGTAACAATATGATTGGTTAAAGTTTTATGACCCAGAGTTTGACTGTATCAGGAAACCCCCAATCCCTGAATATTCTGGACTTGGCTCACAGCACTTGATGTCATAGCCCGGAATATTCCGTGATCAGCAGGAGCAGGGATAAATGAGATTTAAACTTTAGAATTGTTGGTTGGTTTTAAAAATCGGTTAAAAAAGTATTTCATTTACCCACAGTTATACACAATGCTTTGTGGTTATAGTAATCGGACAAATAGACTTGTTGTTTATAAACTACAAAGTCAAATTGGTCAAATTTATAAAGTGGTATTCTGTACAACTTTAAGTTGCCATCTGTATATAAGATATAATAAATAGAGTAACAAGATTTAATCTTGGAATTTGTCTGGTCTTAGATCTTCAGAAAGTTATTTAATATTTTTACAGTAATACACTCTATACTTTGCTATTTTAATAACAAGCCAAATAGACTTGTCCTTTATAAACTGCAAAGTCAAAATTTAAAAAAATGTATAAATTAGAATTCTGTACAACTTTAAGCTGGTTCCCCTCTATATAGAATATAAACGTAACAAGATTGAGAACAAAAATCTGCATGGTCTGAAAATCCTAAAAAGAAATAGGCCTTTTTCAACATTTATACACAATACTTTGTTGTTATAATAATCAGACAAATAGACTCAACTTTTATAAACTGCAAAATTTAGATAGTCACATGTATAAATCATGATTCTCTACAATTCTAATTTACAATTCAAGATATTGGGTAAGGGAATTCGGACCCCACTGAAATGAAGTGCTATACGGTGCTTTGTTATGCTCCCCGAAGGGAGAGCATATAGTCGCCGCTTCGTCTGTCCGTCCGTCCGTCCGTCCGTCCGAAGCGATTTCTCTATAACCCTTGGGCCAAATCAAATGAAACTTACCATGTGAACTCCCTATGACATAATGCCGATGTACTTTTCCCAGTTTTTGGATTTGAGGCCTCGTCATGGGAAAAGGGGACTTAAGGTCAAATACACTTTTTCTCTAATTTCTCATAGTCTAATGGTCAGAATTTGATGAAATTTCATATTTGAGTAGCAAATCAGATGCCCTTGACAATAAACTACTTTAAATTTGCGTATAAAAAGTATGTCATGGAAAAAGGGGGCTTAACGTTTGTTAGCTTAATCTTAGCTCTGCATGGCATACATTTATTGTGACAATGCCTTAATCGGGGAGCATTGTCCGTCTCTGACGGCTCTTGCTATTATAGTAAGGTAATCATACAAATAGACTCGTCCTTTATGAATTGCAAGGCCGCGGCCATGGCGCAGTTGGTAGCGCATCTGCCTCTCATTCGAGAGGTCCCGGGTTCGATGCCCGGCCACGGCAAATACCCTCACTGACAAAAATGTTACCCATAAATGGTTTGATATCGTGAACCTATTTGGGGGAGCAGCTGGGGGCTCGGTAAGGGTGTTGTGGTAGTACTGGTATGAGAAACGCCAGGAATCCATGGTTAGGTGCTCCAGCCGCCGCGATATGACCTTAGTAGTTGAAAGCTGCGTAAAACCCCAATAAATCAAATAAAATTTAAGAATTGCAAAGTCAAATTGGTGAACTTTATAAACTAGGTTTTGTATTGCATTAAGTTGATTCCGCTCTGTGCATGAAATATTAATAGATTAACAAGATTTAGACTTAGAATTTGCCTGGTCTTAAATCTCAAGGAGTTATTTAATCCTTCCATTTATTCACAATACTTTGTTGTTATAATAATCAGACAAATAGATTCTTCCTTTATAAACTGTTTTGTCAAAATGAAAACAATATAAATTCTGGTCTTGTTTTGCTTGTGTTTGGTTTAGGATGTTGTGGTAGTACTGGTATGAGAAACAACAGAATCCACCATATGACCTTAGCAGTTGAAAACTGCATAAACCTCTAAGGAAAAAAATATATAAATCAGGAATCCATATTTAAGCTAATTCCCCTCTGTAGACAAAGTGTACGTAGAATAACCAACAGAAATCTGTATCAATTTAAACTAATTCCTATTTGATTATTGAAAAGTGATAAAATAAAAGCGATTAAGGTTTAAAGAATTGCTTGGTTTTAAACTGTTATTCAATTCTTCTTCATTTATACATAAATTTTGTTGTTAGCTCACCTGAGCACGAAGTGCTCGAGGTGAGTTATTGTGGTCACTTTTTGTCCGTCGTCCGTCCGTCCGTCCGTCCGTCCGTCCGTCCGTCCGTCAACATTTGGGGTGTTTACACTCTAGCATCCACAAAAGTTAGGCAATCTTGATCAAACTTGGCCAAAACAAGTATGATCATAAGTTCTCGGACAAGTTCGATTATGGGCCTGATCGGACCAGAAAGTGCGGAGTTATCTGCCCTTGAATGTCAAAAAATGCTGTTTTTAAGTTTGTTTACACTCTAGCATCTACAATTATTGATCAATCAAGATAAAACTTGGACATAATGTTGGAGACCATAAGATCTTGGATGATGTCAATTTTCAGTCTGATCTGACCAGAAAGATGAGAGTTATGAGCCCTTGAATTGGGCAAAATTGTCACTTTTGGCTGTTTTCAATCTTAATGTTTTCAATGTTAATCTAAGGGAAGTAACACTTGACACTACTTTCCTTTAGTATAAGTAGAGTTATCTTGTTTGGTAGAGGATATAAATAGATTTACACTCTAGGATATAAATAGATTTACACTCTGTAGAATCTACAGAAAACTGTTATTAATCCTTTCCCAAACAAGACCTGGCTTTGACGTCCCTAATAGAATAGGCTTGGGAAAACATTGAAACAAAAGATGAAACTGCTGATAACCAGCTGTTTCTCTTTGCCATATTATACAAAAATCATATCATTATAAACATCCATTCTGTCATTTGTGGCAGTTTTTAAAGTGGATCACCTTTAAAGTGACATTTCATATTCATTTCATTTTTTAAAAGTATGTCTTGATGCAAAGATTGTTTATTCTAATGCGTTGTTATCTATAAGAGAACTATAAGCCTTAAAAGTTGAGACAGAAATGACAAATTTTATATAAATCTGAACTGTTGTCCACAACAATTTGTTTAATTTTAGGACAAAAATATATATTTCTCGTATACGGTTCAATATTTTGGCTTGAAATTTTCAGAATTTTCATAAGAAAACATATTCTTTCAGATAGGATAAAAGTAAAATGTATGTAAAAATAATTGTAAAATGTCACTTTAACTTTTGTCGTTTGGGAAAGGGTTAATCAATCAAGCCAAACTTGGACACAATGTTGGGGACTATAAGATCTCAGATGAGTTTGATTTTCAGTCTGATCTGATCTGAAAGTCAAGAGTTACGTGCCCTTGAATTTGACAAAATTAATATTTTCGGCTGTTTTCGACCTCAATCAAGACAAAACTTGGATACAATCAGGGCTACAGATAAGTGGAGGTGAAGACATACTAACATTGTTTTTTCGAATTCAAATCCTATGTTGTGGGTACTCATTTGAATCGTCTCGACGAGACGGAACAAATGAGTACCTACAACATAGGGTTTGATGATCACTGACAGCATTATTGCAGTTTGAAAAGTCACCTACCCCCTCTTATCTGGAGCCCTGTACAATGTTTGGCACCATAATTTAGATCTTTACAGATTTTTACAACCTTATTGACCATAAGTTCTTTTTCAGTCTTAAAGAAATAAATATTAATTGAATTGAACAAAAGTGTTGCTCATATCATTTAGGTTCAGGTGAGCGATATAGGACCATCATGGTCCTCTTGTTATTGTAATCAGACAAATAGACTCATCCTTTATAAACTCCAAAGTCAAAATGAAAAATTGTGTAGATTAGGATTCTGTATAACTTTAAGCTGATTCCCCTCTGAATATAAGATGTATTTTCAGTTTAAAAATTTGCCCGGTCTTAAATCTTCAAAAAGTTATTTTATATCGTTAACCTATGTGGCGGGTAGCTGGAGGCACGGTTCGGGTGTTGTGATAGTACTTGTATGAGAAACAACAGGAATCCATGGTTAGGAGCTCCAACAGCCATATGACCATAGCAGTTGAAAACAGTGTAAACCTCCCCCCCCCCCCCCCCCCCCCCCCAGGAAGAAAAATGTAAATCGGAATCCATATTTAAGCTTATTCCCCTCTGTAGACAAAATGTAAGTAGAATAACACCATGCAGGAATCTGTATCAATTTAAACTAATTCCTATTTGATTATTGAAAAGTGATAAAATAAAAGGGATTTAGGTTTGAAGAATTACTTTGTTTTAAAACTCCTTCAGAGAATTGTTCAATCTTTCCACATTTTATACACGAAACTTTGTGGTTATAGTAATCTAAATCGGACAAATAGACTCATCCTTTATAAGCTGCAAAATTAAAATGATTAAATGTATGAATTCGGATTCTGTACAACTGTAAGCTGATTCCCCTCTGAATATAAGACGTATTTCCAGATTAAAAACTTGCCTCAAAGTTACCTAATACTTTCACATTTCATAAGCACTTATATACAATATAGTCTTGGTTTGCATGCTAAGGCTGCTGTAAAAAGGAGGTTTAACCCATTCCCAAACACTGATGCTTTTTGATGCCCTTTGGAAAACATTTTGGAAAACGAAGAAATTGCTTGTGACAAGCAATTTCTTCATTTCCCACAAAGTTTTCTACCCAAAAAGACCAAATAATGTAAACCGTCATTCACTTAAAATTGTCCTCTGCAACATCTTTGAATAAAATTTTTTACTGGTCTGGTAATGGGTTTAACCCTTTCCCAAACGACAAAATTTTAGGGTGGCTCACTTCAAAAACTGTAAAAAAAATAACAAAATGGATGTTATAAAAGATAGGATTTGTGTGAAATATAGCACAGAAAATATTGAGACAAAAGGAGAAACTGCTGGTTATCAGCAGTTTCTTCTTTTGTTTCAATGTTTTCCCAAGCCATTTCTTCTAGGGACGTCAAAACCAGGTCTTGTTAGGGAAAGGGTTAAAGCAAATAAGTGGTGTATAATTATTGTGACTATGGCACTATTATTACATATGGATGCCAAGTTTCTTTTCCTCTGACATTGAAGCGTCTTGACCAAAACTTTATGTATCTTAGCAACATGTTTGAAATAGACCTATGTACCTACTGTTACTCTCAGCCATTATCCAAGCGTCTTGACCAAAACTTTATGTATCTTAGCAGCATATTTGAAATAGATCTATGTACTTGTTGTTACTTTCATCCATGATCTTTTTTCCTGACATCCAAGTGTCTTGACCAAAACTTTATGTATCTTAGCAACATGTTTGAAATAGATCTATGTACCTATTGTTACTCTCAGCCATTATCGGAGTGTCTTGACCAAAACTTTATGTATCTTAGCAACATGTTTGAAATAGATCTTTGTACCTACTGTTACTCTCAGCCATTATCCAAGTGTCTTGACCAAAACTTTATGTATCTTAGCAACATGTTTGAAATATATCTAGGTACCTATTGTTACTCTCAGCCATTATCCAAGTGTCTTGACCAAAACTTTATGTAACGTAGTAGCGTGTTTGAAATAGATCTATGTACTTGTTGTTACTTTGAGTCATGATCTTTTTGACTGACATCCAAGTGTCTTGATCAAAACTTTATGCAACGTAGTAGCATATTTGAAATAGATCTATGTACTTGTTGTTACTTTCATCCATGATCTTTTTGACTGACATCCAAGTGTCTTGACCAAAACTTTATGTATCTTAGCAACATGTTTGAAATAGAACTCTGTATTGTTGCTTTCAGCCATGATCATTTTTCTGTGACATCCAAGTGTCTTGACCAAAACTTTATGTATCGTAGCAACATGTTTGAAATAGAACTATGGGATTGCTTTGGTATTCATGGATGGTATGATGGTTTTTCTTTGACAACCAAAACTTTTATAACATAGTAGCATGTTTGAAAGATAGCTAAATATCTTTATGTCCCAAAGAAAATGGGGGTATATTGACCCTATTTTGTGTCAATCTGTCATATTGGAGAGCTAAGTTGCAACTCTTGTGTCCTTCTTTAACCCTTTCCCAAACAAGACTGGGTTTTGACGTCCCTAATAGAAAATGCTTGGGAAAACATTGAGGCAAAAGAAAAAAAGCTGGTGACCCGCACTTTCTCCTTTTGCCTCAATTTTTTCTGGGCTATTTCATGCATATTTTCTCCTTTTGATATAATTTATTTTGTTGTCTGCAACACCTTTGAATTTGGACGTGTCTAAAATTTTGCCATTTGGGAAAGGGTTAATTGCTAGATAGCATAAGTCTCTTGAATGCTGGCAGTCCGTGGCCCTTGGGTCCATAGACTACTGCAATCGCCTTGTTAGTAGAGATCTCAAAAGAGTACAATATATCAAGGTCAGGCCCGGATAGAGAATAGCAGTAGTCTAGTGTCGGCTGTCTCTCTGGGGTGAACAGTCCCTCCAAACTGTAGCAACAGCTGCTTCAACTATTAAGTGATCTATCCACCTTTCCATGTGTCTTTTTCCCTTATTCAGCACTTTTCTTTTGTAGAACTTCTATTAATCTACGTAGTAAGTCGAGTATTTCATCATCTTTTGCCAACATCTGATGTTTTAATTTCGAGCTTTCTCTAGACATATTCGAATATTTGTCTGATAGTCTTTTGTGATTATTCATTTCAACCTCCATGCTTTTAATCTTTGTATGTAAACCAATTATTTCATTTTTCAGTTCATTTTTTTCTGCTTGAAGAGAGAAGTGTATGTCCACACTTTTTGTAAGGCAGTCCATTTTTTAAAATTCTAAATTTTCTCCAAAAAAGACGTTCACTCTACAAGGTTAATCTATCCACCTTTCCTTGAGGTTCCTGACACCACTTTTCAATCCCTCCTGGAGGAATAAGGGAGGCTGGGGAACCCTCAACAGGTACAGACTTAATGGCCCTTTGGTACTCGGCTGGGTTATGATGAACCAGGAAGAAGTCAGCTTTCTCTTTTAGAAATGGATCTCCCTATGACGGCTCTTGTTTCCTTGACATTCGAGGTGTGGCAACCAAAACTTTTATAACATTAGTAGCATGTTTGAAAGGAAACTAAATATCTTTATGTCCCAAAGAAAATGGGGGTATATTGACCCTATTTTGTGCCAATCTGTCATATTGGAGAGCTAAGTTGCAACTCTTGTTTACTCCTTTAATAGCATAAGTCTCTTGAATGCTGGCAGTCCGTGGCCCTTGGGTCCATAGACTACTGCAATCGCCTTGTTAGTAGAGATCTCAAAAGAGTACAATATATCGAGGTCGGGCCTGGATAGAGAATAGCAGTAGTCTAGTGTTGGCTCTCTCTGGGGTGAACAGTCCTTCCAAACTGTAGCCACAGCTGCTTCAACTATTTAAGTGATCTATCCACCTTTCCGTGTGTCTTTTTCCTTTCTTCAAAACTTTTCTTTTGTAGAACTTTTATTAATCTACGTTGTAAGTCGAGTATTTCAGCATCTTTTGCCAACATCTGACGTTCTAATTTCGAGTTTTCTCTAGACATATTCGAATATTTGTCTGGTAGTCTTTTGTGATTCTTCAGTTCAATCTCCATTCTTTTAATCTTTGTTTATAAACCACTTATTTCATTTTTCAGTTCATTTTTTTCTGCTTGAAGAGAGAAGCAGTCCGTGTCCCTTGGGTCCATAGACTACTGCAATCGCTTTGTTAGTAGAGATCTCAAAAGAATACAATATATCAAGGTCGGGTCTGGATAGAGAATAGCAGTAGTCTAGTGTCGGCTGCCTCTCTGGGGTGAACAGTCCTTCCAAACTGTAGCCACAGAAGAGTACAATATATCAAGGTCGGGCCTGGATAGAGAATAGCAGTAGTCTAGTGTCAGCTGCCTCTCTGGGGTGAACAGTCCTTCCAAACTGTAGCCACAGCTGCTTCAACTATTAAGTGATCTATCCACCTTTCCGTATGTCTTTTTAGCTCACCTGAGCACGAAGTGCTCAAGGTGAGCTATTGTGGTCACTTTTTGTCCGTCGTCCGTCTGTCCGTCTGTCCGTCTGTCCGTCCGTCCGTCCACAATTTCGTGTTTACACTCTAGCATCTACAAATATAAGCCAATCTTGACCAAACTTGGTCAAAACATGTATGGCCATAAGATCTCGGATGAGTTCGATTATGGGTCAGATCGAACCAGAAAGTCCGGAGTTATCTGCCCTTGAATGCGAAAAATACTTAGTTTTGACATTGTTTACACTCTAGTACCTACAATTACTGATCAATCAAGACAAAACTTTGACACAATGTTGTTGACTATAACATCTCGGATGAGTTCAATTTGCAGTCTGATCGTACTAGAAGGTCTTGAGTTATGTGCCCTTGAAATTGACAAAATTGCCATTTTCGACCATTTTCGACTTTGTTTACACTCTAGCATCTACAAATATTGACCAATCAAGACAAAACTTTGACACAATGTTAGTGACCATAAGATCTCGGATGAGTTCGATTTTCAGTCTGATCGGATCAGAAGGTCTTGAGTTATATACCCTTGAAATTAACAAAAATTGCCATTTTCGACTGTTTTCAACTTTGTTTACACTCTAGCATCTACAAATATTGACCAATCAAGACAAAACTTTGATACAATAATAGGGACTATAAGATCTTGTATTAGTGTGATTTTCAGATTGATCGGATCATAAAGTCTCGAGTTATACGCCCTTGAATTTGACAAAATTACCGTTTTCGACTGTTTTTGACTTTGTTTACACTCTAGCATCTACAATTATTGACCAATCTAGACAAAACTTTGAGGCAATGTTAGGGACCATAAGATCTTGTATAAGTTTGATTTTCAGATTGATCGGATCATAAAATTAAGAGTTATACGCCCTTGAATTTGACAAAATTGCCGTTTTCGACTGTTATTGACTTTGTTTACACTATAGCATCTACAATTATTGGCCAATCAAGACAAAACTTGGTCACAATGTTACGGACTATATGATCATGTATGAGTTTGATTTTCAGATTGATCGGATCATAAAGTCATGAGTTATACACCCTTGAATTTGACAAAATTGATGTTTTCGATTGTTTCGGACCTTGTTTACACTTTAGCATCTACAATTGTTGTCCAATCAAGACGAAATTTGGACACAATGTTGCTGAACATAAGATCTTGCACCAGTTTGAATTTCAGCTTAATCATAGTAGAATTTGCTGAGTTTGCTGAGCCCTTCAAATTGACAAATTTGCTGTTTTCGACTGTTTTTACTCTAACAACGACAAATAGCGACAAAACGAGACAAAATTTGGACACAATGTTGTTGACCATAAGTTTGTTTTCAGTGTTAAAGTCACAAAACTGAACAAAACTGTGGCTCATATCATCTTGGTTCAGGTGAGCGATATAGGACCATCATGGTCCTCTTGTTTCCTTTCTTCAGCACTTTTCTTTTGTAGAACTTCTATTAATCTATGTTGCAAGTCGAGTATTTCAGCATCTTTTGTCAACATCTGATGTTTTAATTTCGAGTTTTCTCTAGACATCTTCGAATATTTGTCTGATAGTCTTTTGTGATTCTTCAGTTCAACCTCTATGTTTTTAATCTTTGTAAACCACTTATTTCATTTTTCAGTTCAATTTTTTCTACTTAAAGAAAGAAGCAGTCCGTGGCCCTTGGGTCCATAGACTACTGCAATCGCCTCGTTAGTAGAGATCTCAAAAGAGTACAATATATCGAGGTCGGGCCTTGATAGAGAATAGCAGTAGTCTAGTGTTGGCTGTCTCTCTGGGGTGAAGAGTCCCTCCAAACTCTAGCCACAGCTGCTTTAACTATTAAAGTGATCTATCCATCTTTCCGTGTGTCTTTTTCCCTTATTCAGCACTTTTCTTTTGTAGAACTTATATTAATCTACGTTGTAAGTCGAGTATTTCATCATCTTTTGCCAAAATCTGACGTTTTAATTTCGAGCTTTCTCTAGACATCTTCGAATATTTGTCTGATAGTCTTTTGTGATTCTTCAGCTCAACCTCCATGTTTTTAATCTTTGTTTGTAAACCACTTATTTCATTTTTCAGTTCAATTTTTTCTGCTTAAAGAGAGAAGCAGTCCGTGGCCCTTGTAACGTAGTGGTTAGTACTTCGCACAAGAAACTTGGTTAACTTGATTAAACTTGTCTTTAATACCTAATTACTTTAATTAGCTTTAAGATTAATTAGTCACATAGGTCACTATGTTATATCCCTCTCTTTCTTAAAAGATTAATTTATAATAAATTAAAGTGACATTTCACATTAATTTCATTTTTTAAAAGTATGTCTTGGTGCAAAGATTGTTTATTCTAATGCATTGAAGTGCTATCAGTTTTTCAAAGTTGAGACAGAAATGGCAAATTCTATATAAATCTGAACTGTTGTCCACAACAATTTGTTTAATTTTAGCACAAAAATATATATTTCTTGTAAACGGTTCAGTATTTTGGCTTGTAATTTTCAGAATTTTCATAAGAAAACATGCTCTTTCAGATAGAATAAAAGTAAAATTTATGTAAAAATAATTCTGAAATGTCACTTTAATTTCAAAGCTATTCATTCACACCCCTCACTCACCTTTCAAAAGTTAACATAAAAGATTCATGCACAAAACATAATTATCACGAATTAAAAGATTATTATTTCTGTCCAATGTCCAATTATTTTTTTTTTTATTTCTTCAGTCCATCTATTAAACGCTGTTACTCGTAGAAGGCTGCTCCCAGTTTCCCTTTTTCGGTCTGTTTTGGTACTCCTGGTAGAGGTATCTTGGGTTGTTTATCCCCCCGCGTGTACTTGTTGATTGCATACCCGGTTGGGTATGGTGCTGATCTCTTAAGTTTGTGGTTCCCAGTCTTATCATTTCCAGCATTGTCATTTCCAGTATAGTAATTCTTCATTACCGGAACATCATCCGCCTGTTGAGCCATATACATCTCCAGATTTTTATCCGTCGTCGCGGCACCAAAAATAGGACGTGTAGCATAGTGGTTAGTACTTCGCACAAGAAATAACAACAAGTCAATTCAACATATCAACTTTATTAGCTCGACTGCTCAACCCAGACTGTCATACCCTCTCTCCCCAGCATGCAGTATTTATATAGTTTGAGTGACCTTTTGGAATATTCCAGAGTTGGCGTTCCCATGCATGCCAACACCTGTGTTTTAAGAACCTGTCATTCATGTTACTATTTATACCATTAATTATAAACTATCTATCAAAACGTTGAGTTTTGATTACAAATATTAAAAGGTTAATAAACAACTTGACTTTAAACAATACTAAATAACCCATAATAAATGAAGAACGTAAACATGTTGACCTTAAACAATTAGTAATGTCAGCATTCTGGACATTGCCCAACCTAACAAACACATTGACATTAAATATTGAACACATGTTTAAATGTCAAATTTGACTTGAACGCTGTCCAATAAAAACAATCATGTATAATACTGTACATGCTGCATGTTAGAGACAATGTATTTCATCAGAATATGAAACTTGATTAGCTTGATTAAACTTGTCTTTAATATCTAATTACTTTAATTAGCTTTAAGATTAATTAGTCACATAGGTCACCATGTTATACCCTTGGGTCCATAGACTACTGCAATCGCCTTGTTAGTAGAGATCTCAAAAGAGTACAATATATCAAGGTCGGGTCTGGATAGAGAATAGAAGTAGTCTAATGTCAGCTGTCTCTCTGGGGTGAACAGTCCCTCCAAACTCTAGCCACAGCTGCTTTAACTATGAAAGTGATCATTCCATCTTTCCTTGCGTCTTTTTCCCTTCTTCAGCACTTTTCTTTTGTAGAACTTCTATTAATCTATGTTGCAAGCCGAGTATTTCATCATCTTTTGCCAACATCTGACGTTTAAATTTCGAGTTTTCTCTATACATCTTCGAAAATCTGTCTGATAGTCTTTTGTGATTCTTCAGTTCAAACTCTATGTTTTTAATCTTTGTAAACCACTTATTTCATTTTTCAGTTCAATTTTTTCTGCTTGAAGAGAGAAGCAGTCCGTGGCCCTTGGGTCCATAGACTACTGCAATCGCCTTGTTAGTAGAGATCTCAAAAGAGTACAATATATCGAGGTCAGGCCTGGATAGAGAATAGCAGTAGTCTAGTGTCAGCTGTCTCTGGGGTGAACAGTCCTTCCAAACTGTAGCCACAGCTGCTCCAACTATCCACCTCTTCTTCACTTCTTCAGCACTTTTCTTTTGTAGAACTTCTATTAATCTATGTTGTAAGTCGAGTATTTCAGCATCTTTTGCCAACATCAGACATTTTAATTTCGAGCTTTCTCTAGACATCTTCGAATATTTGTCTGAGTCTTTTGTGATTCTTCATTTCAACCTCCATGTTTTTAATCTTTGTTTGTAAACCACTTATTTCATTTTTCAGTTCAATTTTTTCTGCTTGAAGAGAGAAGCAGTCCGTGGTCCTTGGGTCCATAGACTACTGCAATCGCCATGTTAGTAGAGATCTCAAAAGAGTACAATATATCAAGGTCGGGTCTGGATAGAGAATAGCAGTAGTCTAGTGTCGGCTGTCTCTGGGGTGAACAGTCCTTCCAAACTGTAGCCACAGAAGAGTACAATATATCAAGGTCGGGCCTGGATAGAGAATAGCAATAGTCTAGTGTCGGCTGTCTCTCTGGGGTGAACAGTCCCTCCAAACTCTAGCCACAGCTGCTTTAACTATGACAGTGATCTATCCATCTTTCCGTGTGTCCTTTTCCCTTATTCAGCACTTTTCTTTTGTAGAACTTATATTAATGTACGTTGTAAGTCAAGTATTTCAGCACCTTTTGCCAATATCTGACGTTTTAATTTCGAGTTTTCTCTAGACATCTTTGAAAAAATTTGTCTGATAGTCTTTTGTGATTCTTCAGTTCAATCTCCATGTTTTTAATCTGTGTTTGTAAACCACTTATTTCTTTTTTCAGTTCAATTTTTTCTGCTTGAAGAGAGAAGCAGTCCGTGGCCCTTGGGTCCATAGACTACTGCAATCGCCTTGTTAGTAGAGATCTCAAAAGAGTACAATATATCAAGGTCGGGTCTGGATAGAGAATAGCAGTAGTCTAGTGTCGGCTGTCTCTCTGGGGTGAACAGTCCCTCCAAATTGTAGCCACAGCTGCTTTAACTATGAAAGTGATCTATCCATCTTTCCATGTGTCTTTTTCCCTTCTTCAGCACTTTTCTTTTGTAGAACTTCTTTTAATCTATGTTGTAAGTCGAGTATTTCAGCATCTTTTGCCAACATCTGATGTTTTAATTTTGAGTTTTCTCTAGACATATTCGAATATTTGTCTGATAGTCTTTTGTGATTCTTCAGTTCAACCTACATGTTTTTAATCTTTGTTTATAAACCACTTATTTCATTTTTCAGTTCAATTTTTTCTGCTTAAAGAGAGAAGCAGTCCGTGGCCTTTGGGTCCATAGACTACTGCAATCGCCTTGTTAGTAGAGATCTCAAAAGAGTACAATATATCAAGGTCGGGTCTGGATAGAGAATAGCAGTAGTCTAGTGTCGGCTGTCTCTCTGGGGTGAACAGTCCCTCCAAACTGTAGCCACAGAAGAGTACAATATATCAAGGTCGGGCCTGGATAGAGAATAGCAGTAGTCTAGTGTCGGCTGTCTCTCTGGGGTGAACAGTCCTTCCAAACTGTAGCTACAGCTGCTTCAACTAACCACCTCTCCATGTGTCTTCTTCTTCAGCACTTTTCTTTTGTAGAACTTTTATTAGCCCTTTCCCAAACGACAAAATTTTAGGGTAATCCACTTCAAAAACTGTCACAAATGACAAAATGGATGTTATTAAGATAGAATTTGTGTAAAATAGGGCACAGAAAATATTGAGACAAAAGGAGAAACTGCTGGTTATCAGCAGTTTCTTCTTTTGTTTCAATGTTTTCCCAAGCCTATTCTATTGAGGGCGTCAAAATCAGGTCTTGTTTGGGAAAGGGTTAATCTATGTTGTAAGTCGAGTATTTCAGCATCTTTTGCCAACATCTGACGTTTTTATTTCGCGTTTTCTCAAGACATATTCGAATATTTGTCTGATAATCTTTGTGATTCTTCAGTTCAACCTCCATGTTTTTAATCTTTGTTTGTAAACCACTTATTTCATTTTTCAGTTCAATTTTTTCTGCTTGAAAAGGGAAGCAGTCCGTGGCCCTTGGGTCCATAGACTACTGCAATCGCCTTGTTAGTAGAGATCTCAAAAGAGTACAATATATCGAGGTCGGGCCTTGATAGAGAATAGCAGTAGTCTAGTGTCGGCTGTCTCTCTGGGGTGAACAGTCCTTCCAAACTCTAGCCACAGAAGAGTACAATATATCGAGGTCGGGTCTGGATAGAGAATAGCAGTAGTCTAGTGTCGACTGTCTCTGGGGTGAACAGTCCTTCCAAACTCTAGCCACAGAAGAGTACAATATATCGAGGTCGGGCCTGGATAGAGAATAGCAGTAGTCTAGTGTCGGCTGCCTCTCCGGGGTGAACAGTCCTTCCAAACTCTAGCCACAGCTGCTTCAACTGTTCAGTGATCTATCCACCTCTCCGTTTGTCTTTTTCCCTTCTTCAGCACTTTTCTTTTGTAGAACTTCTATTAACCCTTTCCCAAACGACAAAATTTTAGGGTAATCCACTTCAAAAACTGTCACAAATGACAAAATGGATGTTATTAAAGATAGGATTTGTGTAAAGTATGGTACAGAAAATATTGAGGCAAAAGGAGAAACTGCTGGTTATCGGCAGTTTCTTCTTTTGTTTCAATGTTTTCTCAAGCCTTTTCTGTTAGGGACGTCAAAATCGGGTCTTGTTTTGGAAAGGGTTAATATATGTTGCAAGTCGAGTATTTCAGCATCTTTTGCCAACATCTGATGTTTTAATGATGTTTTAATTTCGAGCTTTCTCTAGACATCTTCGAATATTTGTCTGATGGTCTTTTGTGATTCTTCAGTTCAACCTTCATGTTTTTAATCTTTGTTTGTAAACCACTTATTTCATTTTTCAGTTCAATTTTTTCTGCTTGAAGAGGGAAGCAGTCCGTGGCCCTTGGGTCCATAGACTACTGCAATTGCCTTGTTAGTAGAGATCTCAAAAGAGTACAATATATCGAGGTCGGGCCTGGATAGAGAATAGCAGTAGTGTAGTGTCTGCTGTCTCCCTGGGGTGAACAGTCCTTCCAAACTGTAGCCACAGAAGAGTACAATATATCAAGGTCGGGCCTGGATAGAGAATAGCAGTAGTGTAGTGTCTGCTGTCTCCCTGGGGTGAACAGTCCTTCCAAACTGTAGCCACAGAAGAGTACAATATATCAAGGTCGGGCCTAGATAGAGAATAGCAGTAGTCTAGTGTCTGCTGTCTCCCTGGGGTGAACAGTCCTTCCAAACTGTAGCCACAGAAGAGTACAATATATCGAGGTCGGGTCTGGATAGAGAATAGCAGTAGTCTAGTGTTGGCTGTCTCTCTGGTGTGAACAGTCCTTCCAAACTGTAGCCACAGAAGAGTACAATATATCAAGGTCGGGCCTGGATAGAGAATAGCAGTAGTCTAGTGTTGGCTGTCTCTCTGGTGTGAACAGTCCTTCCAAACTGTAGCCACAGAAGAGTACAATATATCAAGGTCGGGCCTGGATAGAGAATAGCAGTAGTCTAGTGTCGGCTGTCTCTCTGGGGTGAACAGTCCTTCCAAACTGTAGCCACAGAAGAGTACAATATATCAAGGTCGGGCCTGGATAGAGAATAGCAGTAGTCTAGTGTCGGCTGTCTCTCTGGGGTGAACAGTCCTTCCAAACTGTAGCCACAGAAGAGTACAATATATCAAGGTTGGGCCTGGATAGAGAATAGCAGTAGTCTAGTGTCGGCTGTCTCTCTGGGGTGAACAGTCCTTCCAAACTGTAGCCACAGAAGAGTACAATATATCAAGGTCGGGCCTGGATAGAGAATAGCAGTAGTCTAGTGTCGGCTGTCTCTCTGGGGTGAACAGTCCTTCCAAACTGTAGCCACAGAAGAGTTCAATATATCGAGGCCGGGCCCGGATGGAGAATAGCAGTAGTCTAGTGTCGGCTGTCTCTCTGGGGTGAACAGTCCTTCCAAACTGTAGCCACAGCTGCTTCAACTAACATCTCTCCATGTGTCTTCTTCAGCACTTTTCTTTTGTAGAACTTCTATTAGCCCTTTCCCAAACCACAAAATTTTCGGGTGATCCAGATCAAAAACCGCTAAAAATGACAAAATGGATGTTATTAAAGATAGCCTTTGTGTGAAATATGGTACAGAAAATATTGAGACAAAAGGAGAAACTGCTGGTTATCAGCAGTTTCTTCTTTAGTTTCAATATTTTCCCAAGCATTTTCTATTAAGGACGTCAAAACCAGGTCTTGTTTGGGAAAGGGTTAATCTTCATAGTAAGTTGAGTATTTCAGCATCTTTTGCCAACATCTGATGTTTTAATTTCGAGCTTTCTCTAGACATCTTCAAAAATTTGCCTGATAGTCTTTTGTGATCCTTCAGTTCAAACTCCATGCTTTTAATCTTTGTTTGTAAACCACTTATTTCATTTTTCAGTTCAATTTTTTCTGCTTAAAGAGTGAAGCAGTCCGTGGCCCTTGGGTCCATAGACTACTGCAATCGCCTTGTTAGTAGAGATCTCAAAAGAGTACAATATATCGAGGTCGGGCCTTGATAGAGAATAGCAGTAGTCTAGTGTCAGCTGTCTCTCTAGGGTGAACAGTCCTTCCAAACTGTAGCCACAGCTGCTTTAACTATATAAGTGATCATTCCATCTTTCCGTGTGTCTTTTTCCCTTCTTCAGCACTTTTCTTTTGTAGAACTTATATTAATCTACGTTGTAAGTCGAGTATTTCAGCATCTTTTGCCAAAATCTGACGTTTTAATTTTGAGTTTTCTCTAGACATCTTCGAAAATTTGTCTGATAGTCTTTTGTGATTCTTCAGTTCAACCTCCATGCTTTTAATCTTTCTTTGTAAACCACTTATTTCATTTTTCAGTTCAATTTTTTTCTGCTTAAAGAGAGAAGCTGTCCGTGTCCCTTGGGTCCATAGACTACTGCAATCGCCTTGTTAGCTCACCTGAGCACGAAGTGCTCGAGGGGAGCTATTGTGGTCACTCACCGTCCGTCGTCCGTCTGTCCGTCTGTCCGTCTGTCCGTTCACAATTTCTTCAAACATCTTCTTCTCCAAAACTAACTGGCCAATTTTGACCAAACTTGGCAGGAATGTTCCTTGAGTGACCCTTCTCAAAACTTGTTCGCGGATTTTTGATTCGTCAAAAAATGTGGGCGTGGCAGGGCGGGGTTTATTGCACTTAGAGAAATCCTAAGAAAATTCTTTAAAAATCAACCATTTATCCAATTTGAACCAAACTTGGCAGAATTGTTCCTTGAGTGACCCTTCTCAAAACTTGTTCTCAGATTTTTGATTCGTCAAAAAACGTGGCCGTGGCAGGGAGAAAGGGGCTTATCAGACTTAGAAAAATCATAAGAAAATTCTTTAAAAATCAACCATTGGGCCAATTTGAACCAGACTTTGCAGGGATGTGCCTTAAGCCATTCTTTTTAAAATTTGTTCACAAATATTTTCATTTGTAAGAAATTGTGGCCGTGGCAGGGAGAAAGGGGCTTATCAGACTTAGAGAAATCGTAAGAAAATTCTTTAAAAATCAACCATTGTTCCAATTTGAACCAAACTTGGCAGAATTGTTCCTTGAGTGACCCTTCTCAAAACTTGTTCTCAGATTTTTGATTTGTCAAAAAACGTGGTCGTGGCAGGGAGAAAGGGGCTTATCAGACTTAGAAAAATCATAAGAAAATTCTTTAAAAATCAACCATTGGGCCAATTTGAACCAGACTTTGCAGGGATGTGCCTTAAACCATTCTTTTTAAAATTTGATTACAAATATTTTCATTTGTAAAAAATTGTGGCCGTGGCAGGGAGAAAGGGGCTTATCAGACTTAGAGAAATCATAAGAAAATTCTTTAAAAATCAACCATAGGGCCTATTTTAAGCAGACTTTGCAGGAATGTTCTTTGAGTCTCTCTTTTCAAAATTGATTCACAAATTTTTACATTTGTCAAAAAATGAGGTCGTGGCAGGGAGGAAGGGGCTTATCAGCCTTAGAGAAATCCTAAGAAAATTCTTTAAAAATCAACCAATGGGCCAATTTGAACCAAACTTTGCAGAATTGTTCCTTGAGTGACCCTTTTTAATATTTGTTCATAAATTTATAGTTTCGTCAAAAAATGTGGGTGTGGCAGGGCGGGGCTTATCTAACCAAGAGAAATTGTTAAAAGAATTCTTCAAAATCTTCTTCTCCTTAACCATAGGGCCAATTAAAACCAAATTTGGCAGGAATGTTCCTTGGGTGACACTTCTTAAGATTTGTTCGCGGATTTTTTATTCATCCAAAATTGTGGGCGTGGCAGGTCAGCATTTACCGGACTTGGAGAAATCATAAGAAAATTCTTTCAAAATCAACCATTGGCCCAATTTCAACCACTTTTGGCAGAAATGTTCCTTGGGTGACTCTTTTCAAAATTTGTTCTCAAATTTTTTATTCGTCAAAAAAAATGGGTGTGTCTTTCAGGTGAGCGATATAGGGCCATTCTGGCCCTCTTGTTAGTATAGATCTCAAAAGAGTACAATATTTCGAGGTCGGGCCAAGATAGAGAATAGCAGTAGTCTAGTGTGGGCTGTCTCTCTGGGGTGAACAGTCCTTCCAAACTGTAGCCACAGAAGAGTACAATATATCGAGGTCGGGCCTGGATAGAGAATAGCAGTAGTCTAGTGTCGGCTGTCTCTCTGTGGTGAACAGTCCTTCCAAACTGTAGCCACAGAAGAGTACAATATATCAAGGTTGGGTCTGGATAGAGAATAGCAGTAGTCTAGTGTCGGCTGTCTCTCTGTGTGAACAGTCCTTCCAAACTGTAGCCACAGAAGAGTACAATATATCAAGGTTGGGTCTGGATAGAGAATAGCAGTAGTCTAGTGTCGGCTGTCTCTCTAGGGTGCTGTCTCTCTAGGGTGAACAGTCCTTCCAAACTGTAGCCACAGAAGAGTACAATATATCGAGGTCGGGCCTGGATAGAGAATAGCAGTAGTCTAGTGTCGGCTGTCTCTCTGGGGTGAACAGTCCTTCCAAACTGTAGCCACAGAAGAGTACAATATATCAAGGTCGGGTCTGGATAGAGAATAGCAGTAGTCTAGTGTCAGCTGTCTCTCTGGGGTGAACAGTCCTTCCAAACTGTAGCCACAAAAGAGTACAAAATATCAAGGTCGGGCCTGGATAGAGAATAACAGTAGTCTAGTGTCGGCTGTCTCTCTGGGGTGAACAGTCCTTCCAAACTGTAGCCACAAAAGAGTACAAAATATCAAGGTCGGGCCTGGATAGAGAATAACAGTAGTCTAGTGTCGGCTGTCTCTCTGGAATGAACAGTCCTTCCAAACTGTAGCCACAGCTGCTTCAACTATTAAGTGATCTATCCACCTCTCCATGTGTCTTCTTCTCTTCTTCAGCACTTTTCTTTTGTAGAATTTCTATTAACCCTTTCCCAAACGACAAAATTTTAGGGTAATCCACTTCAAAAACTCACAAATGACAAAATGGATGTTATCGAAGATAGGATTTGTGTAAAATATGGCATAGAAAATATTGAGACAAAAGGAGAAACTGCTGGTTATCAGCAGTTTCTTCTTTTGTTTCAATGTTTTCCCAAGCCTTATCTATTAGGGACATCAAAACCAGGTCTTGTTTGGGAAAGGGTTAATGTATGTTGCAAGTCGAGTATTTCAGCATCTTTTGCCAACATCTGACGTTTTAATTTCGAGATTTCTCTAGACATATTCGAATATTTGTCTTATAGTCTTTTGTGATTCTTCAGTTCCACCTCCCTGTTTTTAATCTTTGTTTGTAAACCACTTATTTCATTTTTCAGTTCAATTTTTTCTGCTTGAAGAGAGAAGCAGTCCTTGGCCCTTGAGTCCATAGACTACTGCAATCGCCTTGTTAGTAGAGATCTCAAAAGAGTACAATATATCGAGGTCGGGCCTTGATAGAGAATAGCAGTAGTCTAATGTCAGCTGTCTCTCTGGGGTGAACAGTCCCTCCAAACTCTAGCCACAGCTGCTTTAACTATGAAAGTGATCTATCCACCTTTCCATGTGTCTTGTTCCCTTCTTCAGCACTTTTCTTTTGTAGGACTTCTATTAATCTATGTTGTAAGTCGAGTATTTCAGCATCTTTTGCCAAAATCTGACGTTTTAATTTTGAGTTTTCTCTAGACATCTTCGAAAATTTGTCTGATAGTCTTTTGTGATTCTTCAGTTCAACCTCCATGCTTTTAATCTTTCTTTGTAAACCACTTATTTCATTTTTCAGTTCAATTTTTTTCTGCTTAAAGAGAGAAGCTGTCCGTGTCCCATGGGTCCATAGACTACTGCAATCGCCTTGTTAGCTCACCTGAGCACGAAGTGCTCGAGGGGAGCTATTGTGGTCACTCACCGTCCGTCGTCCGTCTGTCCGTCTGTCCGTTCACAATTTCTTCAAACATCTTCTTCTCCAAAACTAACTGGCCAATTTTGACCAAACTTGGCAGGAATGTTCCTTGAGTGACCCTTCTCAAAACTTGTTCGCGGATTTTTGATTCGTCAAAAAATGTGGGCGTGGCAGGGCGGGGTTTATTGCACTTAGAGAAATCCTAAGAAAATTCTTTAAAAATCAACCATTTATCCAATTTGAACCAAACTTGGCAGAATTGTTCCTTGAGTGACCCTTCTCAAAACTTGTTCTCAGATTTTTGATTCGTCAAAAAACGTGGCCGTGGCAGGGAGAAAGGGGCTTATCAGACTTAGAAAAATCATAAGAAAATTCTTTAAAAATCAACCATTGGGCCAATTTGAACCAGACTTTGCAGGGATGTGCCTTAAGCCATTCTTTTTAAAATTTGTTCACAAATATTTTCATTTGTAAGAAATTGTGGCCGTGGCAGGGAGAAAGGGGCTTATCAGACTTAGAGAAATCGTAAGAAAATTCTTTAAAAATCAACCATTGTTCCAATTTGAACCAAACTTGGCAGAATTGTTCCTTGAGTGACCCTTCTCAAAACTTGTTCTCAGATTTTTGATTTGTCAAAAAACGTGGTCGTGGCAGGGAGAAAGGGGCTTATCAGACTTAGAAAAATCATAAGAAAATTCTTTAAAAATCAACCATTGGGCCAATTTGAACCAGACTTTGCAGGGATGTGCCTTAAACCATTCTTTTTAAAATTTGATTACAAATATTTTCATTTGTAAAAAATTGTGGCCGTGGCAGGGAGAAAGGGGCTTATCAGACTTAGAGAAATCATAAGAAAATTCTTTAAAAATCAACCATAGGGCCTATTTTAAGCAGACTTTGCAGGAATGTTCTTTGAGTCTCTCTTTTCAAAATTGATTCACAAATTTTTACATTTGTCAAAAAATGAGGTCGTGGCAGGGAGGAAGGGGCTTATCAGCCTTAGAGAAATCCTAAGAAAATTCTTTAAAAATCAACCAATGGGCCAATTTGAACCAAACTTTGCAGAATTGTTCCTTGAGTGACCCTTTTTAATATTTGTTCATAAATTTATAGTTTCGTCAAAAAATGTGGGTGTGGCAGGGCGGGGCTTATCTAACCAAGAGAAATTGTTAAAAAAATTCTTCAAAATCTTCTTCTCCTTAACCATAGGGCCAATTAAAACCAAATTTGGCAGGAATGTTCCTTGGGTGACACTTCTTAAGATTTGTTCGCGGATTTTTTATTCATCCAAAATTGTGGGCGTGGCAGGTCAGCATTTACCGGACTTGGAGAAATCATAAGAAAATTCTTTCAAAATCAACCATTGGCCCAATTTCAACCACTTTTGGCAGAAATGTTCCTTGGGTGACTCTTTTCAAAATTTGTTCTCAAATTTTTTATTCGTCAAAAAAAATGGGTGTGTCTTTCAGGTGAGCGATATAGGGCCATTCTGGCCCTCTTGTTAGTATAGATCTCAAAAGAGTACAATATTTCGAGGTCGGGCCAAGATAGAGAATAGCAGTAGTCTAGTGTGGGCTGTCTCTCTGGGGTGAACAGTCCTTCCAAACTGTAGCCACAGAAGAGTACAATATATCGAGGTCGGGCCTGGATAGAGAATAGCAGTAGTCTAGTGTCGGCTGTCTCTCTGTGGTGAACAGTCCTTCCAAACTGTAGCCACAGAAGAGTACAATATATCAAGGTTGGGTCTGGATAGAGAATAGCAGTAGTCTAGTGTCGGCTGTCTCTCTGTGTGAACAGTCCTTCCAAACTGTAGCCACAGAAGAGTACAATATATCAAGGTTGGGTCTGGATAGAGAATAGCAGTAGTCTAGTGTCGGCTGTCTCTCTAGGGTGCTGTCTCTCTAGGGTGAACAGTCCTTCCAAACTGTAGCCACAGAAGAGTACAATATATCGAGGTCGGGCCTGGATAGAGAATAGCAGTAGTCTAGTGTTGGCTGTCTCTCTAGGGTGCTGTCTCTCTAGGGTGAACAGTCCTTCCAAACTGTAGCCACAGAAGAGTACAATATATCGAGGTCGGGCCTGGATAGAGAATAGCAGTAGTCTAGTGTCGGCTGTCTCTCTGGGGTGAACAGTCCTTCCAAACTGTAGCCACAGAAGAGTACAATATATCGAGGTCGGGCCTGGATAGAGAATAGCAGTAGTCTAGTGTCGGCTGTCTCTCTAGGGTGCTGTCTCTCTGGGGTGAACAGTCCTTCCAAACTGTAGCCACAAAAGAGTACAATATATCAAGGTCGGGCCTGGATAGAGAATAGCAGTAGTCTAGTGTCGGCTGTCTCTCTGGGGTGAACAGTCCTTCCAAACTGTAGCCACAGAAGAGTACAATATATCGAGGTCGGGCCTGGATAGAGAATAGCAGTAGTCTAGTGTCGGCTGTCTCTCTGGGGTGAACAGTCCTTCCAAACTGTAGCCACAGAAGAGTACAATATATCGAGGTCGGGCCTGGATAGAGAATAGCAGTAGTCTAGTGTCGGCTGTGTCTCTGGGGTGAACAGTCCTTCCAAACTGTAGCCACAGAAGAGTACAATATATCAAGGTCGGGCCTGGATAGAGAATAGCAGTAGTCTAGTGTCGGCTGTCTCTCTAGGGTGCTGTGTCTCTGGGGTGAACAGTCCTTCCAAACTGTAGCCACAGAAGAGTACAATATATCGAGGTCGGGCCTGGATAGAGAATAGCAGTAGTCTAGTGTCGGCTGTCTCTCTGTGGTGAACAGTCCTTCCAAACTGTAGCCACAGAAGAGTACAATATATCAAGGTTGGGTCTGGATAGAGAATAGCAGTAGTCTAGTGTTGGCTGTGTCTCTGGGGTGAACAGTCCTTCCAAACTGTAGCCACAGAAGAGTACAATATATCGAGGTCGGGCCTGGATAGAGAATAGCAGTAGTCTAGTGTTGGCTGTGTCTCTGGGGTGAACAGTCCTTCCAAACTGTAGCCACAGCTGCTTCAACTATCCACCTCTCCATGCGTCTTCTTCTCTTCTTCAGCACTTTTCTTTTGTAGAACTTCTATTAACCCTTTCCCAAACTACAAAATTTTAGGGTAATCCACTTCAAAAACTGTCACAAATGACAAAATGGATGTTATTAAAGATAGGATTTGTGTAAAATATTGCATGGAAAATATTTAGACAAAAGGAGAAACTGCTGGTTATCAGCAATTTCTTCTTTGTTTCAATGTTTTGTCAAGCCTTTTCTGTTAAGGACATCAAAACCAGGTCTTGTTTGGGAAAGGGTTAATCTATGTTGTAAGTCGAGTATTTCAGCATATTTTGCCAACATCTGACGTTTTAATTTCGAGTTTTCTCTAGACATCTTCAAAACTTTGTCTGATAGTCTTTTGTGATTCTTCAGTTCAACCTGCATGTTTTTAATCTTTGTTTGTAAACCACTTATTTCATTTTTCAGTTCGATTTTTTTCTGCTTGAAGAGAGAAGCAGTCCGTGGCTCTTGGGTCCATAGACTACTGCAATCGCCTCGTTAGTAGAGATCTAAGAGTACAATATATCAAGGTCGGGCCTGGATAGAGAATAGCAGTAGTCTAGTGTCTGCTGTCTCTCTGGGGTGAACAGTCCCTCCAAACTGTAGCCACAAAAGAGTACAATATATCAAGGTCGGGCCTGGATAGAGAATAGCAGTAGTCTAGTGTCAGTTGTCTCTCTGGGGTGAACAGTCCTACCAAACTGTAGCCACAAAAGAGTACAATATATCAAGGTCGGGCCTGGATAGAGAATAGCAGTAGTCTAGTGTCAGTTGTCTCTCTGGGGTGAACAGTCCTACCAAACTGTAGCCACAAAAGAGTACAATATATCAAGGTCGGGCCTGGATAGAGAATAGCAGTAGTCTAGCGTCGGCTGTCTCTCTGGGGTGAACAGTCCTTCCAAACTGAAGCCACAGCTGCTTCAACTATTAAAGTGATCTATCCATCTTTCCATTTGTCTTCTTCCCTTCTTCAGCACTTTTCTTATGTAGAACTTATTAATCTTCGTTGTAAGTTGAGTATTTCATCATCTTTTGCCAACATTTGACGTCTTAATTTCAAGCTTTCTCTAGACATCTTCGAAAATTTGTCTGATAGTCTTTTGTGATTCTTCAGCTCAACCTACATGTATTTAATCTTTGTTTGTAAACCACTTATTTCATTTTTCAGTTCAATTTTTTCTGCTTGAAGAGAGAAGCAGTCCGTGGCCCTTGGGTCCATAGACTACTGCAATTGCCTTGTTAGCAGAGATCTCAAAAGAGTACAATATCTCAAGTTCGGGTCTGGATAGAGAATAGCAGTAGTCTAGTGTTGGCTGTCTCTCTGGGGTGAACAGTCCTTCCAAACTGTAGCCACAGCTTCTTCAACTGTCCACATCTCCATGTGTCTTCTTCCCTTCTTCAGCACTTTTCTTTTGTAGAACTTCTATTAATCTACGTAGTAAGTTGAGTATTTCAGCATCTTGCCAACATCTGACGTTTTAATTTCGAGTTTTCTCTAGACATCTTCGAATATTTGTCTGATAGTCTTTTGTGATTCTTCAGTTCAACCTCCTCCATGTTTTTAATCTTTGTTTGTAAACCACTTATTAGCTCACCTGAGCACAAAGTGCTCAAGGTGAGCTATTGTGGTTGCTTTTTGTCCGTCGTCCGTCCGTCCGTCCATCTGTCCGTCCGTCCGTCCGTTCGTTCACAATTTCTTTCAACATCTTCTCCTCCTAAACCATTGGGCCAATTTTTACCAAACTTGGCAGGAATGGTCCTTGAGTGACCCTTCTCAAAACTTGTTCGCGGATTTTTGATTCGTTAAAAAATGTGGCTGTGGCAGGGAGAAAGGGGCTTATTAGACTTCAAGAAATCATAAGAAAATTCTTTAAAAATCAACCATTGGGCCAATTTGAACCAGACCTTGCATGAATGTGCCTTGAGTCATTCTTTTCAAAATTTGTTCACATTTTTTTTTCATTTGCGAAAAAATGTGGCCGTGGCAGGGAGAAAGGGGCTTATTAGACTTAGAGAAATCATAAGAAAATTCTTTCAAAATCAACCATTGGCCCAATTTCAACCACTTTTGGCAGAAATGTTCCTTGGGTGACTCTTTTCAAAATTTGTTCTCAAATTTTTTATTCGTCAAAAAAATGGGTGTGTCTTTCAGGTGAGCGATATAGGGCCATTCTGGCCCTCTTGTTAGTATAGATCTCAAAAGAGTACAATATTTCGAGGTCGGGCCAAGATAGAGAATAGCAGTAGTCTAGTGTGGGCTGTCTCTCTGGGGTGAACAGTCCTTCCAAACTGTAGCCACAGAAGAGTACAATATATCGAGGTCGGGCCTGGATAGAGAATAGCAGTAGTCTAGTGTCGGCTGTCTCTCTGTGGTGAACAGTCCTTCCAAACTGTAGCCACAGAAGAGTACAATATATCAAGGTTGGGTCTGGATAGAGAATAGCAGTAGTCTAGTGTCGGCTGTCTCTCTGTGTGAACAGTCCTTCCAAACTGTAGCCACAGAAGAGTACAATATATCAAGGTTGGGTCTGGATAGAGAATAGCAGTAGTCTAGTGTCGGCTGTCTCTCTAGGGTGCTGTCTCTCTAGGGTGAACAGTCCTTCCAAACTGTAGCCACAGAAGAGTACAATATATCGAGGTCGGGCCTGGATAGAGAATAGCAGTAGTCTAGTGTCGGCTGTCTCTCTGGGGTGAACAGTCCTTCCAAACTGTAGCCACAGAAGAGTACAATATATCGAGGTCGGGCCTGGATAGAGAATAGCAGTAGTCTAGTGTCGGCTGTCTCTCTGTGGTGAACAGTCCTTCCAAACTGTAGCCACAGAAGAGTACAATATATCAAGGTCGGGCCTGGATAGAGAATAGCAGTAGTCTAGTGTCGGCTGTGTCTCTGGGGTGAACAGTCCTTCCAAACTGTAGCCACAGAAGAGTACAATATATCAAGGTTGGGTCTGGATAGAGAATAGCAGTAGTCTAGTGTCGGCTGTCTCTCTGGGGTGAACAGTCCTTCCAAACTGTAGCCACAAAAGAGTACAATATATCGAGGTCGGGCCTGGATAGAGAATAGCAGTAGTCTAGTGTTGGCTGTCTCTCTAGGGTGCTGTCTCTCTGGGGTGAACAGTCCTTCCAAACTGTAGCCACAGAAGAGTACAATATATCGAGGTCGGGCCTGGATAGAGAATAGCAGTAGTCTAGTGTTGGCTGTGTCTCTGGGGTGAACAGTCCTTCCAAACTGTAGCCACAGCTGCTTCAACTATCCACCTCTCCATGCGTCTTCTTCTCTTCTTCAGCACTTTTCTTTTGTAGAACTTCTATTAACCCTTTCCCAAACTACAAAATTTTAGGGTAATCCACTTCAAAAACTGTCACAAATGACAAAATGGATGTTATTAAAGATAGGATTTGTGTAAAATATTGCATGGAAAATATTTAGACAAAAGGAGAAACTGCTGGTTATCAGCAATTTCTTCTTTGTTTCAATGTTTTGTCAAGCCTTTTCTGTTAAGGACGTCAAAACCAGGTCTTGTTTGGGAAAGGGTTAATCTATGTTGTAAGTCGAGTATTTCAGCATATTTTGCCAACATCTGACGTTTTAATTTCGAGTTTTCTCTAGACATCTTCAAAACTTTGTCTGATAGTCTTTTGTGATTCTTCAGTTCAACCTGCATGTTTTTAATCTTTGTTTGTAAACCACTTATTTCATTTTTCAGTTCGATTTTTTTCTGCTTGAAGAGAGAAGCAGTCCGTGGCTCTTGGGTCCATAGACTACTGCAATCGCCTCGTTAGTAGAGATCTAAGAGTACAATATATCAAGGTCGGGTCTGGATAGAGAATAGCAGTAGTCTAGTGTCTGCTGTCTCTCTGGGGTGAACAGTCCCTCCAAACTGTAGCCACAAAAGAGTACAATATATCAAGGTCGGGCCTGGATAGAGAATAGCAGTAGTCTAGTGTCAGTTGTCTCTCTGGGGTGAACAGTCCTACCAAACTGTAGCCACAAAAGAGTACAATATATCAAGGTCGGGCCTGGATAGAGAATAGCAGTAGTCTAGTGTCAGTTGTCTCTCTGGGGTGAACAGTCCTACCAAACTGTAGCCACAAAAGAGTACAATATATCAAGGTCGGGCCTGGATAGAGAATAGCAGTAGTCTAGCGTCGGCTGTCTCTCTGGGGTGAACAGTCCTTCCAAACTGAAGCCACAGCTGCTTCAACTATTAAAGTGATCTATCCATCTTTCCATTTGTCTTCTTCCCTTCTTCAGCACTTTTCTTATGTAGAACTTATTAATCTTCGTTGTAAGTTGAGTATTTCATCATCTTTTGCCAACATTTGACGTCTTAATTTCAAGCTTTCTCTAGACATCTTCGAAAATTTGTCTGATAGTCTTTTGTGATTCTTCAGCTCAACCTACATGTATTTAATCTTTGTTTGTAAACCACTTATTTCATTTTTCAGTTCAATTTTTTCTGCTTGAAGAGAGAAGCAGTCCGTGGCCCTTGGGTCCATAGACTACTGCAATTGCCTTGTTAGCAGAGATCTCAAAAGAGTACAATATCTCAAGTTCGGGTCTGGATAGAGAATAGCAGTAGTCTAGTGTTGGCTGTCTCTCTGGGGTGAACAGTCCTTCCAAACTGTAGCCACAGCTTCTTCAACTGTCCACATCTCCATGTGTCTTCTTCCCTTCTTCAGCACTTTTCTTTTGTAGAACTTCTATTAATCTACGTAGTAAGTTGAGTATTTCAGCATCTTGCCAACATCTGACGTTTTAATTTCGAGTTTTCTCTAGACATCTTCGAATATTTGTCTGATAGTCTTTTGTGATTCTTCAGTTCAACCTCCTCCATGTTTTTAATCTTTGTTTGTAAACCACTTATTAGCTCACCTGAGCACAAAGTGCTCAAGGTGAGCTATTGTGGTTGCTTTTTGTCCGTCGTCCGTCCGTCCGTCCATCTGTCCGTCCGTCCGTCCGTTCGTTCACAATTTCTTTCAACATCTTCTCCTCCTAAACCATTGGGCCAATTTTTACCAAACTTGGCAGGAATGGTCCTTGAGTGACCCTTCTCAAAACTTGTTCGCGGATTTTTGATTCGTTAAAAAATGTGGCTGTGGCAGGGAGAAAGGGGCTTATTAGACTTCAAGAAATCATAAGAAAATTCTTTAAAAATCAACCATTGGGCCAATTTGAACCAGACCTTGCATGAATGTGCCTTGAGTCATTCTTTTCAAAATTTGTTCACATTTTTTTTCATTTGCGAAAAAATGTGGCCGTGGCAGGGAGAAAGGGGCTTATTAGACTAAGAGAAATCATAAGAAAATTCTTTAAAAATCAACCATTGGGCCAATTTGAACCAGATCTTGCAGGAATGTGCCTTGAGTCATTCTTTTTAAAATTTGTTCACATTTTTTTTCATTTGTCAAAAATTGTGGCCGTGGCAGGGAAAAAGGGGCTTATCAGACTTGGAGAAATCATAAGAATATTCTTTAAAAATCAACCATTGGGCCAATTTGATCCATACTTGGCAGGAATGTGCCTAAAGTCATTCTTTTCAAAATTTTTCACAATTTTTTACATTTAAAAAAAAAATGTGGCCGTGGCAGGGAAAAAGGGGCTTATTAGACTTAGAGAAATCATAAGAAAATTCTTTAAAAATCAACCATTGGGCCAATTTGAAGCAGACTTTGTAGGAATGTTCTTTGAGTCATTCTTTTCAAAATTTGTTTACATTTTTTTTTCAATTGTTAAAAAACTTTGGCCTTAGCAGGGAGAAAGGGGCTTATCAGATTTGGAGAAATCATAAGAAAACTCTTTAAAAATCAACCAATGGGCCAATTTGAAGCAGACTCTGCAGGAATGTTCTTTGAGTCTCTCTTTTCAAAATTTGTTCACTTTTTTTCATTTGTAAAAAATTGTGATGTGGCAGGGAGAAAGGGGCTTATTAGACTTAGAGAAACCATAAGAAAATTCTTTAAAAATCAACCATTGGGCCAAATTGAAGCAGACTTTGCAGGAATGTTCTTTAAGTCTTTCTTTTCAAAATTTATTCACAATTATTTACATTTGTCAAAAAATGTTGGCGTGGCAAGGAGGAAGGGGCTTATCGGACTTACAGAAATCATAAAATTCTTTAAAAATCAACCATTGTGCCCAATTGAACCAGACTTTACTGGAATGTTCCTTGAGTTACTCTTTTCAAAATGTGTTCACAAATTTTTCCATTGGTAAAAAAATGTGGGCATGGCAGGGGGGAAGGGCTTATCAGACTTAGAGAAATCATAAGAAAATTCTTTAAAAATCAACCATTGGGCCAATTTTCTATTTCCCTTATATGTTGCTCTCAGGCTGGCCCCATGTTTATCTTAAGTAAATAAATAATGGATTAGCCTTAGCTTATCAGATGGTAATCTTTCACTATATTCTATCAATCACAGACAAAATCTTGTTAATTGAGCCTATCATAAATGATCAATCTCTAACAGATCAGTATGCTTTGAAAATTAGCCCTATGTTGTATATTGCGAAATCATGAAATAATTGTTGAAAATAAACTAACTCAACAATTCTGCTAATTCATACCCAACCTTACAGGATCGATTGGAACAAAATAATTACTTAATTGTTTCCAAACAGAAAGTCCTTAAAAGTTTCATGCCCTTGAATTTTACAAAATTACCATTTCCACTCTTTGCATCTTGATTCAGGTGAGCGATTTAGGACCATCATGGTCCTCTTGTTTCATTTTTCAGTTCAATTTTTTCTGCTTGAAGAGAGAAGTTTATGTCCACACTTTTTGTAAGGGAGCTTATTTTAGATATTTATGCCCCCTTTCGAAGAAAATGGGGGTATATTGTTTTGCAAGTGTCGGTCGGTCGGTCGGTCCGTATGTCGGTCGGTCTGTCCGTAGACCAAACCTTGTCCGGAGCATAACTCAAAAAGTATTAAAGGTAGAATCATGAAACTTCATAGGTGGATAGATCTCATTATGGAGAGGTGCAGTGCACAAGAACCGTAACTCTGCTGATCAATTTTTTTGAGTTATTGCCCTTTGTTGATTTTCAAACTTGATTTTTGTCCGGAGCATAACTCAAAAACTATGTTAGGTAGAATCATGAAACTTTACAGGTGAATAGATCTCATTATGGAGAGGTGCAGTGCACAAGAACCGTAACTCTGCCGATAAATTTTTTTGAGTTATTGCCCTTTGTTGATTATCAAACTTGATTTTTGTCCAGAGCATAACTCAAAAACTATGTTAGGTAGAATCATGAAACTTTACAGGTAGACAGATCTCATTATGGAGAGGTGCAGTGCACAAGAACCGTAACTCTGCCGATCAATTTTTTTGAGTTATTGCCCTTTGTTGATTTTCAAACTTGATTATTGTCCGGAGCATAACTCAATAAGTATGTAAGGTAGAATCATGAAACTTTATAGGTGGATAGATCTCATTATGGAGAGGTGCAGTGCACAAGAACCGTAACTCTGCCGATCAAATTTTTTGAGTTATTGCCCTTTGTTGAGTTTATAACTTGATTCTTGTCCGGAGCACAACTCAAAAAATATGTAAGGTAGAATCATGAAACTTTACAGGTGAATAGATTTCATTATGGAGAGGTGCAGTGCACAAGAACCGTAACTCTGCCGATCAATTTTTTTGAGTTATTGCCCTTTGTTGATTTTTACACTTAATTCTTAACCTTGCCTATATCTCATGTCCTTTTACACATACAGCCTTGATATCTCACACATAGATACCTCCTATCAACATCGTTCAGATTTAACCATGACCTTGGACCTTGTGACCTTGACCTTGGAGTTTGACCTACTTTAAAAAAATTAAACCCGGCAAATATTTCATGACCTTTTACAAATACAGCCTTGATATTTCACACATGGACACATCTTACCAAGACCTTTCATAATTGACCATGACCTTGGAATCTGTGACTTTGACCTTGGAGTTTGACCTACTTTTGAAGAACTTTAACCTGGCCGATATATCATGTCATTTTACACATACAGCCTTGATATTTGACACATGGAAACCTCCGACCAAGACCTATCACATACGACTATGACCTTGGACCATGTGACCTTGACCTTGGAGTTTGACCTACTTTTAAATAAATTAAACTGGGCCTATATCTTATGTGCTATTACACATACAGCCTTGGTATTTCACACATGGACACATCTTACCAAGGCCTTTCACATTTGACCTTGGACCTTGTGACCTTGACCTTGGACTTTGACCTACTTTAAAAAAATTTAATCTAGCCGATATATCATGTCCTTTTACACATACAGCCTTGGTATTTCACACATGGACACCTACGACCAAGACATTTCACATTTGACCATGACCTTGGACCTTGTGACCTTGACGTTGGTGTTAACCTACTTTAATAATACATTAACCTTGCCTATATTTCATGTCATTTTACATATACAGCCTTGATATTACACATGTGGTCACTTCCAACCAAGATATTTCACTTTTGACCATGACCTTGGACCTTGACCTTGGAGTTTGACCTACTTTTAAAAAAATAAACTGGGCCTATATCTCTTGTGCTATTACACATACAGCCTTTATATTTCACACATGGACACATCCTACCAAGACCTTTCACATTTGGCCATGACCTTGGACCTTGTGACCTTGACCTTTGATTTTTACATACTTTTAGAAATCTTTAACCTAGCCTTTATCTTATGTCCTATTACACCTACAGCCTTGATATTTGACACATAGACATCTCCTACCAAGACCTTTCACATTTGACCATGACTTTGAATATTGCAACCTTGACCTTGGAGTTTGACCTACTTTTAAAAAGACTGAAACCAGGCATATATATCATGTCCTTTTACACCTACAGCCTTGATATTTCACACATGGACACCTCCAACCAAGATCTTTCACATTTGACCATGACCTTGACCTTGGCATTTGGCCTACTTTTAAAAACTTTAACCTGGCCTATGTTTCATTTTACTTTTACATATACAGCTTTGAAATTTCACACAGACACCTCCTACCAAGACCTTTCATATGTGACCATGACCTTGGACCTTGTTAACTTGACCTTGGACTTTGACCTACATCAAATGTAGGCCCTTGAGGGGGCATATATGTTTTACAAACATCTCTTGTCTAAATTTTCTCCAAAAAAGACGTTGACTCTACAAGGTCAATCTATCTACCTTTCCTTAAGTGATCTAGGCACCTTTCCAATTGTCTTTTTTCCTTCTTCAGCACTTTTCTTTTGTTGAACTTCTATTTATCTATGTTGTAAGTCGAGTATTTCAGCATCTTTTGCCAACATCTGAGGTTTTAATTTCCAGTTTTCTCTAGACATCTTTCAATATTTGTCTGATAGTCTTTTGTGATTCTTCAGTTCAAACTCCATGTTTTTAATCTTTGTTTGTAAACCACTTATTTCATTTTTCAGTTCAATTTTTTTCTGCTTAAAGCGAGAAGCAGTCCGTGGCCCTTGTAACGTAGTGGTTAGTACTTCGCACAAGAAATAACGACAAGTCAATTCAACATATTAACTTTATTAGCTCGACTGCTCAACCCAGACTGTCATACCCTCTCTCTCCAGCATGCAGTATCTATATAGTTAGAGTGACCTTTCGGAATATTCCAGAGTTGGCGTTCCCATTCTTGCCAACACCTGTGTTTTAAGAACCTGTCATTCATGTTACTATTTATACCATTAATTATAAACTATTTATCAAAACGTTGAGTTTTGATTACAAATATTAAAAGGTTAATAAACAACTTGACTTTAAACATTACTAAATAACCCATAATAAATGAAGAACGTAAACATGTTGACCTTAAACAATTAGTAATGTCAGCATTCTGGACATTGCCAAACCTAACAAACACATTGACATTAAATATTGAACACATGTTTAAATGTCAAATTTGACTTGAACGCTGTCCAATAAAAACAATCATGTATAATACTGTACATGCTGCATGTTAGAGACAATGTATTTCATCATAATATGAAACTTGATTAGCTTGATTAAACTTGTCTTTGATACCTAATTACTTTAATTAGCTTTAAGATTAATTAGTCACATAGGTCACTATGTTATATCCCTCTCTTTCTTAAAAGATTAATTTATAATAAATTAATTTCAAAGTTATTCATTCACACCACACACTCACTTTTCAAAAGTTAACATAAACAATGAAGATTTATAATACATCAACATAACCAATTAAGATTCATGCACGAAACATAATTATCACGAATTAAAAGATTATTATTTCTGTCCAATGTCCAATTATTTTTTATTTTATTTCTTCAGTCCATCTCTTAAATGCTGTAACTCGTAGAAGGCTGCTCCCAGTTTCCCTTTTTCGGTCTGTTTTGGTACTTCTGGTAGAGGTAGCTTGGGTTGTTTATCCCCCCCGCGTGTGCTTGTTGATTGCGTACCCGGTTGGGTATGGTGCTGATCTCTTAAGTTTGTGGTTCCCAGTCTTATCATTTCCAGCATTGTCATTTCCAGTATAGTAATTCTTCATTACCGGAACATCATCCGCCTGTTGAGCCATATCCATCTCCAGATTTTTATCCTGGTCACGGCACCAAAAATAGGACGTGAACAGTCCTTCCAAACTCTAGCCTCAGCTGTTTCAACTATTAAAGTGATCTATCCACCTTTCCATGTGTCTTTTTCCCTTCTTCAGCACTTTTCTTTTGTAGAACTTCTATTAATCTATGTTGTAAGTCGAGTATTTCAGCATCTTTTGCCAACATCTGATGTTTCAATTTCGAGATTTCTCTAGACATCTTCGAATATTTGTCTGATAGTCTTTTGTGATTCTTCAGTGCAACCACCATGTTTTTAATCTTTGTTTGTAAACCACTTATTTCATTTTTCAGTTCCATTTTTTTCTGCTTGAAGAGAAAATTGTATGTCCACACTTTTTGTAAGGGAGTCCATTTTTTAAAATTCTAAATTTTCTCCAAAAACGACGTTCACTCTACAATGTCATTCTATCCACCTTTCGTTGAAGTTCCTGACACCACTTTTCAATCCCTCCTGGAGGATTAGGGAGGCTTGGTAACCCTCAACAGGTACAGTCCCAATAGCCCTTTGGTACTCGGCTGGGTTATTATGAGCCAGGAAGAAGCCAGCTTTCTCTTAGAAATGGATCTCCTTTTCCTTTTCAAGGATATCAGGATGGGTTGATTTAGCGTGTGTCTCTAGGTTGACCATTCAGCGAAAATTCCTCTTTGGTTATAGCACACATTATTTACATTACATTTACATTATTTGCAGAAAACTCGGGTGAAGCCATGTTTGGCTACATGTACTTTTAGTGCGTCTTTAGATGGACAGAATTTCTGACATCCCAGCAAACAAACATGAAAGTGAATCTGGAAATAAAGTTAAATTATAATGATAATAAATTCAAAGACTTTTAGATGATCATACACATTTTTCTTTACAAAATTGTTTCGTGGAGTACAAACATGTACCTCACTCTTCAGAAGTATAATGTATAATGGGTTTTAGGGTTAATCTCATGTAAACAGTAATCACAATGTATAGGTATTAGAAGCACCAGATAAGAGGGGGTAGATTTTATGCTTCACTAAATTATGTATTATATAATATAATGCTTAGGGCCCATCAAATTATAATGTTAATTATATGGTTTGGAATACCCTCTCTCGAATTTGGCTGAAAGTAGGTTATTGAAGGTAGATTTTTATGTGCCAATTTAGATGAGGTTTCTTTCCCTCCCCCCTTCGCCAGGAAATATATGCTTGGATCCTGTCTTTCACATTGATAAGTGACACATTCAGTGATTTCATGAATGCTAGATCACAATTACATGTGATTTGAGCATTATACAGATAAAGGTAACATAGGTTCTGTAATGCTGATAAAGAATTTGGAAGTTCATGTTTGGTGTTCATCTTCCAAGCCTCATCCGAGTTGGACTGTTATGTTGCTTTTATAATCCAATGCCCATCTTTCAGACAATATTGTTTTCCTATATGGCAAACACTCTTTACAGCCAAATATATTATTTAAGTGTACATGCAATTAAATTATAACTAAATGATATTTCATTCACAAATAACAAAGCCTATTGCATTATTATGTGTGAATCGTTCTTCTCTTCAACTTGGTTGATATTGTTCTTTATGATTATTACCTCATTGTGGAGCAATGTTTTAATGTTTGCTATTTCTTTGTGTTATTCCTCGGTTTCCTTCTTGAGGTGTTCAGTCTCATTCTTTAGTTCTGATACTTCGTTCAACACTAGAGGCCGCATCCATGGCACAGTTGGTAGCGCATCTACCTCTCGTTCGAGAGGTCCTGTGTTTGATACCCGGCCACAGCAAATAACCTTTCAGTTTCAATCATTAAATTGCTTCCAGTTTAATTTATTTTCACTCTGGAGGTACAATTGTGATATCATAGTCATCTAAAATAACCTGTTTATCAAAGTAGTGATATCGCTCTATATGCTTTCTTAGGGATTGTGCAGTCCTAGATAGCTTGTTATTGCATGTGCAAAAGCACACGATGCATGGATACTCCTAATGCATTGCTTGATCAACGTTCTCCAAGAACAGTTCTAGATAGCCTGTTATTGCATGTGCAAAAGCACACGATGCATGGATACTCCTTATACATTGCTTGATCAACGTTCTCCAAGAACAGTCTGTAAAGTTTTTCTTTCCAAATGCCAGTATTCCCTCTTCCACATTGATTAGTGACACATTCAGTGATTTCATGAATGTTAGGTCACAATTACATGTGATTTGAGCATTGTACAGATAAAGGTAACATAGGATTTTCAACGCTGCTAAATAACTTGGAAAGATTTTAGAAGAACATGTTTGATGTTCATTTTCATTAACAATCTTCATCCAATAACCCTTTTTTCTGACAGTATTGCCCTCCAATATGCAAATATTCTATACAGCCAATTACATTAAAGTGTACATGTACATGCAAGAAAATTATAACTAAATGATATTTTATTCACAAATATTAATAACAAAGCCTAAGACATTATTAGCTCACCTGAGCACGAAGACAGTGAAGGTTCTTCCTGAACAAAACTTTTCAACCTTGAAACGAAAGAATGTCCAAAGAACTGAATCTTCGACGGCGTAGCCATTTTGATTTGTGTCTGTCCCTAAATTATTCAAACTGCTTTTAAATGCAATGCTGAATAGTTCCTCCTTTAAATTCTGATGAAAGAATCCAACAGAGTAGACTGAATGTAGCAGTTTTACACAATAAGGTGCTTATGCAGAGGCGCTGTTGACGAAGGTATACAACAATGAGCGTCTCACTGCACACAGGAGTAAACTGTAGCCAATATTCCCACCTTTTCTTTCAGCTTGATCACTGCTGCAACTTCTCAAGCGTTCCACCTTTCTTTCCCGTTGCAAGAATTCCAATAGCAAGTATTTTCCTATACCTTAACTGCAGCTGTCAAAAAATTGAGCTTGGTAGCTGGAGTGGCACTTTACTGTAAACATTATATGGTACTTGACTTTTCTGTAAAGACATTCCCTGACTGGGCAGTATCACCCCTGCGTTTCAAGAACTGTTCTTTAATGTTCTAGAACATTAAATTGCACTTCTAGAACTGTTCTAGAACAGTTCTTGTACTTAAATGAACTTGATGCAGGGGCAACCCAACCAATGGATAAATGTGTGCAATATCTCCTGCGGGTTTCCACCCAAGTTTGTCTCCAGCTTACTGCAACATCAGTCTGACCTTCTGTTTCTTTTAGACTATGTATAAGGAACATAGTTTGCTTCAACATCAGTTTGATCTTTGGTTTCGTTTAGACTATCTATAAGGGCCATTCTGCATGTAGTGGAAGGCACGGTTGATCCAGATCTAAATCCTTTAAGTGCATCAAGATGATCCATCTCGCGCTTTGTGTCTGTCCCAAAATTATTCATGCTACTTTTAAATGGAGTGCTGAATATTTCCTCTTTTTAGCTCGCCTGAGCATGCAATGCTCGTCTACCTGTATGTCAACAATAACAAAAAAAAATCTTCTAAAGCAGCAGGCAGAATTCATCCAAATTTAATATAATTATATGATCCTTGGTTTGTCCTTTTTAGCGAGCCGGGACTTTATGTTCGGGGAGCTAATGTCACAGCCCTAGTGTCGGCGTCGCGTACCGTCCCGTCGCGTCTTCACTTGAAAAACTTTAACCTGGTCTATATCTCAGGCACTATTAGAGATGCAGCCTTGATATTTCATACATGGATACATTTTGACAAGACCTTTCATTTGGGACCATGACCTTTGACCTAGTGACCTTGACCTTGGAGTTTGACCTACTTTTGAAAAACTTTAACCTGGCCTATATCTCATGCACTAGTATTGATAGAGCCTTGATATTTCACACATGGATACCTCCTGCCAAGACCTTTCATTTGGGACCATGACCCTTGACCTTGGAGTTTGACCTACTTTTAAAAAATTAGCTGTTTTTGTGACAAACTCCTGTATAGGCGAGCTACGTTGTCCGCTGACAACTCTTGTTATGTCTCAGTATCGAAAGATCAGGGGTACATGTATATTATTTTACTCTTGTCCATCTGTCTGTCCATCTCTCTGTCTAAAAAAATAAGGATTTGTCATTTCTGGGATAATTGTGTTTATCAAAAAGATTTGGCTCAAGCATTGTCAAAATTGTTTGGTATGTTTATCTTCCTTCTAAGAATCCTTAGAGCTCCGAAATGGTATGTGTTGAGGTGAGCGATACAGGGCCAGCTTGACTCTTGTTGTAATGAACATGCAGTTAAATTTTTATTTGATATTTACATGTATGTCACAAATGAAAGTTGTCAAGACAACCAGACAAAATATTTTGTAGATTTTATTTGAACTGAAGCTAGTAGCTTATCGCTGCTTTTCAACGAAAACCTCGTAACTTCAGCTTAAAACAAGCTGCAGTTATGAGGTTTTCGTTGAAAAGTGACCTTATATAAATCTATCTACTAGTTCAACTATGTTGTCATTTAGAATCCATTAATAATCAGGTGTTATTTTATGTTGACATATGTGTGCCATTGTACTCCAAGGTCTTTCTTCCTGATAATATTCTCTTCTTATATGCAAACATTTTATATAAAAAAAATGTTGCTTTGTACAGTTTATTTTTATGGGTAAAAGAAACCTTTTCCAAATTGTCAATTTTATTTAAGTCCAGTGTTGAAACTGGGAGACATGCCTAGGCCCAGTAACAACACTAAAGTTTTTCAACCAATCATGCTAGTAAGCTCCGTAAAAAGCGTCTCTTTCTTCACAATTAAGCTCATTTGCGATCTCGCTAAAAGTATGATTGTCAAGGGCAACATTGTTTCCATCCACTAATTTTGGCCTGATTAGAGTTTGTCGTATTTCCTTATTGACCTCATTACATCATGGTTCAGGTGGGCGATCAAGGATCATAATGATCCTCTTTTTGGGAAGCAAATTTTGCAAAATTTGCTTTTCTTTGCAGCCGTGCTTCTCTGCACTTTAACATTCTCTGCATACCACACAACATCTTCCGGTCCTCCTCACTATAAATAGTTCTATCAAAAGCAAAAATTAATGAGGTAACAGTCATTCGAATGTTCATATGTAAGTCTGAAGTTATACATGTAGATATTGAATAGTGTGACTGAAAGTGAAACATTCTATTAATCATGTCTTTAAGCGAAGAAAAGACTGACGTAGTAATTTGCTTTATTATGGTTCAAAGATCAGTCCAATGATCTTCCTTGTAAATGGGTCAGTCAAGTTTACTGAACTATGAAATATATTCAAAGGCTCAAAGTTATAAATAGACAATTTACACACCGATAAACCGTAGCGTGTATACTATGTGTTTACAACTGGTAGTACCTGGCAAACCGCGTCCATTGATTGGTTAGTACTAGTATACACATAAAGGTTGTCAACTTGTGCTAAAAATAGATTCAACATCACCAGCATGGAATCAAAGTATTCAAGCTATTCAAATGGATAATCAAAGTACCTAACCAAAGTAATCTACTTCTGGATAGGCCTACATTGTACATTATTAACAAATTTGCTTCCCAACAGTACTTTCAGTACTTTGATTTTCCTTTAAAGGTAGTCTATCCTTAATGAGGTGAGCGCGGCGTCGGAATTATTCGGGCGATAAGGTAAACACTAAGTGGTGGAATTTTCCACCGCCGAATGCCCAAATAGGTTCGGAAACACAACGACACCGCTTGGAAAAAGTCAATTTTTTAGCTCCACTGGCCGATAGGCCAGCGGGCTATTGTCATGGCGCTGTGTCCGTTGTGCGTCCGTGCGTGCGTCCGTCCTACCGTAAACTTTTTCTTTAAAAATCTTCTCCTCAGAAACTACCAGATGGATTTCAATCAAACTTCACAATAATGATCCTTGGGTGACCCTCTCTCAGATTCCTTCAAAGACTTTGGATTGAATCAGAATAACCTGAGTTATCTGCCCTTGAATGTCAAAAATAGCTGGTTTTGATGTTAATTTTACTCTAAAATCCACAAATGTTAACCAATCAAGACAAAACTAGTACAGAATGTTGGTGACTATAAGATCTTGCCTTGGTATAATTTTCAGCTTGATCTAAATTTTACATCATGAGTTATGTGCCCTTGAAATTGACAAAATTGCCATTTTCGGCTCTATTTTGACATTGCTTTCACTCTAGCAACTACAAATATTGACCAATCTAGACAAAAACTGAGACAGAATGTTAGTGACCATAAGATCTTACCTTGATATAATTTTCAGCTTGATCTGAATTTAACATTATGAGTTTTGTTCCCTTGAAATTGACAAAATCACATTTCGGCTCTATTTTGACTTTGTTTTCACTCTAGCAACTACAAATATCGACCAATCTAGTCAATACTTGTACAGAATGTTGATGACCATATGATCTTGCCTTGGTATAATTTTCAGCTCGATCTGAATTTTATATCATGAGTTATGTGCCCTTGAAATTGACAAAATTGCCATTTTCGACACTATTTTGACTTTGTTTTCACTCTAGCAACTACAAATATTGACAAATCAAGACAAAACTTGTACAGAATGTTGGTGACTACTAGTATAAGATCTTGCCTTGGTGTAATTTTCAGCTTGATCTGAATTTTATATGAGTTATGTTCCCTTGTTACTAGTATTGACAAAATTTCCATTTTCGGATTTATTTTCACTTTTACAACCATTAGTATTAACTAATCAATACAGAACTTTCACAGAAATCTTACTGACCATACCATCATACTTGCTTGTAATTTTCAGCTTGGTCATGCATTTGCTTGTTTGGGCAGCCTGAACCTTTGAAATTGCATTCAACAAGACAAACAATCAGGCCTGTGGAGCGCTTCCAGGCCGCCAGGACTGTCTAGTTATGAATCTCAATGGCCACATTAATTCTACCTTAATCCATTGTCATGCTGAATATCTTCTTCAAAACCAATATGGATAGAGCCAGAAAACAGGTATCTGTATATTTGTTAGCCTGAAAATATGTTAATTTACTGTTTCCCAAACAGCAAAAATTTTCGGGACAGTTCAACTTAAATGCTGCTGTTGGTGACAAAAAAGATATTGAGGAAGAAGAGATATGTGCAAAATATAGTTAAGAAAATATTGAGGCAAAAGGAGAAAATGCTGATTATCAGCATTTTTAGCTCACCTGAGCACATGGTGCTCAAGTGAGCTATTGTGATCACCTTTTGTCCGGCGTCCGTCCGTCGTCCGTCGTTCGTCGTTCGTCGTCCGTCGTCCGTCAACAATTTCTTTAAATGACATCTCCTCCTAAACTACTGGGCCAATTTCAACCGAACTTGGCAGGAATGTTCCTTAGGTGACCCCCTTTCAGAATTGCTAAAAGAATTGAAATCCATGAAAAACTCTGGTTGCCATGGCAACAGAAAAGGAGAAATTTGACTGAATCTCAGTTCTATCTTTGAACGACATCTTCTCCTAAACTACTGGACCATTTTCAACCAAACTTGGCAGGAATGTTCCTTAGATGACCCCCTTTCAGAATTGCTAAAAGAATTGAAATCCATTAAAAACTCTGGTTGCCATGGCAACAGAAAAGGAGAAATTTGACTGAATCTCAATACTATCTTTGAACGACATCTCCTCCTAAACTACCAGGCCAATTTTAACCAAACCTGGCAGGAATGTTCATTAGGTGACCCCCTTTTAGAATTGCTAAAAGAATTGAAATCCATAAAAAACTCTGGTTGCCATGGCAACAGAAAAGGAGAAATTTGACTGAATCTCAATACTATCTTTGAACGACATCTCCTCCTAAACTACTAGGCCAATTTCAACTAAACTTGGCAAAAATATTCTTTAGGGGGTCCTCTTTAAGAATTGCTAAAAGAATTGAAATTCATAAAAAACTCTGGTTGCCATGGCAACCGAACAGGAGAAATTTGACTGAATCTCAATACTATCTTTGCACGACATCTCCTCCTAAACTACTGGGCTAATTATACCCCCCAAATTCAATTTGGGGGGTATATAGGAGTCAACTTGTCCGTTGGTCTGTCTGTCTGTCGGTCGGTCGGTCGGTCTGTAGCTTTTTTGTCCGCTCTATTTCTCCCAAACCGCTTGTCCAATTTAATTCAAACTTCACATGTAAACTCATTACTAAGTGGAGATGTGCATATAAAATTTTTGTCACGGTCCATTGATTTTTGACGGAGTTACAGCCCTTGAGTGAATTTTCTTGTCCGCTCAATTTCTCGGAAATTAATGGACGGATTTCATAAAAACTTTACAGTTATGCTTAGTAGCTCTCAAATATGTGCATATCAAATTCTGGTGATGATTCATTGATTTTTGACTGAGTTATGGCCCTTTGCTGAAAATTGCCATTTAACACAAAATCAACGTGTGTTGATCAGTTTTTCAATTTTTTGTCCACTCTATTTCTCATAAACTATTGGACCAATTTTGTTCAAACATCACATGTGAACTCATTACTAAGTTGAGATGTGCATACTAAATTTTTGTCATGGTCCATTGATTTTTGACAGAGTTACGGCCCTTTAGTGAATTTTCTTGTCCGCTCAATTTCTCGGAAACTAATGGACGGATTTCAAAAAGACTTTACAGTTATGCTCAGTAGCTCTCAAATATGTGCATATCAAATTCTGGTGATGATTCATTGATTTTTTGACTGAGTTATGGCCCTTTGCTGAAAATTGCCATTTAACGCAAAATCAACGTGTGTTGATCAGTTTTTCAATTTTTTGTCCACTCTATTTCTCATAAACTATTGGACCAATTTTGTTCAAACTTCACATGTGAACTCATTACTAAGTTGAAATGTGCATACTAAATTTTTGTCACGGTCCATTGATTTTTGACGGAGTTACAGCCCTTGAGTGAATTTTCTTGTCCGCTCAATTTCTCGGAAACTAATGGACTGATTTCAAAAAGACTTTACAGTTATGCTTAATAGCTCTCAAATATGTGCATATCAAATTCTGGTGATGATTCATTGATTTTTGACTGAGTTATGGCCCTTTGCTGAAAATTGCCATGTAACGCAAAATCAATGTGTGTTGATCAGTTTTTCAATTTTTTGTCCACTCTATTTCTCATAAACTGTTGGACCAATTTTGTTCAAACATCACATGTGAACTCATTACTAAGTTGAGATGTGCATACTAAATTTTTGTCACGGTCCATTGATTTTTGACGGAGTTACGGCCCTTGAGTGAATTTTCTTGTCCGCTCAATTTCTCGGAAACTAATGGACTGATTTCAAAAAGACTTTACAGTTATGCTTAGTAGCTCTCAAATATATGCATATTAAATCCTTGTGATGTTTCATTGATTTTTAGCTCCACTGGCTGAAGGCCAGCGGGGCTTATGTCATGGCCCTGTGTCCGTGGTCCGTGCGTCCGTGTGTAAACTTTTTCTTTAAACATCTTCTTCTCCAAAACTACTGGACCAATTTCAACCAAACTTCACAGGAATCTTCCTTGTATGAACCTCTTCAAAATTCTTTCAAAAAATAAATTCCTTGCAGAACTTGAATTTTAATTAATTAAATTAAATTTTCGAAAAATCTTTAAAAATCCCTTTTCTCCAAAACTACTGGACCAATTTCAACTAAACTACACAGGAATCTTCCTAACATCCCGGCTGTACATTTTCCTTGGTAGGCATGGAAAAATGCCAACATTTCCCAGGTTTTTAAGATTTTCTGTGGAAATATCTAGGAAAGCAAGGAAACCTTGGACATTAATCTGTGTTTTCCTAGATAAGCTAGGAAATTGGTTGGAAAACATCTTGGAAACCTCGGAAACATCAAGGAAAAAGCTTGGAATATAGAACTTAGTTGAATTTTAGCATGGAAATTATTTTTTTATACAACTTAGTCATTTTCAAGCTAGGAAAATGCAAGGAAAATCAGACTTAAACTTTTTAACCTATTACCATATGACAAAATTTTAGACTAGTCCAAATTCAAAGATGATGCAGACAATAATTTCAAGTTAAAAATTTTACATTGTTTGGTCTTTTTCAAGGCTGTACCCCTAATAATATGTAAGATATAGATCTAAGTCAGTTTACAGTTTTTCAAAACTAGGTCAAACCACAAGGTCAAGGTCATTTTTATTCAAAGGTCATGGAAAAAAGAAAGGTGTTATGCTGGCTAAAGTACACACCATGTTTCAAGAGAATATCTCAAATACTTTCTGAGTTTTAGACCTCAACAAAAAGAAAGCAAGGCAGGCCAGACCTCCAGTCTATTTTTGTTATAGTCTTCTAGTCTAAATAAGGTCACTTAAAAATGGAGGGAACATGAATTTGTTTGTTTGCAATTTTTTAAGATGATGTTTGTGATAATTTCAACCTGTGTACATCAGTGAATTAAATAAGAATATAGGAGTTTGCTTATTGAAAAGGCCAAGTAAGACAACACCTCAATTTAGGTGAGTAAACTTTTGACTTTCAAATTCAAATAACACCCCACCCAAATTTTTAATAGGGTAATGTTGATATGGAAAGTTTTCCTTGCTTTCCTTGGTTATCTGGGATAAAGATTCCATGCTCTGCTCGGAAACTATTCCTAGGTTTTCTCTAAAAGATATTCCGAGGTCACCAGGGAATATTTTCCAAGCTTTCCTAGCAATTTCCGTGGACACCTAGGAGTATTGGTTCCGAGGTCTCAGAAAATTTTCCATGGAATTTTTTCCCAGCTAATCAAGGAATATTTTCCCAGCTTTCCGAGGACACCTCGGAGTATTGGTTCCAAGGTCTCTCAAATTTTTTTTCCTAGCTGTCCAGGGAAAGCTAGGAAAAACCTCGGTCCCAATACTCCTAGGTTTTTCCTAGCTCATTTTCCTTGGAAACCACGGAAAATGTACAGCCGGGATGGACCTCTTCCATATTTTTTCTCAGTGCAGAACTTTAATTTCATTTAAATAAATTAAATTAAATTTTCGAAAAATCCTTTTCTCCAAAACTATTTGACCAACTTCAACCAAACTTCACAAGAATCTTCCTTGCATGAACCTCTTCCAAATTCCTTCAAAAAATAAATTCCATGCAGGACTTGAATTTTAATCAAACAAATTTAATTAAATTTTCGAAAAATCTTTAAAAGTCTTTTTCTCCAAAACTATTTGACCAACTTCAACCAAACTTCACAAGAATCTTCCTTGCATGAACCTCTTCCAAATTCCTTTAAAAAAAAATAAATTCCATGCAGGACTTGAATTTTAATTAAATAAATTAAATTAAATTTTCGAAAAATACATGTATTTAAAAGTCTTCTTCTCCAAAACTATTGGACCAACTTCAACTAAACTTCACAGGAATCTTCCTTGCATGAACCTCTTTCAAATTCCTTCAAAAAACAAATTACATGCAGGATTTGAATTTCAATTACATAAATTAAATTGAATTTTCGAAAAAAAATCTTTGAAAGTCTTCTCCAAAACCATTGGACCAATTTCAACCAAATTTCTTAGGAATCTTCCTTGCATGAACCTCTTCCAAATTCCTTCAAATAGTAAAATTCCGTATAAAACTGAATTTTTTAAAAATTAATTAAATTTTCAAAAAAAATCTTTAAAAATCATCTCCTCCAAAACTACTGGACCAATTATAACCATACTTCACAGGAATCTTTCATATAACGCCCCCTTGGTGCAAGAAGGTACCAACTGACATTTTCATAGTTTTTAGAAAATCGACTTTAAAGATTCAGACAACTATAACAAATCAGGTTTTCTTTTGAATAATTTGATATTTGGCATGGTGACAGGTCTCGAAATTATCCAACTGTGTTTTGGTACCTTTTTGCACTAAGCATTTTTGAATATTTTTCAGGTCAATAAGGTACCATGTGATCAAATGGTACCTTATTGCTTTATCAAATTATTTGCATTCAGTTCAAAATATTAACAAGAAGGTACCATGTGGTTAAATGGTACCTTCTTGCAAAAACAGTTTTAATGGAAATATTGATTAGTTTGAATAAAATATTTTTTAATAGAACACAAACACTTCACATATTTTTCTCTCAAAACGTGATGGTCAAGTAAATGTATAAGAATAATGAATCATACCCAATATTATCAGCCCTACAATACCATATAAGCACAAAAAGAATTATAGGAGTGATGTAAACTGATATAGAATCTACTATGTTAGTACTATATCTAAAAGTTACATATTCATCACCAGTGTCATCATCATTTGAGTCAAACGGGACAGTCGGTTTTACTTGTTTGCAGACCCAAAAAGAACTGGGGGATTTCCTCTGGTATTATTCCCCTTGAACATATTCCAACCAAGCCAGCTTTGTTATGGACAGCCACTTACTGTTTTGAATCATGGCACTCTGTTAAACCAGAATGACTTTTTTGCCACAAATACTGTCTGTATTTGTGGCTAAATAATCCTATTTTGTAAATCCTAAGTACTATTCTCTTCCATTTCCTCGTTCTTTTCCTATTTGATAATTTCTTTAAGCTCTCTTAGGAGGTTTGCACTCGGGTCATCAAAAGGTCTTCTTCCGGTCTGTAATATTCTTACTTCAGACTTAGAGTCTGAGTTGTTTCCCATACTCTGCACAACATATTACAGGAAATGAATTATAAATAGTTTTGCATCAAAGTTTTCTTGACATTGGTTGCAGTGTATGCAATATTAACCACTTTCTCTGTCACCTCTCTAGATTTAATATCAGATACAGGTGTTAATATTGAGTTTAAATATATTCTAAACATACATTTGCAACAATTAGCTGTTGATAAAGGAGTACTATCAGCTATGACAATATTGCATCGCACACTAACTACATTCGAATCCATTTTTCTGGCTTAGAAGTCGTTCTTTTTTAAATGAATACTTGTACAAAATAATAGGTAAAACCATAAAGTCAGACATGTTAGCTCCTAACTCGATATGAGTTTCCTCAATATTTCGAGTATCAATCACTGATTGGGAAAACATTTACCATCGCCAGTGATATAAACTTGAACAGTTCATCACATTCTTAAAAAGTTTTAGTTCTTGATTGATTTTAAAGATTTGATAGGTTTTAAAGATTTTAGCTTCCACCAGTCCCGTGACTCTTGATCAATTTACTTAAACCTGGTCTTGTTTGGGAAGGGGTTAAGCAACACCTATGCCATGTAAGGCAGTAAGTCTTTCAAATTTCTGATCAGTTGACAGTCCCAGTCAGTTCAGCAGACATCTTAATATTGAATATTTACATCTGCACTTGGTGGATGTGCATAGTAGATATCACCATGAGATTTAGATTTTATTTTGTAAAAGATGGAGGCAATACATGGCACGTGTTAACAAAAAATGACAACAAAAAGTATCACAATATTTTTGCCCCATCCAAATATTGGTTAGCACTTAAGAGAGATCTGTAATCAGCACTTAAAAGAGGTATGTAATCTATTATTTCCATTTCTATTTGACTATATCTTCTGTCTGAGAAACGAACGCAATCTTTCATACATTGGATAAATGCAAGTTTCATTTGTAAGACCTCATAATTTAATGCTTCTTAAATGATTTAGTATGATAATCATTATGGTTCCAAAATATCCCAATTGTCTATTCCTTTTGAAACTAAATTTTTTGAAGATGATGAAAACAAATCATATTCAAAGAGTATTAGCACATAAACTTGATTAATAATTATTATTTGTAGAAGATATTGATAAAGTAAAATAAATGTAAGATTTACTTTGAAAGAATCAAACTCCATATTTTTTTCTTTTTACGAAATCCCCTTTGGTAAAAATAAACACTTCATGTAAGCAACATAGATAATTTCAAAATGAATGGCGTAAGACAATGTGATTTCTCACCTAACAACTTATTATAATGATAAGAAATTAGCTTATCAGCATATGGTTTGTGTATTCATTTCAGTACTAAAAGGTACCATTTGAGCTATCTTAATAATGAATTTATACGTTTGTCTATGATTTATAGCAGCAAAAAGGTACCAATTGCATAATGGTACCTTTTTGATGAAGAAAATGTATAGCATAGAAAAAATCCATGGTGCAAAAAGGTACCTTTAGTTCAAATGGTACCTTTTTGCACAAACTGCATGTCAGATGGTACCTTATTGCAAGTGAAAAAAACTTGATTTGTAGTTGGTACCTTTTGACATAACCCTATATTGTAGGTATTTAAAGACCTATAGCTTAGAAATTTCTACACATGAAAGATACCATAAAAATACACTCGCCAGTGCACAAAAGTCATTTTTGCCCAAAATGTCAGTTGGTACCTTTTTGCACCAAGGGGGCGAATTATAAATCTCTTTCAACTTCCTTCAAAGAAATGAATTCCGTGCGGAACTGAAATTTTGATAAAATTGATTGAATTAAATTTTCGAAAAACCTTCAAAGATGCTCTTGATTTGATTTCATTTTAATTCAGCCTAAATGTTCAATGTACAGTTCTTCATTAGATTCTGTGAATTTTCTTTAGATTGGATGAAAAACTAGACCTCTATTGTATTCCTTGAAGAATTTCGTAGTCTTAGAGTGTAAAGTCTAAAAGCCAGTGGAGCGTTACAGGGCCATCATGGCCCTCTTGTTCATGGAGTTATGGCCCTTGAGTGAATTTTCATGTCCATTCAATTTCTCGATAATTAATAGATGGATTTCAAAAATACTTTACAGTTATGCTTAGTAGCTCTCAAATATGTGCATATCAAATGTTGGTTATGGTTCATTGATTTTTGACCTAGTTATGGCCCTTTTCAAAATGCACAAACATGTCTCTGTTCAATCTCCTCCACAGTTATCTCCCCTGACTTGAGATTGGGGAGATCTCTGCAGGCACAGATTGAGTTACCAAGATTTTAGGTAATTGAACTTTTTATTATACCCAAATTGAATTTGGGGGGTATATAGGAGTCAGCTTGTCTGTCTGTCTGTCTGTCTGTCTGTTGGTCTGTTGGTCCGTCTGTTGGTTTTTTGTCCGCTCTATTTCTCCTAAACCACAAGTCCAATTTTATTCAAACTTCACATGTGAACTCATTACCAAGTGCAGATGTGCATATGAAATTTTTGTCACGGTCCATTGATTTTTGACGGAGTTACAGCCCTTGAGTGAATTTTCTTGTCCGCTCAATTTCTCAGATACTAATGAACGGATTTCAAAAAAACTTTACAGTTATGCTTAGTAGCTCTCAAATATGTGCATATCAAATTTTGGTGATGATTCATTGATTTTTGACTGAGTTATGGCCCTTTGCTGAAAATTGCCATTAAACGCAAAATCAATGTGTGTTGATCGGTTTCTCAATTTTTTGTCCACTCTATTTCTCATAAACTATTGGACCAATTTTGTTCAAACTTCACATGTGAACTTATTACTAAGTTGAGATGTGCATACTAAAAAATTTTTTACGGTCCATTGATTTTTGACGGAGTTACGGCCCTTGAGTGAATTTTCTTGTCCGCTCAATTTCTCGGAAACTAAAGGACGGATTTCAAAAAAAACTCTATAGTTATGCTTAGTAGCTCTCAAATATGTGCATATCAAATTTTGGTGATGATTCATTGATTTTTGACTGAGTTATGGCCCTTTGCTGAAAATTGCCATTTTACGCAAAATCAATGTGTGTTGATCGGTTTTTCAATTTTTTGTCCACTCTATTTCTCATAAACTATTAGACCAATTTTGTTCAAACATCACATGTGAACTCATTACTAAGTTGAGATGTGCATACTAAATTTTTGTCACGGTCCATTGATTTTTGACGGAGTTACGGCCCTTGAGTGAATTTTCTTGTCCGCTCAATTTCTTGGAAACTAATGGACGGATTTCAAAACAACTTTACAGTTATGCTTAGTAGCTCTCAAATATGTGCATATCAAATTTTGGTGATGATTCATTGATTTTTGACTGAGTCATGGCCCTTTGCTGAAAATTGCCATTTAACGCAAAATCAATGTGTGTTGATCGGTTTTTCAATTTTTTGTCCACTCTATTTCTCATAAACTATTGGACCAATTTCGTTCAAACTTCACATGTGAACTCATTACTAAGTTGAGATGTGCATACTAAAAAAAATTTCACGGTCCATTGATTTTTGACGGAGTTACGGCCCTTGAGTGAATTTTCTTGTCCGCTCAATTTCTCGGAAACTAAAGGACGGATTTCAAAAAAACTTTACAGTTATGCTTAGTAGCTCTCAAATATGTGCATATCAAATTTTGGTGATGATTCATTGATTTTTGACTGAAGTATGGCCCTTTGCTGAAAATTGCCATTTAACGCAAAATCAATGTGTGTTGATCGGTTTCTCAATTTTTTGTCCACTCTATTTCTCATAAACTATTGGACCAATTTTGTTCAAACATCACTTGTGAACTCATTACTAAGTTGAGATGTGCATACTAAATTTTTTTCACAGTCCATAGATTTTTGACGGAGTTATGGCCCTTGAGTGAATTTTCTTGTCCGCTCAATTTCTCGGAAACTAATGGATGGATTTTAAAAAAACTTTACAGTTATGCTAAGTAGCTCTTAGATATGTGCATATCAAATTTTGGTAATGTTTCATTGATTTTTGACTTAGTTATGGCCCTTTGCTGAAAATTGCCATTTTACGCGAAATCAACATGTGTTGATCAGTTTTTCAATTTTTTGTCCGCTCTATTTCTCATAAACTACTGGACCAATTTTGTTCAAACTTCACATGTGAACTCATTACCAAGTGGAAATGTGCATATTATATTTTGGTCATGGTCCATTGATTTTTGACTGAATTATGGCCCTTGAGTGAATTTTCTTGTCCGCTCAATTTCTTAAAAATTAATGAACGGATTCCAAAAAAAACTTTACAGTTATGCTTAATAGCTCTCAAATATGTGCATACTAAATTCTGGTGATGTTTCATTGATTTTTGAATGAGTTATGGCCCTTTGCTGAAAATTGCCATTTAACGCAAAATCAAGGTGTGTTGATCGGTTTTTCAATTTTTTGTCCACTCTATTTCTCATAAACTACAGGACCAATTTTGTTCAAACATCACATGTGAACTTAATACTAAGTTTAGATGTGCATACTAAATTTTTGTTACGGTCCATTGATTTTTGACAGAGTTACGGCCCTTGAGTGAATTTTCTTGTCCTATCAATTTCTCGGAAACTAATGGACAGAATTCAAAAAGAATTTCCAGTTATGCTTACTGGCTCTTAAATATGTGCATATTAAATTTCGGTAATGTTTCATTGATTTTTGAATGAGTTATGGCCCTTTGCTGAAAATTGCCATTTTACGCGAAATCAACATGTGTTGATCGGTTTTCCAATTTTTTGTCCGCTCTATTTCTCATAAATTACTAGACCAATTTTGTTCAAACTTCACATGTGAACTCATTACTAAATGGAAATGTGCATATCATATTTTGGTCATGGTCCATTGATTTTTGACTGAGTTATGGCCCTTGAGTGAATTTTCTTGTCCGCTCAATTTCTTGAAAATTAATTTACAGATTCCAAAAAAAACTTTACAGATTTGCTTAGTAGCTCTCAAATATGTGCATATTAAATTCTGGTGATGTTTCATTGATTTTTGAATGAGTTATGGCCCTTTGCTGAAAATTGCCATTTAACGCAAAATCAAGGTGTGTTGATCGGTTTTTCAATTTTTTGTCCACTCTATTTCTCATAAACTACTGGACCAATTTTGTTCAAACATCACATGTGAATTTATTACTAAGTTGAGTTGTGCATACTTAATTTTTGTTACGGTCCATTGATTTTTGACGGAGTTACGGCCCTTGAGTTAATTTTCTTGTCCGCTCAATTTCTCAGAAACTAATGGAAAGATTTCATAAAAACTTTACAAGTATGCTTCCTGCCTCTCATATATGTGCATATCAAATTTTGATTATGGTTCATTGATTTTTGACTGAATTATGGTCCTATGTTGAAAATAAGCAATGTTTACAGCATTACCATGTGTTGGTCAGTCTTTTTTTTTTTTTTTTTGCTGTTTTTCTCACTTGATCATTTCACAGTTCATAGGAAATGTACATCTCAAAATGCACAAACACAGCGCTTTTGGGGGGTATGATCACTTTCAGTGATATTCTAGTTTCAACCAAACTTGGCAGGAATGTTCCTTAGGTGACCCCCTTTCAGAATTGCTAAAAGAATTGAAATCCATAAAAAACTCTGGTTGCCATGGCAACCTAAAAGGAGAAATTTGACTGAATCTCAATACTATCTTTGAACGACATCTCCTCCTAAACTACAAGGCCAATTTCAACCAAACTTGGCAGGAATGTTCCTTAGATGACCCCCTTTCAGAATTGCTAAAAAAATTGAAATCCATAAAAAACTCTGGTTGCCATGGCAACAGAAAAGAGAAATTTGACTGAATCTCAATACTATCTTTGAACGACATCTCAACCTAAACTACCAGGCCAATTTCAACTAAACTTTGCAAAAATATTCTTTAGGAGGTCCTCTTTAAGAATTGCTAAAAGAATTGAAATTGACTAAAAACTCTGGTTGTCATGGCACCAGAAAAGGAGAGTTTGACTAATTCTCAATAATATTTGGCCAATTTCAACCAATTGGCAGAAATTTTTCTGAAGAGGTTCCTTTTAAAAATTGCTAAAAGAATTGAAATCCTTTAAAAGCTCTGGTAGCCATGGCAATAGAAAAGGAGATTTTCCACCAAATCTCAATGACATCGTTGAATGATATCTCCTCCTAAACTAACAGACTTATTTCCACCAAACTAGGCAGAAATATTCTTTAGGAGGTCACATTTGAAAAAATTGCTAACAGAATTGCAATTTATGAAAAAAAAAACCCCATCTCTTGTTGCCATGGCAACAGAAAAAGAGAAATTACACGAAATCTGTCAGAAGCAATTTCTCAATAACCGCAGAGCCAAATTTGACAAAAGTTAATATTTGCATTGCTTATGATATTGCTAAGAGGTACTTTTCTTTGCTTTTCAATATGAAACCTTGTCACAGAAAAAGGGGACTTCTTATAAAAATCTGCTTATCAGGGGCATAGCATCTACATTTATGCATGGATTTAAAAAATGTATGGGTAAATATGTTCTTTATCATGAGTAGATGTTCTATTTGAAATATATATTTAGGTAGGTTCAGGTCATAGATCTAGGTCAATTTGTAAATTTCTGTTTGTTTGTCAGTCTGTATGTTTTATTTTAATTCCATCTGTCCAAAGCAATTTCTCCATAACGACATAGCCGAATTGGATGAATCTTCATACTTGAGTTACATATGATATTGCACTAAGGTAGTTTTCTGGGTTTTCTATGGTTTGAAATCGCATAGCGGCGTTCATATGACTTTGACCCTTTATTGCATTACCTGTAAGAAATCTGATCTGTTATAAAACCCCATCTCAGGTGAGCGACCTAGGGCCAACGGCCCTCTTGTCTTCTTTTGCTTCAATGTTTTCTCAAACCTTATCTAATATGGCGTCTAATTCAGGTCTTGTTTGGGTAAAAGTTAACCAATGAATAAATGTGCCTTTTACATATCATGGCTCAAATTGTTTCGTTTAAATGATGTTTGAAATTGTAGATAATATCACCACACAATCATTGATATTTGTATAAATAATGTTTGAAAATGTAAATACAATGTAAACAAACAAATATGATGTTGTTTTTGCATTCAAACCAACAATCTGAAGTTATGAAATCCTTCCATCAATGGTGACTGCAGCTATAGCGCGGTTGGTAACTCATCTGTCTCTCACTAGAGAGGTCACGGGTTTGATAATCATTAAATAATGTATGTGGGCGAACAGTTGGAGGCTCGGTAAGGGTGTTGTGGTAGTACTGGTTTTAAGAAACAACAGGAATCCACGGGTAGGTGCTCCAGCCGTCGTGATATGACTCTAGCAGTTTAAAACGGTGTAAAACCCCAATAAACTCAAAACCCTCCATCAATGGTGGTTGCAGCTATGACCCAGTTGGTAATGCAATTGCCTCTCATGCGAGAAGTCAGGGTTCGATCCCCAGCTGTGGCTTATATCCTTTCTGAGAAAGCTGTCACTCACAAATGGTTTTATCATCGTTAACGTATGTGGGCGAACAGTTGGAGGCTGTGTAAGGATGCTGTGGTAGCACTGGTATGAGAAACAACAGGAAACCATGGTTAAGGCCTGGACACATAAACCATTCCGAGGCCACATCACAGTCATAGTACATCTAAAACAAGGAAACTTGTAGTAGGATTTGATGTGGACGAGATCTGGACAGGGAATCTTGTGTGACTGGGCTTTTAGGTGGTCCAACTGTTGCGAAATGATCATAGCAACTGAAAGGCGTTAAACCCAATCAATCAACCATCAATGACAAAGAAATGACTGCATCTTCTATCCTGAAGACGAAAGGCTCAGGAAAACATTGTGGAAAAGGAAATGAATGTGTAAACTTTTCTGCTTTGTCAAGCAAAAACAGATACTAACAACACGGTGGAAAATTTTCAATTATTTTGTTAATACGGGGCTGTTTTGAATTTCGTTTGATACAGAGAAGGTGGACAGGCGTCACACATTAGATAGCTGTAATGGATCTTTTTAAAAAATCAGCTGATAAAAAAATCAACCAAAATTTTGGTTGATCTTCAATAACTATTTATCAGTAGATTTTTCAAAATTCCTCCGCCATCCATCTTATTTCTGGAATTTTCTCACCTCCGCTTCAAACCGAATTCAAATTGGTCAAGTGTTAACAAAAGTATTGATGATTTTCTGAAATTCGGAGTCATGGGATTATCTTATGATATTTAAGAGGTGGCAATGGCTTTTCAAAATGCAAGATTTCATTAAATCTTCATCAAACCCTATGTTGCGGGTACCCATTTGAATTATCTCCACGAGACAATTCATATTAGTACTCCCAACAGGGTATTTGAAATAACAAAAGGGTGTTTTATTGTTAAACCGAAGTGACCGTGCGCTATGAATATTTATAAACAAACGTAATCGTCTGCAATATTGACAATAATGAGTGCAAGGTTACTTCGGTTCCATAATACAACCTCTTATCTGTTGCTCTTTAAGGCCCAGTCACACTACAGCGTATGGAGCCAGCGTACGAGTAACGTATGGATTTTTTGGGCATACGCTGGTATACGCTGGAGATACGCTAGGCGTACGTTGGTATACGTTACTCATACGCTGGAGCACGTCGGTATACGCTGATGTACGCTGAGGGCCAAAATAATTTTTGAACATGCACAAAAATTTTCAGCGTATGCCAGCGTATGAATTTTACGCTCGTCATTCGTTTCTCATACGCTGAATACGCTAGAGGTACGCTAAACATACGTTACTCATACGTCGAGTACGCTGAATGCACGTTTCTCATACGCCGAGTACGCTTCTTATACGTTGAATACCAGCAACGCTAATGTGGAGGTTTCAGTGCTGCAACACCACAAAAATTCATTAGAGTTAGCCAGGGTGCCCACTGGTCAGGGAAAAGTCAGTGAAGTTTGAATTTTCTTCAAGGTCAGGGAAAAGTCAGGGAATTTTGAAAAATGGTCAGGGAAATCTGAAAAGCTGAAAAAGTCAGGGAAAAGTCAGGGAATTTTGAAATTTTCTTTTGTTCAAGCAAAACAAATAGAAGAAAATGAAATAAAGTAAAACAGATATTCATAGCTATGGCATTTTTCAGGTTCTAATTAACAAACCAGTTGTTCTTTTAAACAATTGACTCTTCACTAATCATTTTATCATTTTAATGTTGAATTAAGGCTTAACATTTGAAATGGATCTTCTTTTGAAATCTAATGCTCTGAGGGCTAAATCTGTTAGAAAAGAAGCTGACAGTGAAAAGAAGACTATTGAACATCTTCAGAGGATGTTGAATGAATATTGATACTAAGAGGGTAGTTACATTATGTGGTGTGGTATGTGTATTAATATTTGCACAGCTGCAAGGACTGTGCACCATTTGGTTTTAATTGCTTTTGAGTTTGATGATGAGACAGTGTGTAACATGATTGGGTCACACATGCCATCTCCTTCCAAATTACTTAGATATTAACATTAATGTCTTCTTTCTAGTGACATTTTGATGTCAAGTGAATAAGGCCCTCAAATATATCCATTATCACCTATTTCGTACAAACATTCTTTAGTTGCACTTATTGTACATGTACCTGATTGATAGAAAATCAATTTTACCTTGAAGCTGGTTTTAAAATGCTCTAAAATTGCAAGACTTGAAGCATGCAGTATGTCAAAAATGTACATCAAATTGTGCTAATGATAAAATGTTCACACATGCACAGAGGTATCCATTTTTGTCCAGAAAATGACTGAAAATAACTAATAAACACTAAACAGGATAATATTTTAACCCTTTCCCAAACAAGACCTGGTTTTGATGTCTCTGATAGAAAAGGCTAGGGAAAACATTGAAACAAAAGAAGAAACTGCTGATAACCAGCAGTTTCTCCCTTTGTCTCAATATTTTCTATGCCATATTTTACAAAAATCCTATCTTTTATAACATCCATTTTGTCATTTTGACAGTTTTTGAAGTGGATCACCCTAAAATTTTGTTGTTTGGGAAAGGGTTAAGTGAAGATAAATGTGAAAGGCTATCAGTGCAGGAAATTTTGATTGGAAAGTATCTAGATAGGTAAGGGCATTATTAATTGGTCAGTTAATATTTGAAATGGAAAAAGGTTGGAGTGGAAGCAATTCTGTCCTTTGAGAATGATGCTCACAGAAAGTTGTTTGAAACAGTTTAAGTAAGACAAAGACTGAAGTAGTATTTCTCATTTCTCTTATGTATTGAGGTGTACACTTTAAAGTTCAAGTCATAACTTCATTCAACCATAAGTATTAACATTTCAATTGTTGTCAAAGAAAGTGTATTTAACTAGATTCTATTTCAAGCAGGACAAAAATTAATTATCTTTTTCTCTTCATCATGTTTAAAAAGTTGAGCATTTTAAGGATTCTACTAATACAGTCATGTAAGTTCAACAATTACATTGTACATTTGAATTGATATTGTGAGGAATCTTAATAAATAGCGGATGTATCCGCTGGCTTTAGGGGGAGAATGAGGCCGTTACGCGCGATAAAAGGTCAGGGAAAAATGAATTTTGGTCAGGGAAAAGTCAGTGAAAAGTCAGGGAATTTTATTCCAGATGAAGGGTGGGCACCCTGGTTAGCAGTTTAAATGCTACACATAAAAATGATAATGATAATAATAATAGAAGAAGCTGTAGAAGATAACAGAGGACGAAGAAGAAAAAGAAAAAGAAGAAATAGAAGAAGAAGAAGGGAAAGAAAATGGAGAAAAGAAGAAATAGATGAAGGAGATAAAGAAGGAGAAGAAGAAGAAGAAGAAGAATGATAATGATAATAATAATAGAAGAAGCTGTAGAAGATAACAGAGGACGAAGAAGAAAAAGAAAAAGAAGAAATAGAAGAAGAAGAAGGGAAAGAAAACGGAGAAAAGAAGAAATAGATGAAGGAGATAAAGAAGGAGAAGGAGAAGAAGAAGGAGAAGAAGAAGAAGAATGAGGGGTAGAAGTAGAAGGAGGAGGAGAAGAAGTAGAAGGAGGAAGAGTTGAAAAAGAAGACTTTATCCTCCTCCTTCTCCTCCTCCTCCTTCTTCTTCTTCTTCTTCTTCTTCTTCTTCTTCTTCTTCTTCTTCTTCTTCTTCTTCTTCTTCTTTTCTTCTTCTTCTTCTTCTTCTTACTATTGGGTGTCAATTTACTTTCAATGAGTATGGCCAGTTTAATGGTGCACTGAGAAATGAAGGTATGGTACTTCAGGAACTGTCTGCACATGCCTCCAGAAACACTTTTTATGCTCACTTTAGTGTACGCTCATCATACGTTAGGTTGACGTTCCGCACTCGTTTCTCATACGTGAAAGGTACGTTGATGTACGCTACTCATAAGTCGGAATACGCATTGAGTTCGCTACTCATACGTTGGCAGTACGCTAGGAATTTTGTTTTCATACCCGTTGTTTGATCTTAAGAAAACATCATACGCTGAAAAGTTGTGCGTATGGATAATTTTCCGAAATATACGATACGTTACTCGTACGCTGGCTCTATACGCTGTAGTGTGACTGGGCCTTTAGTAAGTAATAAAACTTAGAAACATTGAACCCGAAGAGTGTCTACTTAACCCGTTACCAGACAACAAAATTTCCAATTTGAAAGATGCTGCAGACGATAATTTCGTGTTGATTAAATTTTGAAATATTTCAATTTTTTAGCTCCACTGGCCTTTCAGGCCAGCGGGCTATTGTCATAGCGGTGTGTCCGTCGTGCGTCCGTCCGTGCGTCCGTCCACAATTTCTTTAAACATCTTCTCCTCCTATACCATTGGGCCAATTTTTACCAAACTTGACAGGAATGTTCCTTGAGTGACCCTTCTCAAAACTTGTTCGCGGATTTTTGATTGGCCAAAAAAATGTGGGCGTGGCAGGGCGGGGCTTATAAATCTTAAAGCTGAAATCCATCTTCGTTTTCATGTCAAATAAGATGAATTCATCTTAAAGAGAATTGTCTAAAAAAAAGATTAGCAAAAATTGCGATTTAAAAATTCAACCCCTAACCCGAGTTATAACCTGATAAAGATACGTGATTTACAGGCGCGCGTAAAACGAAACTGAAATTTACCTGTGGACCAGATATGGATGATGACGTCATTTGTGCAATCCCATTATAGCCGTGTTAACCTTACATGTATAAACGGTCAACTTTAAATTCAAATTGCGGTGACGTTGCAAAAGCAAAAATATTAAATAAAAGCATTTAATGGTGTTTATCATTTGGCCATTAAAGTGGAGAAAAAAATGTGACATTTTTTCATGAATTTGAACAGTAAAATTCAGTTATATTAACATGCCGTGGTCCAAAAATTCTCTAGTATTATACGCTTCGTGATAGTGGGAATTTACTGAATAGTGCAATTAATATGCTTTTTTAATCTGTAGATTTAGGATAAATGTTTCTTGTGAATCTATTAAAAGATATATGATTATGTTGAGAAGTATTGTAGAAATGTCGTTTTCTCCAATAACAAAGGAAATCCCATTCTTACATTTATTATTCCGTGATTTGTACCAATATTTTGAATGTCTCACGCCTTGTATTATATTGTTTTGTCAAACTAAAATTTGTAAGACTGTTCCATTTGCGAAGTTGCAATATATAACATTAAAACCTTGGGTATGGACAATTTATATCCCTTGACATAACTCGCACAATTTTCAACCGTTTCCCAGGGACAAAATATAAGTCTAAAAAATATGCAGCCCATTTTAAAGAAAACAGCGTTGAAATGTGAAGTTCTTGGTTAGAAATTATTTCGGTATTTTATTTTCCTGACTGAAAAAATGCAAAAACTTGTTAAAGAATTTAAAGGCCTAATAATGGCCTAATACATGCATAAATAGTATATAATTAGTACGCAAATATTGAAGTAAATGACATTTAACTATGTTACATTATGTTGGGAAGAATTCAGATAAATATTTTAATTTTTGAGTAAATGCTTTTAGACGACAAGTAACTGATGTTAAAAAAAGAAAATGTGTTTGGTTTAGTATTGACAATATTTAGGGAAAGTGGGAAATTCTTTACCGTCACCAATTTCTTCTTTTCTTTCAATGATTTTTTCCCAGACGATTTCTAATGTGGATGTCGAAACCTGATCTCTGATGGGAAAGAGTAAATTAATACAGTACTTTCATATTGTAAGGGGAATTAGTGAGGTAGTGGTTTTTCCTAATGTTTCCATATTTCAAACAGAGAGTTTTTTTTTAAACATCGAGAAATTATCTGGTAAAGGATCAAGAAGCAAACGGTAAGTCATGTTAAAAATAGCGATAAAAATGCCGTAACTAAAGTTTTTTGGTATTCTTGATACTATGTTCTGGTAGCGCACCTGCAAACTGGTGTGTTATACCAACCAAGTCCATTTATTATGTAATCCTTTGATACGAATAATCCCATCAAACAAATACCGGTAGTTCATATTATACCAGTTGGATAGACAAGACATTAAACAGTTGACACCTTTTATGCGAATATGTCAATTAAATGCTAGCTCACCACACCCTTTCTCAAACAAGTTTTTGCATTGATTCAGTCAGGAAAATAGTAATAATAAAAAAATAACCAAGAACTTCACATTTCCCCGCTGTTTTTTTTTTTTTTTTTTTTTTTTTTTTTTTTTTTTTTTTTTTTTTACAATGGGCCGCATATTAATAGACTTAAATTTTGTCTTTGGGAATCGGTTGAAAATTGTACAAGTTACATCACGGCATATAAAATGTCCCTACCCAAGATTTCAACGCTCCATATTGCGTCTTCCCAAATTAAACAACCCAATAAAATTCAGTATGAAAAAAAAAATAAATAATAATAAAAAAAAAAAAAAAAAAAAAAAAAAAAAACGATATAATACAAGGTGTAAGACATACGATAGATTGGTAGAATTCACGGAATATTTCATGTAAGAGTTGGATTTCCTTTGTTATTGGAGAAAATGACATTTCTAAAATACTTCTCAACATACTTATATATCTTTTAAGAGGTTTACAAGAAACATTTATCCTAAATCTACATGTAAACCCCTTACAAGACGGCAAAGATTTGAGCTCGTCCAAATTGAAAGAAGTTGCAGACGATATTTTCAATTTGATAAAATTTTGAAATTGTTTCTGATTTTTTGGGATAGAAAACATTGTGGAAAATGAAGAAATTGCTTGTCACAAGCAATGGCAAAGAATTTTGTGCTAACAATAGACTAGGTTTACCGTTATGTTTTGATAAACCGTCGGTGGTTTTCCAAAGCCTTTATCTTGTGAGGCGTCAAACAGCGTCAATGTGTGAGAATGGGTTAAAAGAGCGATATAAAGGCACTTTTCCGGAAATTTCCACTATCATCAAACGTATAATACTCGAGAATTTTTGGACCACGGCATGTAAATATAACTGTATTTTACTGTTCAAATTCACGAAAAAAATGTCACATTTTTTTCTCCGCTTTAATGGCCAAATGATAAACACCATTAAATGCTTTTATTTAATATATTTGCTTTTGCAACGTCACCGCAATTTGAAGTTAAAGTTGACCGTTTAAACATGTAAGGTTAACACGGCTATAATGGGATTGCACAAATGACGTCATCATCCATATCTGGTCCACAGGTAAATTTCAGTTTCGTTTTACGCGCGCCTGTAAATCACGTATCTTTATCAGGTTATAACTCGGGTTAGGGGTTGAATTTTTAAATCGCAATTTTTGCTAATCTTTTATTTAGACAATTCTCTTTAAGATGAATTCATCTTATTTGACATGAAAACGAAGATGGATTCCAGCTTTAAGAAAATTCTTTAAAAATCAACCATTGAGCCAATTTGAACCAAACTTGGCAGAAATGTTCTTTTAGTGACTCTTTTGAAAATTTGTCCACAAATTTTAAGATTTGTCAAAAAATGTGGGTGTGGCAGGGTCAGACTTCCAGAAATCCTGAGAAAATTCTTAAAAAATCAACCAGGTATAATATGGTTAGTTGGAGTCAAAACCTACTAACTACAGCTCGACAAAGCTGGAGTTACGAGGTTTTGATGCCCCACTGGGGATAGGTCTAATCCCCATAATATCAACTAATACGAGAAATGTTTACTTTAGACGGACAATTGTTTACACTAGACAGGCCAGAATGGGGAGCTGCATGTTAAAAGGGGTAAATACAATTCTATTTGTTATTTAAACTATCCTTTGTTGTTGGTACTCATTTAAATAGTTTTAGTTAGATCATTCAAATGAATACCCTTATCACATGGTTTGATAAACATTGAAAGATATTTTACAATGAGGAAAGCCCTTAACCTCTCTTATTTGATTAAACCCTTTCCTGAAAATGCCTGGTTTGACATCCCTAAATAATTAGAAAAGGCTTGGGAAAATATTGAGTCAAATGAAGAAAAGGCTGATAATCAGTAATTTTCTCCCTTTGTCTCAATATATTATCTGCTTTATTGTGCATGAATCCTTTCTTTATCCATATCAATTTTTTGTTCTTTTATTAACCCTTTCCCAAACGACAAAAGTTTAATTTTTCCAATTAGAAATCCACTACAGATGTCAAAATGAAAGTTGACAAAGACAGGATTTGTGTAAAATATAGCACATAAAATATTGCGACAAAAGGAGAGTCTGCTGATTATCAGCAGTTTCTTCCTTTGTCTCAATCTTTTCCCAAGCATTTTCTATTAGGGACGTCAAAACCAGGTCTTGTTTTGGAAAGGGTTTATTGGAACAGTCTATTCCTTTTCAGTTTGGGAAGGGATTAAGCAGGTTTTGGCTCACTGATTGAAAATGCTGGGAAAATGTTATAGCAAAAGGAGAAAATGCTGATAGCCTATATTTGCATCTTTTGCCTCATCATTTTCTGGCCACTTTTGTACACGAATGCAGTCTTGCTCAGCATTCTGTTTTGTTAGTTACAGCAGATTTTAATTCTACTGCTCTGATGTGAGGAAAAGATTTAATCTAAATCAAATTGTATCTGCTCAGTGAATAGTTCCCCTATGTTGTGGGTTGACTGGGTTCCATATAAATTTGAGAAAGAGGGCAGTGTTTAACAATCTTTTCTCAAATTATAAGACAATCTTTTCTCAAATTATTATCCCTATGATGTAGCTTCTGATCATAACAGAAAGTCCTTAGTTATATGCCTTTTCAATTGACAAAATTACCATCCTCTTGTCTTTAAAAATCTTCTCCTCAGAAACTACTGGATGGATTTCAACCAAACTTCACAGGAATGATCCTTGGGTGACCCTCTCTCAGATTCCTACAATTAGTTTGGATTGAACTAGAATAACTTGAGTTATCTGCCCCTGAATGTCAAAAAAGCTGGTTTTGACTTTATTTTTACTCTTAAATCTACAAATATTAACCAATCAAGACAAAACTTTTACAGAATATATATAAGCATGATATCCTGCCTGTTATGTGCCCTTGAATTTGACAAAATTTCCATTTTCGACTCTGTTTTCACTCTAACAACCACAATTGTTAACCAATCAAGATGATATTTGGACAGAATCTTGTTGACAACAAGATCTTGCTTTTGTGTAATTTTCAGGATGATTGCATTACTACAATGTGAGTTATGTGCCCTAGAAATTGACAAAATTTCAGTTTTCAACACTTTTTTAACTTTTGTGGCCACATATATAGATTAATACTGACAAAATTTGGACAGACCATAAGATCTTGCTCGAGTTTAATATTCAGCTTGATTATTGTGGTGTTCAAGACATAAATTATCAAGTCAAAATCATATTTTTAGATCAGAATGTCTTTATTTTCATGACCACTAAGTTACATGCACAATCACAACTTCTTGAACTAATTATCATAAGGAAAAACAACTCTTACTGAACTTTAAATTGCTCATATCAAAAGTTACTTCCCTTAGTCTACCACAATTATCAACTCACATATTGAATTATGTGCCCTTGAATTTGGCATAATGACAGTTTTCAACTTTATCATCACTCTAAAAATCCCCAAAATATTAGTCAATCATTTACCTTCTTTTTGCTTTGACCACATAATTGCTTCTCTTTACTTTGTTTCTGCTCTAAGAATCACAAGAATTTTAAAATATATCAGTTTAAGCATTTAGATAAATTTGTCAAATTTTTTATAGTAAACCACAAGAAATTCAGGCCTGTGGAGCGACTCAAGACCTTCAGGTCTTTCTAGTTGTTAGAAAACATTGTGGAAAATGAAGAAATTGCATTACGGAAGCTTGGAGTGGAAGAGTGGTAAGTGCGCCTCATCCAGGGCATGTATGCCAACGCACGAAGCTCTGTACGAGTAGGAGACGGATACAGTCAGGAGTTCCATGTAAAGGTTGGTGTCCACCAGGGCTCTGTACTTAGCCCGCTTCTGTTTATCATAGTGCTTGAAGCTCTCTCACGTGAATTCCGCTCTGGTGTGCCTTGGGAAGATCTCTACGCGGACGATCTGGTTGTCATCGCTGAATCTCTCGAAGAATGCGTCTCCAGGCTACTCACCTGGAAGGAAGGAATGGAGAAGAAAGGGCTACGAGTGATTGCAAAGAAAACGAAGATCATGATCTGCGGAACTGGACTTGACATCCTAGAGAACTCGCGAAAGTTCCCATGTGCTATATGCTGCACTGGTGTGGGCAATAACAGCATCCTATGCAGCAGTTGCAATTTAAATGGGTCCACAAGAAGTGCATTGGTCTGAAAAGCTAAAGGAAGACCCAAATTTTGCCAGGTGTATGGGAACCGCCAGACCAATTGACGGAAGACCCCATTCTGAAATGCAGGGTGGACAGGACAAGTTAGAGGTAGTTGCATCATTTTGCTACCTGGGAGACATACTTTCTGAAGCCGGAGGTTGTGACTCTGCTTCTGTGACAAGAGTTAAAACTGCATGGAAGAAGTTTAAAGAGATAATGCCTATCCTAACATTGCGCCACCTCAGTTACCACACGCGAGGCAAAGTATATGCAACCTGTGTAAGGAGCGTTATGGTCTATGCAAGTGAGACATGACCTTTATCCAAGCCAAACCTGCAACGCTTGCAGCGGAATGATCGGGTGATGATAAGACAGATATGCCACATACGACCTCAGGACACCCCTAACACCAGATCCAGCAAACTCCTTGAACAGCTTGGTCTCCAAGACCTTGAACTTAATATATATTACGGGGAAGGAGGCTCAGATGGTTTGGTCATGTAGGGAGATCGAATGGGGCAATTAAGACAGCGTCCAACATGCAAGTCACAGGTATTCGCAGAGTGGGAAGACCTAAGATGTCGTGGAAACAACTAACGTAGAGGGACCGTAGAGACAGGAACCTGACCAACATCGACCCTCAAGAGAAAGACAAATGGAGAACAGGAGTGAGGCCAGCCATGCGTGCAGAAAGCCAGCTATCTGGAAGGGAGCCCACTGATGTGTCCGAAGCTAAGCTTACTGTGGCGGATCCAGGATTTTTGTGAGGGGGGTTCGTTTTTACAAAAAGGGGGGTTCGTTTTTTAAGTATTACACAATTTTGACTGAATTTCTGCATGAAAATGAAATAATCGGGCTACAGATGGGGGTTCGTTTGAACCCCCCGAACCCCCTCTGGATCCGCCACTGCTGCTTCTACCCTGCACGTTAAATATGAAACCCGGGAGTGAGTAGTGAGTGAGAAGCAATTCTTCATTTTCCACGATGTCTTCCCACGCATTTCCAAGTGAGGGGATCAAAAGGCGTGACTGTGCAGTAAAGGGAGGGTATATGGAGGGTATGAAATAATATACTCTACAGGAATCATCCATTCGAATTTCCTATCAAAATATCGGTTAACTCTTTCCCAAACGACATACATCTAAACTGACAATAATAATGCGGTTTGCTGTTTGGGTCAAAAGTATTTTAATTTCATCATCCGACGAATGTTAATTTTCCTTCGGCGAATGTTGATTCTCCTCCGATGATAATGATTGAATATTAAATTTCGTTCGACGAAAAATAAAAACTTTTGACTCTTTAGGAACGCATTGAAAAGAAGCTAATTTGCACAAACCTGTCAGCTTCAAAGGCTAATAGATGATATGGCGCACAAATGAATCAAAACTTATATTTATTGTCAGACCAAATTTGATATCCTTCAAACGAAACTTTATATTCGTCGGATGATAGATACTTTTGACCCAAATGGTGCATCATACAGATCAAGCTTGAAAGTAATCCGAGTCTTCTCTGATGAAAATCCGCTCTTTGCTATTTGGATGTCGCTATTTACTAAATCCGCTCTTTGATATTTGGATGTCGCTATTTAGTAAATAGCGACATCCAAATATCAAAGAGCGGATTTTCATTAGAGAAGACTCGGATTAGCTTGAAAGCTGCTGCATATTATTATTATTATTATTATTATTATTATTATTTTATTTTTTTACAATAATTATCAATGTAGCATGTAGCAATTATTGAGACAATTGGGATAATTCTGGTTATCAGCATTTCTACTTTTGTCTCAATATTTTAAAGACACCAAAAGCCATGTCGTCAAAGGGAAGGGCTAAACGCAAATTGTAAGCACGTGAAATGATTCTAATAAAAAGATTCTGGGAGAAAATGCACGAGATGTGTGCATGAAAATAACGACTCTATGATACCAGTATTAGGAAACATCGGGGCCAACAACAACAACAACTGCAAAAAAACTTGAATATTCCTGTCAATATATGACCGATTTGAATAGGGAACAAATTCCGAACAATTGTATGAAGTAAACTGTGACGTAATTTCGGACGAACAATAATATTTCGTATGTGTTGTTATAAAATTCCGTAGCTACGGCTTGATTCAAGCCGTACTTACGAGATTTTATAACAGCACCGACGGTTTATAAAAACATAACAGTAAACCAAGTATATTTTTAGCACAAAATTCATTGCCATTTGAAAACGTGGTAATGCCAGATGTGGTGGTTCTTTTTATTCGTTGCATGAAAAAGTTATTGACAATTAAACAAAATTTTGTTTGCCCATCGATAACTTTTCAGCAAGCAATTTCCTCGCTTTTACTGCCTTTTCCGCTTCATTTTTGTTCTTTGGTGCATCGCGTTTTGACAGAATTATTGGAGATTTTCTAAAATTGTTGTTGTTACTATGTAACGTAATTCGCCGCCGCGATTTTCATTCCATTATGTAACAATACTTGCTAACTAGTTTCACTGGTGGTGAACTAAAACCATTTTCGCTACAACGAGGTATAGATATTTCGCGTTTAAATGGGAGTTTATAGATTTTTTTCTAATGACAATGAACTTGTTCTAAAAACAGACTGGTTTACCGTTTTGTATTGACAAACTGTCGGTGTTGTTATAAAATCTCGTAACTACGGCTTCGATAAAGTCGTAGTTACGATATTTTATAACAACACCGACGGAATACATTGATCGCGAAAAAACGTCCCACGCTTTGGCCGAGTTCACCACCAGTGAGTGTGGGTAAGTCCGCTGTTCAACAGCCCCCCCCCCCCTTCCCACTCTTATATTTTTCTACCAACAAAGAAAATGCGATGCCTTTTTCTATCACAGGCGTCAAAGCCATTGCTAGTTTCGTAAAGGATTACAACATTATTCTTTCTTATTCTTTCAATCTGTGACAAAGGATCCGCGGTTTTGACATCTCTTGTAAAAGCAATTTTGCAAAATATTTTTACAAAATAAGAAAATGCTCATAATCAGTTCTCATTGCCCCCTTGTAGCCTACATCAATACTATCAATATGTGCTATTTGCAGAATTTAGCACAAAGATACTGGGTGGCAGCGGCGGATCCAGGATTTCTGTTAGGGGGGTTCGGATAAATGCAAATTGGGGGTGGGAGTGTTTTTCTAGTACCACACAATTTTGACTGAATATAGCGGACGAGAATTCACCAGGCAGAGCATTACATTCGTTTAGCATGGGCAGCTCTGCCAGGTCGATTATCGTCCGCTATATCTGCATGAAAATGAAATAATCAGGCTTCAGAGGGGCGTTCGTTCGAACCCCCCGAACCCCCTCTAGATCCGCCACTGGGTGGAAAGGAGAAAATGCAGATGTCCAGCATCTACTTCTTGACTCTTCCTGTATTTTGCCGAAAATGGATAGCTCAGTCAGTAACGGTTTGTCAATACAGGGATCGCGAGTTCGAACCATGGCTCGGCCATTATCCCCTCTGACATGTGACAAAAGCCATTTGTCTCCTACCAATGAATGTTAACCTTTTCCCAAACAAGACCTGGTTTTGACGTCCCTAATAGAAAGGGCTTGGGAAAACATTGAAACAAAAGATGAAACTGCTGATAACCAGCAGTTTCTCCTTTTGTCTCAATATTTTCTATGCCATATTATACACAAATCCCATCTTTAATAACATCCATTTTTTTATTTGTGGCAGTTTTTGAAGGGGATCGCCTTAAAATTTTGTGTTTTGGGAAACTGTTAATCATCTAAGTGAAATAGGATATTGGATATTGTGGTAGTACCGGTGAGAGAAATTCCTGGAATCCAAGGTTAGGTGATCCAGCCGCGATATGGTAATAACAGTTGAAAGAGGCCTTAATTCCCTTTCATTAAACCAATCCTAGTCCCACAAGATGACGCTTTTGACCCCTTAGAAGATAATAGGTTTGGGAAAAAAACATAATGGATATCATTACATGACGAGCAATTGCTTCATTTCCCACAGTTTTTTCTACTAGGATCAACCGAAAAAGAAGATTTCATTCACTTGAAATTCAAATTGTTGTCTTGGACCAGTATAAAAAATTGCGCTGGTTGGTAATGGGTTAATGAATTTCCAAAACTTTCTAGTTTTTGGACGTCGCCAAAACTCAGTTTAGAAAACTCAAACGGCGTTAACTTTCCATAAATTCCTGCAAACGACAAAGTAGAATTTGATAAGATGATTTGTGGGTGATGCGGCCGAGGCAGTTTCTGGCTTATTATTCAGTCATTAGCATTTTCTTCTTTTGCTTCAATGTTATTCCAATCCCTTACTTATGAGTATGTCAAATCGAGTGTTGTTTTAAGGGATAGTGCAGCGGCGGATCCAGGATTTCTGTGAATGTACAAATAGGGGGGTTCGTTTTCTTAGTATTACACAATTTTGACTGAATTTCTTCATGAAAAGGAAATACTCTGGCTACAAAGGGGGGAGGGGGTTCGTTGGAACCCCCCGAACCCCCTCTGGATCCGCCACTGTAGGCATGTAGCATGTGTAGGGGTATTTGGTAAATGTATTTTTGACATTTTGTGACCTGTCACGCTAAAAGAGACCTTATAGGAATTGTGAAAAACATAGATCCCTAGTCAGTCTGCGCAGTCCGCGCAGCCAGACTAGGGCCGACACTTTTCACTTTTGTAAAATTTTCTAAATCTGGAATCTTACTCGTACATGTTAATTTTTCGCGTACGGGATCTGGTTGGCCTGTGCTGAGTCTGACAAGTTTGTCAAAGATGTTATTTATTGAGTTCGGATAAGGTCCCTTTTAGCTTGACGGGTCACATTTTTATTTTATCGTCTGCGACTCCTTCCAAATTGGACTGGTCTAAAATTTTCGCCGTTTGGGGGAAAATGTTGCATTTTCTCAGTAAGTGAAAATTTGGGATTAGATCTAGTTCATATAAATTAGAATTGTTGCAGATGTCAGAGAAAAGGAAGGAAATGTTGTATATGAGTCAATTTCAAAATTCGCAGGTTTTTTAGACCAGTAAATCATGAAAAATATTTGTCAAATATTTTAATGTTTGTGCTCTTAATTTGTTGGTATATTCTTAATAACATGTTTCAAATCATTTTCCACCCTGTATTGTGGTTGTGTAGCTTCTAAATCGGTTATTAACAATGTGTCCCGGACAAAAATGTCTTTGGTGTTCCGGTTAAATAAAGGTATGAAACTAATATAAATTAAAAGATAGTTCACATTTTTTCACCAAATTACATCTTAAAAGGTCAATAGCTAATAGATAATAGAAAAGAATCATTTTGGATGCATAATTACATAATAATTTACATTAAAGTATCTCTGGCTGCTAAAGTTGGGAAAAAACAAACATTTTAGTCTCAAAATTTCTTATTTGAGTCCAAATGTCCAGAAAAGTTTCAATCGTCAAAATTAATATGTCCCATTTGCTTTATATAACTAGTACTTTTGATGCATTTGCTTGATCAGTTTTCTTGGAAAATGAATTCAACATTACCGGAACACCAAAGACATTAGCGGAACACCAAAGACATCAACATAACCCCAAAGAAAATCATATTTTTTCTTTGCTTTAACATGTTTATTTTGCATTGATTTAGGTCGAAACTGGCAGGCAATATTTGTCCCATTTGATTCCGCTTCCCGGAACGTACATCAGAACTCTTGTCAAATTAAAATGTCAATGAAAAGTCCAAGCTTAACCTCCAGTTGATAGTAAAATCTAACCTCCTTTAAGACATGAATTTAGTAACATAGCATGAGTCGAACGATATAGGAATGCAAAGAGAGATAGTTAATGTGTAATAACATAGGATTTTAATGCACCAATATAAAACATTTAGGGCAATATTGTTCTAGCATTTACCGTCTGTCAGCCTGTCTGTCAGTTCAAACCTTTGAATTTGCATTTCTCTAAAAAAATTGGACAAAGAAAGCTCACATTTGCTAAGTAACGTTTGTTCAATGATATCTATCTGCTCCATTCATTCAGACATTCCCAAAGGTCATTTTCAACCCTTAACATTGAACTCCACTTAAAACATCGAGCGAAACCTAAATTTGGCATTTTCTCTAAAATTATTGCACGAACAAAGCTGAAATGTGGTAGGTTACCTTATTTTAATAATATCTATCTGATTCATGCAATATGACATACCTCAGTTCCAATTTATTTTTGTCTTTGGCGTTCCAGTGCTTAGACCGGAACACCAAGGACTGGAACACCAAGGACAATTTCACACTAATTTGAAAAAAATATACGTGTAAATAGGGTATTTGTTAAATCTACTATTGAAAAAAATTACTGTACTCAAAGTCAGATATACCGGACAAATATCTAATAAAAAGGTGCATTGCAAAGTATAATAAAAAAGCGTCATCCCAAAGACAAAGAAAAAAAGTACTGTACAAGTTAATCGCCTTCTTTTTCAATTTATTAACAATACACAAAATAAATTCTTCCTCTTTCAATTGTAATGTATCAACCTGCGGTAGCTTTTCAAAAGGATGTAGATGATTTGTGTCTACATCTAATTCAGATTGCATTTCTTTGACCTTTTAGACACTGGAACACCAAAGACAAAAATCTGTGGGACAAGGATGTATGATGATTTTTATACTATTTACATAATATCATTTTGGTAACTGGTATATCTAAAGTGTAATTTTACATATTGTCATGCAAATTAACCCAAAAAAGTTTTTCAATTACGGTTAAAAGTAGTTATCTTTGCTGGTCAAAACCAATAAGGGTAGCAGTGGGACAAAGGAAATTTACACATTTCAGGCCATATAACATGTAAAATATCTCACTAAAGCATGTAACATGCTAAATTTTAATGCTTAATCAACACAATTGCATTGGTATCGACTCATTTTTAACATTAATTTTTATTTGATTACTTAAATGTACAATTTATCACACGTGGACAAGAAAACCTGCGAATTTTGAAAACGACTCATATCAGCATGCATGCAGAAGTCCAAAATACTTCAGCTCGTATTATCACCAGATCACCGAGACGTCACCATATAACACCAGTACTGAAAGAGTTGCATTGGATACCTGTAGAGCACAGAATACAGTTTAGGATACTGACTTATACATTTAAAGCTCTCCATGGACAAACCCAAGAATATATCACATCACTTTTAATGATACACAAACCATCCCGTGAACTTAGATCCGGGTCAAATGGCACAACACTTGTAGTACCGAAACGCCGTACTAACACGTATGGAGACCGCAGTTTTATGAGTGCTGCTCCAGTATTATGGAATTCTCTCCCATCCGAAATAAGAGCTGCTTCTACAGTTTCATCTTTTAAGAAATACTTAAAGTGACATTTCACATTTATTTCATTTTTTAAAAGTATGTCTTGATGCAAAGATTCGTTATTCTAATGCGTAGAAATGCTATCAGTTTTTCTAAGTTGTTATTTATAAGCGAAAAATGCGCCTTCAAAGTTGAGACAGATATGACAAATTCTATATAAATCTAAACTGTTGTCCACAACAATTTGTTTAATTTTAGCACAAAAATATATATTTCTCGTAAACGGTTCAGTATTTTGGCTTGAAATTTTCAAAATTTTCGTAAGAAAACATGCTCTTTCAGATAGAATAAAAGTAAATTTTATGTAAAAATAATTCTGAAATGTCACTTTAAAGACTTATTTGTTTAAACAGATTTATGGAAATTAAACACTGATTTTCCTTTTATGTGTATCGTCTTTCACGGTTCATTCATTTTTAACATTTTAAATAGTGGGCCTTTTTGGACTGGGTCTTTATGGTCAGTTTCAAAAGTGGGCCTTTCTGGACTGGGCCTTTCTGGTTTCGGGCCTTTCTGACCCTATACCCATTTTTATTCTCATATATAATTCTTATAACGTATGTATGACATTTCTTATTAGTATGATGTATATTTGAGTAGATTTTATGTTTGTAGAACGCTTTTGAACGTACTTTCGTATGATAAAAGCGCTATATAAATTCGGTACTTAATAATATTTATTTAATAATAATTAAATGCATTTTCCTTTTCTCTTAAGGGTTGTTAAACGTGTCCATATTAGGAATCCTTGGGTCAAACTCAAATCGCCTAATAGGCCTATAGTTTAATTTTATTTATTTTCCTGTTTTACCGTTGATCAACTTCATGTCCATGATTGGACCATCTGCAACTCCTTGCATAATTTTGCATCTTTTTGTGTTTTAGGTTAAATCGATTGAGTGGTGGAACGCTTAATGTGTGACCTACTTAGAATTTTCTGATATATTTTCCTTTATACGCCAAAATTGACCATAACCACTTGATTTGCATGCTTATATGTAAACGACAAATCACAAATGAGGTGATCAAGGAGACAATTCAACTAAATTCTGTGCCTAATTGAGTTTTGACAGCGCACCTGTTCAAAACACAGTGATATTAATACGCATAATAAAAGTCTTTAAAACTCACCAACGTTTCTGTAATAATAAGTAAATACATATCATTGCATTTGATAATCGAATTACCCGTATATATGGAAAAGATAAGGAAATTTCTTCCAAAATGTTAAGAACTACTTGTCCACGCGTATGGGTTGGACTAAAACACGCAAAGGACCTGTTTTTGGCGCAAAGGACGCAAAGGACCTGAAGGTGACGCAAAGGAGATTTATATCAGTCCAAACTCCTTAATCATGATTTTTTATCGAATTAAATTGTTATATTCGTGTATTTTACGATTAAATCTAGTCAGTAATCTTTGTTTTGGGACATAAAGTGTCTGATTTACGTGTTGAATCCGATTTAATAGGCTACTCACGGACGAAAAGGAGGTGGCTGCGGCGCAAAGGAGATTCATATAAGCCCAAACTCCTTTATCATGAATTTTTATCGCATTTAAATTGTAATTTTCACGTATTTTAAGATCATATCTAATCCATAATGTTTATTTTTTTTACAAAAGGTGTCTGTTTTCTGTGTAAATTCCGATTTTCATATGCTTATCACAGACGAGAAGGAGCTGGGCGGCGCAAAGGAGATTTGTATCTGTATAAAACTTTTTAATCATAGATTTTCGTCACAATTGATTGTAATATTTATGCATTATTAGACCATAGCTATTCAATAATATGTATTCTTTATAAAAAGTGTCTGTTTGTTTAATTCATTCCGATTTTCATAGGCTATACTCACGGGCGAAAAAGAAGCTTGCGGTGGCGCAAAGGAGATTCAAATCAGCATAAACTCCTAAATTATGAATTTTTATTGCATTAAATTGCTATGTTCGTGTATTTTAAGATCATATCAAATCAATAATGTTAATGTTAGGACATAAAGTGTCTGGTTTTTGTATTAATTCCGATTTTCATAGGCTATAGCCTACTCACGTGCGAAAATGAGCTAGCGGTGGCGCAAAGGAGATCCATATCAGCCCAAACTTCCTAATTTTGAATTTTCATCGCATCAAATTGTTATATTCATGTATTCCAAAATCATATCTAATCCATAATGTGTGTTTTTGAGAAAAAGTGTCTGGTTTTTGTATTAGCCTAATTCCGATTTTCATACGCTCTAGATACTCACTGGGGAAAAGGAGCTGGCGGATGGCGCAAAGGAGATTCATATCAGACCAAACTTTTCAATCGTGAATTTTTATAGCATTAAATTGTTATATTCATGTATTTTAAGAATATATCTAATCAATAATGTTTATTTTAGAACAAAACAGTCTGGTTTTTGTGTTAATTCCGAATTTCACAGGCTACTCACGGGCGAAACTTAGCTTGCAGTGGCGCAAAGGAGATTCAAACCTGCCCAAACTCCTTTATAGTGAATGTGTATTGCATTAAATTGTTATATTTATGTATCTTAAGATTAGATCTAATCGATCATGTTAATTTTTGGACATGTATTGTCTGGTTTTTGTATTAATCCCTATTTTCATAGGCTACTCAAGAGATAAAACGGGAGCTGGCGGTGGCGCAAAGGAGATTCAAATTAGCCCAAACTCCTCAATGGTGATTTTTTATTGCACTAAATTTTTATATTCATGCACGCCAATATCGTATCTAATCATTAATGTTTATTTTGGGACATAAATTGCCTGTTTTTGTGTAAATTCCGAAATTTCATAGGCTACTCAGGGGCAAAAAGAAGCCGTCGGCAGCGCAAAGGAGATTCATATCAGCCCAAACTCCTTAATCATGAATTTTCATCGTTAAATTGTTATATTCATGTACTTTAAGATCGTATCTAATCAATACTGTTTATTTTGGTACATAGATTGTCTGTTTTTTGTGTTAATTCCGATTTTCATAGGATACTCACAGGCGAAAATGAGCTGGCGGTGGCGCAAAGGAGATATATATCACCCCAAAATCCCTAATGACGAATTAAGCCATTACTGCAAAGTGACGCCTTTTGACACCCTCACAAGGAAAGGCTTTGGAAAACATTGTGGAAAATGAAGAAATTGCTTGTAACAAGCAATTTCTTCATTTTCCACAATGCTTTCTAACCCAGAATAGAAATGTGTTTAAAATTTCATCAACTTGAAATTGTCCCCTGCAACATCTTTCAAATCGGAAGTGTCCCAAATTTTGTCGTCTGGTAATGGGTTAAATCTAATTAAATCGTTACTCCCACACTTTTTTAAAATCATATTTAGTCAATCATACTAATTTTAGTACAAACATGTTCCGTGATTTTGTCTTAATTAGGGTTTCAAAGGTAACGCTAATGGAGCTGACGACGGTAAAAAGGAGATTATTTTATTCCTCGAGTCCGAAATCAAAATTTGTTTCACATATTTTTTCTATTGTAATTACTATATTTATTGATGCTTCCTATTCGTTTTATGAACAAATTATGTCAATATTGTATTAATTGCAATTTTCGTAGGCTTCTCACAGGCGAATAGACAATAGAAAACTCACAGGCGAAAAGCAACCGGCGTCGGTGCAAAAAGGGTTAACCCTTTACCGAACAGATTGAGATACAGTCGACAATATAATGGTTTTTAAGTTGAATAGAAATAAATAATAAATTAATGCACATATGATAGCACAGAAAATATTGAGGAAGATAAGAAATAGACAATTTCTGCTTTTCTTTCAATAATTTCCAAACCATTACTGGGGACGCAAAAACTAGGGACGTTTTGTTTGGGAAAGGGACATTGAAATCGCGTGTCAAACTTCTGTTTTCCGATAAACAGTAGCTTGTTAGCGATGCTGTAATAGCCGAGATAATCAGTTGTCTCAAATTTGAAAGTCCAACACACCCTTAGCTCTTTCTCGGACATTTTTTCCTCTTTATTTACAAATTAAAAGGGTGTTGCAAACGTAAATTTATATAACACTATAATATTGCATACATGTATAATAATGTGTTTACATTGAATTTATTTAAAGAATATGAGAAAATGTTACATTTCTAAACAAGATATGGTTGTGCAAAATAGAAATAGTTAGGCTAGTGAAAACATTGAGAGAAAAGACGAAATTTCTGATAATCAGCAATTCTCCCTTTCTCTCAATATTTTCAGTGGTTTAAGCCTATTCCAAACGACAGAAGTTTAGGACAATCCAATATGAAAGCTGTTGGATCATATCATAAAATTGATGATAATTTAAATGTAAGATCAGTAAATGATAAAGGGTATTGAGTCAAAACGAGAGACTGTTGATTATAAGCATTTTCCTCTTTTGTCGCAATCTATTCCTAAGTTTGTTCTCATAGGGACGTCAAAACCAGGTCTTGTTTGGGAAATTTCGGTTAACACACATTCGTCATCAAAAAAGTTGTCGTCTGCAGCAGTCTTCCCATTCGACGACCATAATCTTATGATCTGATCTCCTTTGCGCCGCCGCCAGCTTCTTTTCGCTCGCGAGTAGCATATGAAAATCGGAATTAACACAAAAACCTGGCCCCCTTTTTGTTTTCAAAAAACAAAACAAAAAAAACAAACTCTCATTATTGTCTCGGCATGATCTTAAAATGCGTGAGGATAACGATTCAATGCGATAAAAAATCGTGAGTAAAAAGTTTGGCCTGATATGAATCTCCTTTGCGTCACCGCCAGTTAATTTTTGCCTGTGAGTAGCCTATGAAATCGGAATTAATAGCAGCTAACTTTTAATAAAAAAGAACAATCAATATTGACTAACTAGTAATAAATAATAGCAATTTAATGCAATAAAAATTCACGATTAAGGAGTTAATGCTGATTTGAATCTCCTTTGCGCCACCGAAAGTTCTTTTTCGACCATGGTGAGTATTGCCTATGAAAATCGGGATCAATACAAAAACCAGACACTTTTTCAAAAAAATATACATTATTGAATAGCTATGATCTAATAATACATAAGTATTACAATCTAATGCGACAGAAATCATGATTTAAAAGTTTATACAGATATGAATCTCCTTTGCGCCGCCCAGCTCCTTCTCGTCTGTGAGTAGCGTATGAAAACCGGAATTTATACAAAAACTAGACACTTTTTGTCTAAAAAACAAACATCATTGATTAGATATGATCTTAATATGCATGAACATTGCAATTAAAGCGATACAAATTCACGATAAGGGGGTTTGGGCTTATATAAATCTCCTTTGCGCCACCGTCAGCTCCTTTACGTCCGTGAGTAGCCTATTAAAATCGGAATTAACACAAAAATCAGACACTTTATGTCCCAAAACAAACATCATTGACTAGATTTAATCGTAAATTACATTAATTTAACAATTAAATGCGATTAAAAATCATAAATAAGGAGTTTGGGATGATATAAATCTCCTTTGCGTCGCCTTCAGGTCCTTTGCGTCATTTGCGTCCAAAATAGGTCCTTTGCGTGTTTTAGTCCAACCGCACGCGTATATCCAATATGCAAATAGTTTGAGCGGGAAACAAAAAGACGCCATTTTGAATTTCGATGTAAACAGGGGTCGTGGAGGTTCGTATATTTTACATGATTAAGCAATCTTACTGTCCTATTTCTGCAAATATTTCCATAATTTATTGTCGTATGGGGTTTCTTGGTCTTATGGCACTAGATCATATGTTTGTTGAAGGAAAGAATGTGTGTCGTCTGCATAAATATTGCCACGAGACTCCGCAACAGAAGAGGGTCGGATTGATTTTGTCAGCCAGTCAGGTATTTATTTTCTCGGCGTAGCAAAAGTTATCATGAAACGCATGCGTTAGTCATGTTAGTCGGAACAATTACCAGTTCTAAATGAAGTGGGTGTCATATGATCCAATCTGAAACTAAATTCAAGCTGGGAAACATTCGGCCCTGGGCTTGGTCGACAGTTTCAGCACCGCACCTTGAATCTCATTCTGTGTAGGGTTGTGGATCGTTGGGTAGGGTCACTTCGGGTAACTTCGGACCATTTTTGCACCAATCATGACAGCGGACTTTTGACCCAAATTGCTGCTACTATCCGTAATTTGCACCCAGGATCGTTTGGTACCGATATTTGGAGCGAATCGTACCTCGGATGTTTCCGTAAAACTCATTGCAGAGATATTGGGTATTCTCTAGTAATAAGTGGAAAACTGAATGTGTTTCTTTGTCAGTAAAAATGAGAAAGTTCGGACGCGATATTAAAACTTCGGACTGTGGACGATAAACTTCGGACTGGTAAAAATATGGCAAGAAACTTCGGACACTTGTTATGTTTTTTTTTAAAAAAAAAAAACAGAGTATAGTCGTTTGTGCAAACCTCGCGGTACTTTAAACCTCGCGGTAATCAAAAGATTTACCATGGGGCAAAATTGTGTTATCGACGAGAATTATCCTCATGAGCGTTGATTAGCCTGATTTAAATCTTGACAGCTGACAGCAACTAGATGAAAAAAATAACTAAATTGGTTAGCAAAACACATTTTCAGCGACGATACAAAGAAACTGACCTTTTCCAAAATTTGCTAATCCCCTGATATGAAATGGCTGGTGCAATAAATGCGCAAAGTGGAGGATATTTGCTGAATTTTGTGAATAATTTCTGCCTTTTCTGCTTCTGTCAATTGTGGTTTCAAAATGGCAGATGACGCGTCATTGATGACGTCACAGCTCTTCCAAATAAGGGAGTGGAATAAGGAGGCCCAGACAGAAGTTCAGAATGTGTGTCTAAGGTAGACTAAACTTAATAATTTCAAAACAGTTTTTTTTTCAGATATCCAAAGTAAAAAATTCTTATCACAAATTGTAGCTTATTCATTTTTAAACATTTGTAAGTATACATATTTTTTTTTAGATTGTTGAAGGGGCACAGAAAGGGGTTTTCTTACTGAGAACTATCTAAATATTCTAAAGGTTTTGTGTTCAAAGCAATTTTTTCCTGGGATACATTTTGAACCTTTTTTTCTTTTTCACATTCATTGGATGTTGGAAAAATATTAAAATAAATTATATTATAATCTATATCTAACAAAAATATCCCTGCTGATATTCTGTGGTACACATTGCAGGGCCTCATATGAATACCGCGAGGTTTCCAAAATACCTATTTTTAGTAACTAGGTCAACATGCCTAAAGTCACGTGGCACAAAAATCAATATTATGCAGTACACGAAAAAAATCTCTGAGTAAATAAACTCAAGAGATCTTGATGCAACCATAGAGTAACAGAAATATTGAAAGTAAGGAGTTGTTCTGGAAAATTTTCATTCAGAGATGTTAGTACCGCGAGGTTCGCAAGGCCAATCCTAAAGTCGGGTAATTTCGACAGTCGTCTAAATTCGACAATCTTCTATTATATTTACAATATTTGACACACAAAGCGTGATAATAGCATTCTAATATCGAACAACTCATGTCGGGGCAATAACTGGCGTTTAAAAATAATTCATGTCCTCCAAACACCCACCCTTTACCCGAAAAAATCGCGGAAGAAAAAAGGTCGTCAAATTTTCTGATGGGAAAAAATGGCCGTTACAAATTAACGTAAGAAAGTGGATCTAAACAAAGACATTTGAAAAAAAATATGAAAATCATTTTTGTATGATAAATGTGTCAATACTAAGTCGGAAATGTATATATTTTCAATTAATTAGTTGATAAAAAGTATCTCTCCGCTTTACTTTCAACTTGAGAAAGGGTGTCAAATTTATACAACAAAATATTTTAAGTTCGTATAATTTCGACATGCCCTAAAACGTGATTAATTGTTTGAATTTGGATGTTCCTACATCGACAGAAACAGCCGACAGTTTAATTGTTTTGCTTATTTTGAACAGTAGAAATAGCGATAATGCCTTTTTTCATCAACTAACAGACCCAAAAATACGAATTTCCACAAATTCCACATTAATTTGTCCCTGAAAAGTTTCACGCGGAAAATTGTTCCATTATCATATTTCGAGGTCAATCAAAGTTCCAGGCTGAAGACAAATATAAAATTATGTCGAGTCTTACTTTGTGAGAAACATCCTTATTAATCCAACACAATTGTTAACAACCCGACGCATGAAATTTAGATTTTATACCCCTCAAGATTTGACCTTTTGAGGTGCAGAAATTCCTTATTTAGCCACTATCAAAACACCCGAATGCGGTTCTTTTATTTCTTGTGGTACCGCTTTGAAGGTCACCTGAGTAAATTGTGTTTAATTCATTGGTCGGAACAGTTTGTCAGTCTCCACCCATTCGATCATGTTTATGCTTGATTGACAGGGATATTCACGTGCAGATTTCTCATTCCTTTGTCAGAACAAAATGACGTCACACAATCGTCATACCACTAACCGTCTGAGGGAGAGTTTAAAACATCAAACAAAGCCGAGAAGCGGAACCCTTGTTATTGATTTTTTTTTAGATAGACTCATTCCAATACAGTACTTAAAGCTAATCACTTGTTGAAATTTCGGGATGCGCGTGTAAAGTTTAAATCAATTTGGTCATGGAATAATTGAACCATTAATTGGAATATTTCAACGACAAGGTATCATTTTTGCATTTCATACAAGGAGACAAAACTTTCTAGACATTGTTGTTTGGCGTCCAGTGTTTTAAATGAAAAATGGATAATTCGTAGATGCTTTATGGGGATATTTTTGGTTTTGGAAAGGGACTTTGCGCGGATGAATCTTTAAAACTTTGCCGACCAGTTAGTTCCCGTGCCCGTATTTAAATTACATGTCCGAAGTTTATCGCCTAGGAAAATTGGGAGAGAAAGTTCGGACGGTTTATAAAATCTTCTTTTTCTAAAAAAGTGGTGATTTTAAAGAACAAAATCCTGGAACGTAGCAAGCAATAGACATGTTTTCATACAAATTAAATATAAATACAGACATTAGCGCTCTACCTTTAAAAGTATGATCTTTGGCTTTATTACAAATGAACATGCACTGTATACCAAATACCTGTGGTCTAAGAACTCGTGTTGATACCGAGCTAAATGGCAATTGTCTGTGTGACGTCATGTGATGACGTATACTATACATATTTACAATAAATTCTAGGAAAGAGAATTCAAGACGCAACAGGAGAAAAGGCGATTGTTTTAGAGAACAAAACATTAATGTTGTGCTTTGTTTTATATTTACGTCCGAAGTTACCCGAGAGTCTGAAGTTACCCGAAGTGACCCTAAGTGGCGATCAGATCCGATCAACGATTCATGAGCAACGATTCACAAATCGATCCACGAATCTCTACGGTTGCAAAAGTGGTCAGAAATCTTGTTGCAGAAGACAAATTAAATGTCATTTATTCACATTTTATTCATTTCTCCCTAGGGGTTTTCATCTGCAGAGCTCGCGCTAGCGATCGCCACTTGAGCCATTGGCAACAATTTAGAAAATGTGGCTCAAAAAAATCGAATGTGACTCAAAGGCTTGACTCCAACTTTTTCGCCGTAAACGGTAAACCAATCACCAATTAACAAGGGTGTCAACATTTACTTATTGTTTAACATGGAAAATCGATAATCCGTGATTGACATCGTCTAAACGGTCTAGTAGGCACGCGAGCTATAAATTCCTGTGTGCAATCACGCGGCGGAAAAGGGGGACGCATCGGTGTTAAAACCATTTCAACAAAATCCCCATAACTGCAGGTTATTTTAAGCTGCAGTTATGAAGTTTTGGTTGTAAAACAGCGATATCAAATCGACAATGCTTTCATTACGTCATCCTTTTTTCCCGCTCTTACTAGCATGCACATTTTTGTCAACAAACGGTAGTAAACATAGCCATATTTGGATGACCTGCACCCGCTTGAAAAAGTCATGTGATAAATATTGGAACTGTAATTTTCCGCTGTTAGGAGAGTATTTTCAATACAATTTCTATCGACTACATCATCAGATGACAACCGTGTTGGCTGCGTTTCCTTTGATTTCGGCATGAAAAATGTAATGATGTAACTTTTTTATTTTGATAATCGTAATGTGCTATAAGAAATATAGAATTGTAAAAAACGTGTATTAGAAAGTTATCTAGTGACACGAACAATGTTCCACTATCAGATACATTCATATTTATAATTGGAAACTAGCTCTACCTTACATCATTTGTTTACTTCCATTTAGCTATTTGATAGTTAAAGTTTGGTTAAATTAAAATAAAACGCCTTACTGTTGATTTTTTTTGTTATGTTTTAAGTGTTAAACATGTATGTTTACTTTATTGTAAAAGATCGCGATCCAGCGATCTCTTAGGTGACGATTAATCATACTCGAATCTTTGATTAGATTCGTGAATATCCGAGTACTCGGATACTCGCAGCAGCCCTAATTCTGTGACCTATTTCTCCTGCTCAATTGTTAGCTCACCTGAGCACGAAGTGCTCAAGGTGAGCTATTGTGGTCGCTTTTTGTCCGTCGTCCGTCCGTCTGTCCGTCCATCTGTCCGTCCGTCCGTCTGTCCGTCCGTCCGTTCACAATTTCTTTCAACATCTTCTCCTCCTAAACCATTGGACCAATTTTGACCAAACTTGGCAGGAATGTTCCTTGTGTGATACTTTTCAAAACTTGTTCGTGAATTTTTGATTTGTCAAAAAATGTTGGCGTGGCAGGCAGAAAGGGGCTTATCAGACTAGAAATCATAAGAAAATTCTTTAAAAATCAACCATTGGGCCCAATTGAACCAAACTCGGCAGGAATATTCCTTGAGTCACTCTTTTCAAAATTTGTTCACAATTTTTTATATTTGTCAAAAAATGTGGCCGTGGCAGAGAGAAAGGGGCTTATAAGACTTAGAGAAATCATTAGAAAATTCTTTAAAAATCAACCATTGGGCCAATTCGAACCATACTTGGCAGGAATGTGCCTTGAGTCATTCTTGTCAAAATTTGTTCACAAATTTTTTCATTTGTCAAAAATTGTGGCCGTGGCAGGGAAAAAGGGGCTTATCAGACTTGGAGAAATCAGAAGAAAATTCTTTAAAAATCAACAATTGGGCCAATTTGAACCATACTTGGCAGGAATGTGCCTTAAGTCATTCTTTTCAAAATTTGTTCAGAAATTTTACATTTGAAAAAAAACATGGCCGTGGCAGGGATAAAGGGGCTTATTAGACTTAGAGAAATCATAAGAAAATTCTTTAAAAATCAACCATTGGGCCAATTTGAACCAGACCTTGCAGGAATGTGCCTTGAGTCATTCTTTTCAAAATTTGACCACAAATCTTTTTATTTGTAAAAAATTGTGGCATTGGCAGGGAGAAAGGGGCTTATCAGACTTGGAGAAATCATAAGAAAATTCTTTAAAAATCAACCAATGGGCCAATTTTAAGCAGACTTTGCAGGAATGTTCTTTGAGTCTCTCTTTTCAAAATTTGTTCACAGTTTTTTTCATTTGTAAAAAACTGTGACTGTGGCAGGGAGAAAGGGGTTTATTAGACTTAGAGAAATCATAAGAAACTTCTTTAAAAATCAACCATTGTGCCCAATTGTAGCAGACTTTGCTGGAAGGTTCCTTGAGTGACCCTTCTCAAAAATTTTTCGCGGATTTTTGATTCGTCAAAAAATGTGGGTGTGGCAGGGAGGAAGGGGCTTATCGGACTTAAAGAAATCATAAGAAAATTCTTTAAAAATCAACCATTGTGCCCAATTGAACCAGACTTTACTGGAATGTTCCTTGAGTTACTCTTTTCAAAATGTGTTCACAAATTTTTCCATTGGTCAAAAAATGTGGGCATGGCAGGGAGGAAGGGCTTATCAGACTTAGAGAAATCATAAGAAAATTCTTTAAAAATAAACCATTGGGCCAATTTTCTATTTCCCTTATCTGTTGCTCTCAGGCTGGCCCCATGTTTATCTTATGTAAACAAAGTAGGGATTAGCTTTAGCTTATCAGATGGTAATCTTTCAATCACAGACAAAATCTTGTTAATTGAGCCTATCATAAATGATCAATCTCTAACAGATCAGTATGCTTTGAAAATTAGCCCTATGTTGTATATTGCGAAATCATGAAATAATTGTTGAAAATTAACTAACTCAACAATTGTGCTAATTCATACCCAACCTTACAGGATCGATTGGAACAAAATTATTTCTTAATTGTTTCCAAACAGAAACTCCTTATAAGTTTCATGCCTTTAAATTTGACAAAATTGCCATTATCACTCTTGTCATCTTGATTCAGGTGAGCGATTTAGGACCATCATGGTCCTCTTGTTATTATTTCATTGATTATGTTACCTGCATTTTAACCCATTGCCATACATTGACGCTCCTCAAGAGAAAAGTTCTGGAAAATAATTTTGGAAAGGAAGAAATTTATTGCTTTTGGCAAGCAATTTCATATTGGAGTCGGGGCTTTTGGCAAGCAATTCATATTGGAGTCAAGTCTGGTAAGTCTGGTAGTCCGGTAAGTCTCTGCGTCTGGTTAGTCTGCACACCCATTAAATTCCGTCTATCAATCGGCTACCATCTCCATTATCAACGCCTAAACAAAACTGAATCCATGATTTGTGTAGTGACGTTGGGTATAATAACGACAATGTGCCAGGCTAGCTCAGTGGTTAGAGCGTCCGACTAGTAATCGGGGGGTTTTGGGTTCGAGTCCCACGGCGGGTGCACCTTTTCTCCTCACATTTACTTTCATGGCGACAAGGTAAATCGGTGAGCGCGGGAAGTTGCACCTGGTGGTCCGGGGGAGTGGACTGTGGGAGACTCCTAAGAAATTATGAGGGGGGTGTAGTGAAGTTTGGTAGAATCACGACCATGTGCCCAGCTAGATCAGTGGTTAGAGTGTCCGACTAGTAAACCAGGGGTTGAGGGTTCAAGACGTCCCACGTCGGGTGCACTTCTCATATTAATATCTGACTTTTCAAATATGAATAATTTTCATAGAACATTAAATCATTTAATAAATTCCTGATATAAGTAACAGAGTGACACCATTGTTAACATTTTCCTCATTGATTATATTTATTTTAATCGAACCAATGTTGCTTTTTGAGGACTGAGGAATGACTGGGTTTAACAGTATTTAATCAATTTATTTTTGCAGATCTATCTAGATTGTGCCATAAAGAAAATCGAAGATGTTTTATGCACATTTTGTGCTGAGCAAGAAGGGGCCCTTGGCTCGGATCTGGTTGGCAGCCCATTGGGACAAGAAGCTAACAAAGGCGCATGTGTTTGAAACAAATATTGACAGCAGTGTCGAAGCCATCATGAAACCAAAGGTATGTAGGGCTGCAGTGTTCTGCACAAGAGAATGTTAAAAAATATATAAAGCTGTTTTTGGAAGGGACTTGATTTAGCTGTAATTGATGATAGTGACATCATTTGTTATAAGATTGACTGATGTTTCTGCATTGAAGAGTATTTACGGCTTCTTTCCCCATAATGTTTCACCATTTTTGACATGAAAATTGAATACCTCGAAATTTGGTTAAAAAACCCCCAAAAACCCGAAGATGTTTGTTTACAGTTAAGCTATGGGGAGTTGTGAATGTGTGGAAAAATTGCATGAAAACATAGACACAAGAAGGGTACAGGTTATTGAGGTGGACAGAACAGTGCTATTGTATGCCATCATTCTCCGGTTTCCCTATTAACCCTTTCCCAAACAAGAGATGGTTTGACGTCCCTAATCATGGTTCGCACAGGTCTTGAAAAACCCTTGAATTTGACTTTAGTCTTATAAAACCCTTGAAAATAGATGTGAGCCTTGTAAAACCCTTAAAAATCAAGCCTGAACCCTTGAAAAACCCTTGAATTCTATTTATCTATTTTTTGTACGTAATAATTTTCAGCTGTCTTTTAACATCGTGGAAAGTTGTTTTTCTGCAATTGGAGAATCCATTTATAAAAAGATATAGATAGGAAAGGATTAACAGTAACTGAATTGCTTGTTTGCGAAGAAATTACGCAGGAATAAAATCAGTAGGGGAAAGTGTGTGTTCAACAAAAGTTGGTTAACAGATCAAAAATACAAAGCATGGGTCCGAGAATTTTAGTCGAACAAACTGCTAAATAAACTAAGTTTGCGCTTAGATTGTTGAATGTTAGTAGCCCTTGAATTTCATTGTTGAGTCCTTAAAAAACCCTTGAAAAACCCTTGAATTTTCTCATCAAAATTTTGTATGAACCATGCTAATAGAAAAGGCTTGGGAAAATATTGAGTCAAAAGAAGAAACTGCTAATAACCAGCAGTTTCTCCCTTTGTCTCAATATTTTCTGTGCTGTATTGTACACAAATCCCTTCCTTTTTAACCTCCATTTTGCTGTCTTCAGCATCTTTTGAATTGGAACACCCAAAAATTTGTCGTTTGGGAAAGGGTTAATTTGCAGTGTCGTGAATTTGCTTACAGGTTAAACTTGCCCTCAGAACTTCCGGTCACTTACTGTTGGGTGTCGTGAGAATCTACTCCAGAAAAGCCAAGTACCTGTTGGCCGATTGTAATGAAGCCTTCGTCAAAATTAAGATGGCTTTCAGGCCTGGTGTTGTTGACTTGCCGGAGGAAAACAGAGAAGCAGCTGTACACGCTATCACACTGCAGGAAAACTTCCATGACTTTGATGCTTTAGATGATCTAAAGTAAGTTGACTTTCTCATGCTGTTTGCGACCTGTGCCTGTTGTGATCAAAGCTATTACGGACAGTAAAGTCTCAGATCAGCCTGCATACACAATGTTAGATGTGTAGTTTGATCTAAGCTTACACTGCCTGCTTTCTACTCAGCCTATCTTAAGATAAACTTCTTGAAGTGTCTCTTTAATTGGCAATTTGTTTCAAACAAAGCTTTAAGTCAGCAGGACAAGGGTCAACCCATTCCCACACAATGGCCCGTTTTGACTTTCAACAATTATAGCAGCTTTGGAAAACATTGTGGAAAGTGAAGAAATTGCTTGTGATAACAGAAAAACAAAATATTGAATTTCGTTCTCTTGATATTTTACTAAATTTTAGTCTGCAACATCTTTGAATTTAGACTGAATTTTGCTGTTTTGGGGAAGGGCAGGGCTCATAAGTAAGTACAAAGATTGTGGTAACAAAACAATGTTTCCTTTATTCAGTGACATAGATGTGAATGCTCCATTTTCCACGGTGAACCAAAGTCGACCAGAAGAAATCACGATGAAGGAAGATCTGACAACCATCTCATTTGTAGGAGATGACAGTTTTGGTAAGAATGAGCATTTTACAACCATTACAACTTAAACCCTCCCCCAAACAAGATCGGTTTAAGACGTCCCTGGAGGAGAGTCGAGAGGATCAGAAAACATACAATTTAGAAAGAAAATATGAAAATGCTGATTATCAGCAGCAGCTGATCGTCTGCAGCAGCTTTCATTTCAGATTCATTTCAGATTACTGTACAGAGCCCGGATAGCTCTGTCGACTACGTCGTAGCCTGTCAATCCAGGGGCAGAGCTCCAGATAGGATGCGTATTTGCGTAAAATACGCATTGATTTGGTCTAAATACGCATTTACTTTCTTAAAAATGCATACAGATACGCATTCAAAATAAGGAATACGCATTTGATAATCTTCAGTTAGCGTATCGAGATCAAAGAGCACCGGAAGAAACACATAGAACAGGAAATTCCAATGATTAACAATCATGTTTTGGTCTGTAAAAATAGCTTATCGAAATGTCTAATACGCCTCAGCCAATCAAAATCGGGAATTATTGGGGAATACCGATTACGTCACCAGCCGATCGAATGCAGAAGACAATCAGCTTTTCCGTAGATCTACCGAATGCTGCCGAGTGGTTCATTTTGTTCGAATTTCAGTCAATCGTTGATCTCCGTTGATTTTTTAGCTCACCTGAGCACAAAGTGCTCAAGGTGAGCTATTGTGATCACTTTTTGTCCGTCGTCCGTCTGTCTGTCTGTCTGTCTGTCTGTCTGTCCGTCTGTCTGTCCGTCCGTCCGTCCACAATTTCGTGTTTACACTCTAGCATCTACAAATATAAGCCAATCTTGACCAAACTTGGTCAAAACATGTATGGCCATAAGATCTCGGATGAGTTCGATTATGGGTCAGATCGAACCAGAAAGTCAGGAGTTATCTGCCCTTGAATGCCAAAAATACCTAGTTTTGACATTGTTTACACTCTAGCATCTACAATTATTGATCAATCAAGACAAATCTTGGACATAATGTTGCAGACTATAAGATCTCAGATGAGTTCGATTTTCAGTCTGATCTGACCAGAAAGACGAGAGTTATGTCCCCTTGAATTTGACAAAATTGCCATTTTCGGCTGTTTTTGACCTTGTTTACTCTCTAGAATCTACAATTATTCATCAATCAAGACAAAACTTGGACACAATGTTTGGGACCATGAGATCTCGGATGACTTTGAATTTTAGCGTGATCTTACCACAAAGTCGAGAGTTATGTGCCCTTGAATTTGATAAAATTGCTGTTTTTGACTGTTTTCGACCTTATTTACACTCTACAATCTACAATTTTTTCCCAATCAAGACAAATTTTGGACACAATATTGGAGACCATAAGATCTCAAATGAGTTTGATTTTCAGTCGGATCTGACCAGAAAAATGGGAGTTATGTGCCCTTTAATTTGATAAAATTGCCATTTTCGGCTGTTTTTGACATAGTTTACACTCTAGAATCTGCAATTATTTATCAATTAAGACAAAACTTGGACACAATGTTTGAGACCATAAGATCTTGGATGAGTTTGATTTTCAGTCCCATCTGATTAAAAAGTCCAGAGTTATGTGCCCTTGAATTAGACAAAATTGCTGTTTTCGGCTGTTTTCGGCTGTTTTCGAACTTGTTTAAACTCTAGAATCTACAATTATTGACCAATCAAGACAAATCTTGGACACAATGTTGGGTATCATAAGATCTCGGGTGAGTTTGAATTTCAGCCTGATCTTACCACAAAGTCTAGAGTTATGTGCCCTTGAATTTGATAAAATTGCCGTTTTCGACTTTTTTCGACCTTGTTTATACTCTAGAATCTACAATTATTGATCAATTAAGACAAAACTTGGACACAATGTTGGGGATCATAAGTTCTGGGTTGAGTTTGGTTTTCAGTCTGATCTGATAAAAAAAGTTGAGAGTTATGTACTCCAGAATCTACAATTATTTATCAAACAAGACAAATCTTGGACACAATGTTGAGCACCATAAGATCTTGGATGAGCTCGATTTTCACAACGTTATTGACCATAAGTTCGTTTTCAGTCTTAAAGTCATAAATCTTTATTGAATTGAACAAAAATGTTGCTCATATCATTTTGGTTCAGGTGAGCGATATAGGACCATCATGGTCCTCTTGTTTATACAGAGCAAATCGTTTCCTCGATTTTCATTGGATGATAAATTTCGGGCCATTGCGTCACTTCGTAAATCGGAAATTGCAATTCGAAGAAGCTTGTTTCCTTTTTTGATATTGGGAAACGATTAAATCCATTCCTTCAAGCACATCGTAAAGGCGATTTTGGCCGATATAATTTCTGAAGAGGCCCTCCAGTACAGACAAAGATAGCCCCGATGGTAATCTCGTTCAGAAAAAAACACTTGATGGTCGGAAACATACCGCGCTTAGATGTCCAGTACTCGAAATCGACTATCGAAAAGGAAAGTGGGTTGTTCCGGTTGGGTGCTCCTTTTAATTTAAATCCTTTCCCGAACAAGAAGGTAAATACGCCTTACCTCCAAAAAATATTTGGAAATACTGCATTGGAAAAAAATCTGAGGGGTAAATACTCCTTGCCTCAAAAAATTATCTGGAGCTCTGCAGGGGTCTTGAGTTCCAACCCCGGCTTGGCCAGTATCCATTCTTACATTTGACAAGTCATTTGTCTCTCACCAATGGGTGTGAATCATCTATGTGAGAGAGCAGCTGGAGGCTCGGTTTGGATATTGTGGTTGTACTGGTGCGAGAAATACCAGGAACCCATGGTTAGGTGCTCCAGCCGCCGCGATATGACCATAGGAGCTGAAAACGGCGTAAAACCCCAATAAAATTAAATTCAGATTACTGTACATTTTTGGTGTAAGGGAAAGAAAGGTAATTAAGTTTAGCAATGTGAAAGTGAAAAAGTGAATGCTGTATAGTTCTGGAGTTGCCTTGGTGCCATGAAGTGATATTTGATAGAACCCAGTGTTTGAAGCAGCATTTCAACTGTTTACAATCAATTAATGGAGATTTTATGTTCAGTATTTGGAAGTAGGTATTGTCATTGATTTCTATTGCTGAACAAATTTCTAATGAATCACAAAATATTTTGAGACTTTATATTATTATTAAATTATACATGGTTGGTTGTATTTTGAACAGGGGATGTTGGTTTTGACGAGAGAGAATTACTTCGCGACGCCCAGTTTGACGATTCCTACTACAAAAGTCCAAGACCAGACATCTCAATGCAGCAAGTCCAGGATAAATCTGACACGATGCTGGCTGAAGCAGCCAATGACCAGGCAATGGATGTTGATTTACCACCACAGATGATGGGGGATGACTTTGGAGGAGGAGGGTTTATGGGTAGGTTTATTGCCTACATTTCAGTTTCAGTTCCAAGTTAACCCATTACCAGACAGAAAAAAATTGGACTGTTTGAAATTCAAAGATGTTGCTGACGACAATTCCAAGTGAATGAAATTTAAAAACTTATGGTTGTTTTAGGTAGAAAATATTGTGGGAAATGAAGAAATTGCTTGTCATAAGCAATTTCTTCATTTTCCACAATGTTTTCCCAACCCTTTTCTTGTGAAGGAGTCTAAAAGTGTCACTGTGCAGTAATTGGTTAAATAACTTACCAGCTCATAAACTAGACCTGGCCCCGGTTTCTCGAAAAAACTTAAGTATATTCTCATGAGAACATGCTCAACTTCAAAGGGTATTCGATTGAAGTTCAGGAGGATTTCGTGCGATTTGAGCACGGTGCTCAGATTTGAGCATGAGATTATACTTAAGTTTTTTTGAGAAACCGGGGCCTGGTTTTGAAGTCCTAGTACAAAAGGATTGGAAGAACATGAAGACAAAAGAAGTAAGTTCTGGTGGATTTGGTTCTTTTGTCCTATGCTATTTGTACGCAAATCACAACTTTACCAACATCCAGTTTGTTCCCAGCTTTTTAATTGGTCCACCCTGAAAATTGCCGTTGAGGAATGGGTTTATTAACCCTTTCACAAAGTCTTGTTTAGAAATGCTAGTGATCAGCATTTTCTTCTTTTCTCTCAATGTTTTCAAGAGCTGTTCTACCAGGCACATGAAAACCAGATCTGGTTGTTTAGATATGACTTTGTTTTCATGCTTGTGTGAGAAGAACCAAGAAATTGAATATTTTCTTAAGACTTCAAATTTATAGTCCTGAATAAAAATTGTTGAACAAGGTGTAAAATGCCAATCTATCAAGATTGTTAAGAGGTATCTGACAACAGTTTGTTAAGTTCTGTTAGTATTTAACTTAAAGTTTTGTTGTTTGTTGACTTAAAATTTTGTTAATTGTTGTCTGTTAACCCTTTCCCAAACAAGACCGGGTTTTGACATCACAAATAGAAAAAGCTTTTGAAAACATTGAGACAAAAGAAGAAACTGCTGATAACCAGCAGTTTCTCCTTTTGTCTCAATATTTTCTTTGCCATATTTTACATAAATCCTCTCTTTAATAACATCAATTTTGTCATTTGTGGCAGTTTTTGAAGTGGATCACCCTAAATTTTTAGCTCACCTGAGCACGAAGTGCTCAAGGTGAGCTATTGTGGTCACTTTTTGTCCGTCGTCCGTCTGTCCGTCTGTCCGTCTGTCCGTCTGTCCGTCCGTCCGTCCACAATTTCGTGTTTACACTCTAGCATCTACAAATATAAGCCAATCTTGACCAAACTTGGTCAAAACATGTATGGACATAAGATCTCGGATGAGTTCGATTATGGGTTAGATCGAACTAGAAATGCAGGAGTTATCTGCCCTTGAATGCGAAAAATACTTAGTTTTGACATTGTTTACACTCTAGCATCTACAATTATTGATCAATCAAGACAAATCTTGGACATATTATTGCAGACCATAAGATCTCGGATGAGGTCGATTTTCAGTCTGATCTGACTGGAAAGACGAGAGTTATGTGCCCTTGAATTTGACAAAATTGTCATTTTCGGCTGTTTTTGACCTTGTTTACACTCTAGAATCTACAATTATTCATCAATCAAGACAAAACTTTGACACAATGTTTGGGACTATGAGATCTCGGATGAGTGTAATTTTCAGTCTGATCTGATCAGAAAGTCGAGAGTTACTTGCCCTTGAATTTGACAAAATTGTCATTTTTGGCTGTTTTCGACGATGTTTACACTCTAGAATCTACAATTATTGATCAATCAATCCAAAACTTGGACACAATATTGGAGATCATAAGATCTGAAATGAGTTTGATTTTCAGTCTTATCTGATCACCAGAAAGTTGAGAGTTATGAGCCCTTGAATTTGACAAAATTGCTGTTTTTGACTGTTTTCGACCTTATTTACACTCTAGAATCTACAATTTATGACCAATCAAGACAAATCTTGGACACAAGGTTGGAGACCATAAGATCTCAGATGAGTTTGATTTTCAGTCTGATCTGACCAGAAAGATGAGAGTTTTGTGCCCTTGAATTTGATAAAATTGCCGATTTCGGCTGTTTTTGACATTGTTTACACTCTATAATCTACTATTATTTATCAATTAAGACAAAACTTGAACACAATGTTTGAGACCATAAGATCTTGGATAAGTTTGATTTTCAGTCCAATCTGACAAAAAGTGGAGAGTTATGTGCCCTTGAATTTGATCAAATTGCCGTTTTCGACTGCTTTAGACCTTGCTTACACTCTAGAATCTACAATTATTTACCAATCAAGACAAATCTTTGACACAATGTTGGATATCATAAGATCTCGGTTGAGTTTGATTTTCAGCCTGATCTGACTAGGAAGTCAAGAGTAATGTGCCCTTGAATTTGACAAAATTGCTGTTTTCGGCTGTTTTCGTCCTTGTTTATACTCCAGAATCTACAATTATTTATCAAACAAGACAAATCTTGGGCACAATGTTGGGCAAGATGAAATATTGGATGAGTTCGATTTTCACAATGTTATTGACCATAAGTTCGTTTTCAGTCTAAAAGTCATAAATATTTTTTGAATTGAAGAAAAATGTTGCTTATATCATTTTGGTTCAGGTGAGCGATATAGGACCATCATGGTCCTCTTGTTGTTGTTTGGGAAAGGGTTAAACTTGTGTTATTTGTTATCAACTGTTAGATGCCCATGATGATGATGACGATGATGCTGACAGTTTTGGTGGCGGTGTTGGCGATGATTTTCTGGGTATGAAAACTTTTGTTGTTTATGTTCTAAATCATGTTCTGTTCATTAAACATGGTAGTATTTTTTTTATCGACAACCCTTTTGACATTTTGCAGGTTTTGCGCAAACTTTAGACCTATGATTAAAACATTTTGATAATTTTTAGCTCCACTGGCCTTCAGGCCAGCGGGCTATTGTCATGGCGCTGTGTCCGTCGTGCGTGCGTGCGTCCGTCCGTCCGGTCGTCAACTTTTTCTTTAAAAATCTTCTCCTCAGAAACCACATGATGGATTTCAATCAAACTTCACAGGAATGATCCCTAGGTGGTCCTCTATCAGATTCCTAAATTTCATTCTGATTGAACCAGAAAGTCTGGAGTTATCTGCCCTTGAATTAAAAAATGGCTGTTTTGACTTTGTTTTCACTCTAGCCACTACAAATATTTATCAATCAAGACAAAACTTGGTCAGAATGTTGGTGCTGATAAGATCTTGCCTGAGTGCAATTTTCAGCTTGATCTGAATATTATGTCTTGAGTTATGTGCCCTTGAAATTGGCAAAATTACCATTTTTGACCTTATTTTTACTCAAACAACCATAAATATCCACCAATCAACACGAAACTTTCATGTAATCTTACTGGCCATAAGATCTTGCATGTTTGTAATTTTCAGCTTCATAGGAATCTTAAATCATGATTTTTCTGCCCTTGAATTTGACAAAATTGCTGTTTTCGACTTTGATTTTACACTCTTTACATCCACAAATATTGAACAATCAAGTCAAAACTTAAACAAGATGTAGGTGAAGTTAAGATCTTGCTTAAGTGTGATTCTTAGCTAGATAGGAATATAAAATCCTCAGTTATATGCCTTTCAATTTGACAAAATTGCTAATTGTGACTTTTTTCTCACTCTAACAGCCAAACTCACTCTATTAAAGACAAAGCTTGGTAACCAATTGATCTTATACAAGTGTGATTTCAGTTTTCTAGTTACTTTGTAATTACTTTAAGAGCAACAAGTTTTGAAAAATTTAGTCAAAACTTGATATGACAAGAAATTCAGGTTTCATCAGCCATTTGCATTAATTTTGGAATATGGTATTTCCCCAATTCTATTTTTAGCTCAAAATCTATTTTTAGAAATATGAAATATTTTGGAGTAATCAATGGTCTGTCAATTTAGATCTGTTTGGAAGATGGAAAATTTTAATTGCTAGTATCATCCAAAGCTGGAATGTTCTACCATTTCCTTTTACCCTTTCTCAAATGGCAAACATAGTTTTACTTTCTTTGCTTCAAGAACAAAACATTTTGAACAATCTAGTTTTGTAACTTTCTTTATGCTCTATGAAACACAAGCATTGAACAATCTAATCTAATCTTGGATTAAATATTACATGAAACTCAGGCCTGTGGAGCAACTCAAGACCTTCAGGTCTTCTAGTTGGTCCTAGTGCGATGTGGGAGATCTATGGATTTCACTTTCATTCTCACTAACCATTCAAATTTGTTGCTTAGTGCCATGATTTGCAAACTATTTACTGCATAAAAGCTTGACTATAAAGTTAGTTACCTATTCAGAGCAAAATGTAAGAAGGAGTGGAGCCTGTGAAGGAATCTTAAGTTTGTTATTTCAAATCCAACTCCTGTGTTGTGTGTACTCATTTAAATTGTCTTGATAAGACAAATTTTTAGGAGTACTGTACTCACTGTAACAGCATAGGGGTTGATGAACAAGGAGTGATAATTTACAGGGGTAAAAGTTTTCAGGCATATGCCTGAAGTTCAGGTTTTTGAGTATTCCAAAATGCCCCATTTTCTCGATTTTTACTATATAAATACAGACTTTTCCAGGTTTTTCAAAATTTTCAACTTTTACCCCTGAATTTACGTTGTTGTTATGTAATGACCTCCTTCTATTTGTACCTCTACTATTGTATGTCCTTATTTACAGGTGATGAATTACTGGAAGGAGGTAACCTGTTTGAAGATACACCCGCTGTTCCAGAAGTGGCTGTAGCTACACCAGCACCGACACAAAAACCTCCAGGTAACTTCAGTCTTTGTAAATTCATATTAACCCTTTCCCAAACGACAAATTTAGGGTAATCCACTTCAAAAACTGCCAAAAATGACAAAATGGAAGTTATTAAAGATAGCATTTGTGTAAAATATGGCATAGAAAATATTGAGACAAAAGGAGAAACTGCTGGTTATCAGCAGTTTCTTCTTTTGTCTCAATGTTTTCCCAAGCCCTTTCTATTAGGGGCGTCAAAACCAGGTCTTCTTTGGGAAAGGGTTAAAACAAGATTTGTATATATGGGGATATGCAGAAACTTTCTTGTCTTTTTACGAGTCTGTGTAGCATGCAAGACACTTGCAACATTAGAAGTGGCTGTAGCTACTCCTGCACAGACACAAAAACCTCCAGGTAACTTCAGTCTTTGTAAATTCATACTCAAACGAGATTTGTATATGTGGGGGATATGCAGAAACTTCCTTGTCTTTTTACGAGTCTGTGTAGCATGCAAGACACTTGCAACATTAGAAGTGGCTGTAGCTACACCTGCACCTACACAAAAACCTCCAGGTAACTTCAGTCTTTGTAAATTCATACTCAAACAAGATTTGTATAATTATGTGGGGATATGCAGAAACTTCCTTGTCTTTTTACGAGTCTGTGTATAGGCCTATCCGTGTAGCAGTAGCATGCAAGACACTTGCAACATTAGAAGTGGCTGTAGCTACACCTGCTCCTACACAAAAACCTCCAGGTAACTTCAGTCTTTGTAAATTCATACTCAAACAAGATTTGTATAATTATGTGGGGATATGCAGAAACTTCCTTGCCTTTTTATGAGTCCGTGTAGCATGCAAGACACTTGCAACATTAGAAGTGGCTGTAGCTACTCCTGCACAGACACAAAAACCTCCAGGTAACTTCAGTCTTTGTAAATTCATACTCAAACAAGATTTGTATAATTATGTGGGGATATGCAGAAACTTCCTTGTCTTTTTACGAGTCTGTGTAGTATGCAAGACACTTGGAACATTAGAAGTGGCTGTAGCTACTCCTGCACCGACACAAAAACCTCCAGGTAACTTCAGTCTTTGTAAATTCATACTCAAACGAGATTTGTATAATTATGTGGGGATATGCAGAAACTTTCTTGTCTTTTTACGAGTCTGTGTAGCATGCATTGCAAGACACTCGCAATATCAAAAGTGGCTGTAGCCACACCGGCTCCTACACAAAAACCTCCAGGTGACTCTACATTCTTTGTATTCAACTGTTACAATCTTTTGAAATCTGTATAAGAGTGATCAAGGATTTCTAAGTCTTGAGTATGGGGATTTTTAGCTCACCTGAGCACGAAGTGCTCGAGGTGAGCTATTGTGATCGCTTTTTGTCCGTCGTCCGTCCGTCTGTCCGTCTGTCCGTCTGTCCGTCTGTCCGTCTGTCCGTCTGTCCGTCTGTCCACAATTTGGTGTTTACACTCTAGCATCCACAAATATTAGTCAATCTTGACCAAACTTTGTCAAAACAAGTATGGTCATAAGTTCTCGGATGAGTTCGATTATGGGCCAGATCGGACCAGAAAGTGTGGAGTTATCTGCCCCTGAATGACGAAAAATGCTGTTTTTAACTTTGTTTACACTCTAGCATCTACAATTATTGCCCAATCAATACAAAACTTGGATATAATATTGGAGACTATAGGATCTTGTATGAGTTCGATTTTCAGTCAGATCAGGCGAAAAAGTCAAAAGTTATGTGCCCTTGAATTTGTCAAAATTGCCGTTTTCGACCTTGTTTACACTCTAGAATCTACAATTATTGACCAATCAAGACAAATCTTGAACACAATGTTGGAGACCATAAGATCTCGGGTGAGTTTAATTTTTAGTCTGATTAGATGAGAAAGTCGAGAGTTATGTGCCCTTGAATTTGACAAAATTGTCGTTTTTGACTGTTTTCGACCTTGTTTACACTCTAGAATCTACAATCATTGACCAATCAAAACAAATCTTGGACACAATGTTTGAGACCATAAGATTTCGGATGAATTCGATTTTCAGTGTGATCTGACAATAAAGACAAGAGTTACGTGCCCTTGAATTTGATAAAATTGTCATTTTCGGCTGTTTTCGACATTGTTTACACTCTAGAATCTACATTTATCAATCAATCAAGACAAAACTTGGACATAATGTTAGAGATCATAAGATCTCAGACGACTAGAATTTTCAATCTGATAAGACAAGAAAGTCGAGACTTATGTGCCCTTGAATTTGACAAAATTGTCGTTTTTGACTGTTTTCAACCTTGTTTACACTCTAGAATTTTCAATTATTGTCCAATCAAGACAAATCTTGGACACAGTGTTTGAGAGGATAAGATTTCGGATGAGTTTGATTTTTAGTGTGATCTGACCAGAAAGACGAGAGTTATGTGCCCTTGAATTTGATAAAATTATCATTTTTGGCTGTTTTCGACCTTGTTTACACTCTAGAATCTACAATTATCAATTAATCAAGACAAAACTTGGACACAATGTTTGGGACCATAATATGTCGGATGAGTTTGATTTTCAGTCTGATCCGATCAGAAAGTTGAGTTATGTGCCCTTGAATTTAACAAAATAGCCGTTTCTGGCTGTTTTTCGATCTTGAATCTTCAATTATTGACCAATCAAGACAAATCTTGGACACTATGTTGGAGACCATAATATCTTGGATGAGGTAGATTTTCAGTCTGATGTGATCAGAAAGTCGAGAATTGTGTGCCCTTGAATTTGAAAAAAATACCGTCTTTGGCTGTTTTCGACCTTGTTTATACTCTAGAATCTGTGATTATTTATCAATCAAGAAAAACCTGGACACAATGTTTGGCACCATAAGATCTCAGATGAGTTTGACTATAAGTTAGTTTTCAGTCTTATAGTCATAAATGTTTATTGAATTGAACAAAAAGTGTTGCTCATATCATTTTGGTTCAGGTGAGCGATATAGGACCATCATGGTCCTCTTGTACCCTTCTATTTGGGTATCATCTACAGGCTACTTTTGAAGGAATTTTACAGTGTGAATTTAAAGGAAAGCATACAAACATCAAATGCTATCTTTAGTGTCTTGAGTTCCAGGCAGACTAAAAAGTGAAATCCCAGGGAGATATGATTATTGCCTTGTCTTTCTGTCTCTCAAGATGTCAGGTTTTTACACACAAAACATAAGTAACATTAAATAACTTACACAGTCTTCACAATGCAAAAGCAACTTATCAAATATTTACACCGTAAGGGCAGTTGGTTTTGGGAATTTATTGAATTATACTGCAGAGCAATATAAAATTTTAAGAAAATGACTTTAGAAAAGAAATTTTAATCTATTTCTCTCCACAGAAGCAGAGCCTACCCCAGGTCAATCAGATACAGTCATAGTGAACACACTGGCAGCCGGAACTTCCCATGAACAACTTACACTCATCACAAATGAAGAATCTGCTCATGAACATATAACTGGCTCCCACTAAATGAAATGTTTGAATATTATATTTTATTATCCACAGAAGCAGAACCTACCCCGGGCCAGTCCGATACAGTCATTGTTAACACACCGGCAGCTGGAACATCCCATGAACAACTTACACTCATCACGAATGAAGAGGAAGCCTTCGCCCTTGAACCACTCGATGTAACAGCCATACCAGGTAATAAATTTATTAACAAGTTTACCATTTCCTACAAAAAAGACCTGGGCCCCGTATTACTAAACATCTTACGATCAAGTTTTTATACGCCCGAAGGGTTGTATTATGTTATGGTCCCGCTCTTCCGTCTGTCCAACCGTCCGTCTGTCTGTCCATCCGTTAGCAATTTCTTGTGTGCGCAACTCCTCCTACAGTTTTGATCGGAATTTGATCAAACTTGCCACAATAAATCTCCATGGTGTCTAGTTGTGCACCTCGCTTACGGAATTCAGATAACTCTTTTTGTTCTTGAATTATCTGCCCTTGAATTAAAAAAATGCCCATTTTCTTGTGTGCGCAACTCCTCCTACAGTTTTGATCAGAATTTGATCAAACTTGCCACAATGAATCTCATTGGTGTCTTGTTGTGCAAACAAAATTTTGACAACTTTTCATGTTTGAATTATCTGCACTTGAATTGAAAAAAAATGGCCAATCTTTACTGACAAGCCCCTCTTGGGCGTATATGCGCCGCTCTGCGAAGCTCTTGTTGTGTAAACTGTGTAACAAGATTTCTGATTGCACGAGAATTCTGACAGAGCCAATCAGGGCTGTTGTTACAAGCAATTATGCAAAAAAAAAACGTATGATCGTTAGTAATACGGGCCCCTGGTTTTGATATCCCTAATGAAGGCTTCGAAAAACATTGAGTGAAAGGAAGAAATTGTTGAAATCATCAATTTCTTCTTTTGCCTCACTTTTCCTTTACTTTCCATGCTTGGATTTATATAAATTCAGGTGTTGATAAAAATCCAATTTGTCACCTGTAGCAGCTTTTACTCTAGTTTTGCTGTTTGAGAAAGGTTCCAAATAATCCTGCAAGGTTTTATTGTAAAACATAGAAGTAATGAATAATGCAGACATTTTCTCTCTTTATGAAAAGGCATTTGGTGTGTGAACACTTCCGAAAAGTCTGTCTGGCAGTATCATCTCTGACACCTGTGCTAATTTTTATTAAAAAACATTGGAATAAAAACTGACATTTACACTCATGAATATGATCCCGAGTCATTCTCTTGAACAGCTGTTTCTGCAATACCTCTTTCAGTTACATCCTTGCACTGTAAGCAAATTTTGATATGACCCAGATGAAAATTGAAAATCTCCATATTGCCGTGTTATTGCATAACCTGGTACTATCTACAGCTTGATTAAAGGTTTTGGCAATAACGCCGACCATGTATAAAGAATGTACTTTATTATATCTCTCTCTATTTTTAGGTATTGAAAGACGAGGCAAGAGAAAGCGTAAGCTGATTGTAGATGAACAACAAGGTATACCCAGTGAAACAATGAAGCTGCAACTCTCCGACACATCAGACATTCTAACCACGCTAGATCTCGCCCCTCCAACCAAAAAACTCATGCACTGGAAAGAGACTGGCGGATTTGAGAAATTGTTTGCTCTGCCAGGCCGAGCCATAAGATCAAAGTTTACATACAAAGTAAGTTTTATCCCTCTGTCTGTTGCGGCTGATCAGGGTGATTATGTAATTTAAACATGTCAATATGTGCCAGAATGTTCACAATACTTTATGGCCCTAGTCGTCCATCCATGACCTGTTAGAGATTTTAACCTATGTTGTCGAGCAGCTGGAGGCTCGGTTATGGTGTTTTGGTAGTACTGGTTTTAGAAACAACAGAAATCTAAGGTTAGGTGCTCCAGCTTACCCAATATGACCATAGCAGGTGAAAATGGTGTAAAACCCCAATAAACCAGACCAATCAGTTAAAGATTTCTTGTATGTTCAAGTCTTCCTAGTTTCATTGGAAAGATGATCAAACTTGTCCTTTGGAAAAGAATCTGCAGGGTGTGAGTGCAATTCATAACTCATCTTTGAATTATCTGTCCTTTAATCTACTGGTTAATGGTTTGATAGATTGTTGCCTTTATATTACAAGCATAATTCTTTGCAGGTGTATAAGAGAAATTTGGTTACAAAACAGATAGAAGAAGGAGAAGTAGATGAAGAAAGGTTAGAGCTAGATGCCACAGACATGTCTAGAGAGATTGATAGATCTTCTGGTAAGTTTTGGCTGATGCAGGTTTTCTGGGTGGAAACATTGATCTCCAAAATGTGAAACTTAGAAATAAGGTGTAAAATTCCCCAAATTGAGTGAAAGGTTCTTGTTTGTCTAAAGGGTGAAGAGATAACCCATTCCCACACAGTCACATACTTTGACGCCTCTCAAGAAAAATGCTTGTGAAAACCTTGTGGAAAATGACAAGCAATTTCTAAATTTTCCTACCCAAAATTGAAAGATTTTTAAAATTTCATCTACCTCAAATTGTGGTCTGCGGCATGTATCAAATTGGAACAGGCCAAAGTTTTGCTATCTGGTAATTGGTAAAGATCTTGACTTCTACATGAATTGTCTCATTGGTTTACATCCCCTTTGCACCATTGATTATAAATGGACTTCTCCTTGATCAAGGCTTTTCAAAGCCTGCCTCTGCCAATGAATGTTTGTGATTAAATGAATTTCGGCTAAAAATGTAATATGTTGTGATCAAATAATGTTAACGCACCATCTGACAAGGTTTTAGTCTCAACTACATAAAAGGCTCTGTCCAGATCCAATTCTAACTGGATTCTTTGAATTTCTGATTGAATTAAAACAAATCTATTTCTATTTTTACAGACAAATCGAGAATGGGTATGAGCACCATTACAAACATCAAAGAAATCAGCACCATTGTTGAGGAACCCTCCATACTGGAAGCTTCTCGTCGATCAAACACCAGCGACCAAAACCGCTCTTCCTTACAACCCCCACAGACACCACAAAACACGTCAGCAATGGATCCAAATGTGTCGGACGTGTTCGGACAGTCTGTCAACACATCGAATATCGAGATTCCCGAGATACCTAGTCTTATACAGCCGCAGTTTGAGGAAGACGGGCCGCCGTCGATCGCCCCATTCTCCGTCGGGCCACACTCAGTAGGACCTCCGTCAGTTGGCCCTCCATCTGTTGGTTCAGTCGTAAGTTACATATATATTTTTATGCCCCTGTATCGAAAGATCAGGGGCATATTGTTTTACTTGAGTCTGTCTGTCTGAAAACTGGCATTTTCTCAAAAAGTGTTTGACACAGCTCAAAGTTGGTATGATACTTTCTTTCAATGATATCTATCTATTCCATGCAATATGGCTTTCCCCATGGTCATCCGTTTACCCTTATCAACCCTACATGAAAACTGAACTTGAAAACTTAACATTGGCATTTTTGTCCAGAAATACAGCCAGTACGGGGGTACTAGTGTTTCACAAACAAATCTTGATGTGCTCTTGATAAAAAATGAAATAAGTGCAATGGAGGGTTTAGCTAAAAATTAAGTATGTGAACATGAGAACATTTTTGCTGTAAAGTTTATGCACCCTGTTTCTGTCTACATTGGTTGTAATGGGTAAAGGGCTTTCATAATTTGTTTGTGTAATCCTTGTGACAAGGCAGTGATACTAAAGCCTAGGTAAATATCAAGATCATTATTATAAGATTAATCTATCGTAACCTATTTTATCATTCAGCAATCAATTTTGAATTGTTGAATATGGTCCCTTATCAGACTGAACTATGGTTGATCTTTCGAAACATGGTAATCTCAAATGCTAAAACAGCCGTTTTCCAGATTCCATATTCATTTGCAGGCATTCGGTGAAGACGTTGAAGGAGGAGAGATCATGCCCCAGAACGCTGAAGAAGAAGCGACAAGATGGACAAAGCGAACCGCTCAGATGCAGCATGTACTTGATTCCGGATTCAAATACACGGACGAACTCAGTTTTAAAGACATGGCTAAGAAACTCAATAGGAAGCAAGTCACTTCTAAGTTCTATACGTTATTGGTACTCAAAAAACACAGTGTTATCACAGTGGCGCAGACTGAACCGTTCGGTGACATTCTTATAGGAAAAGGACCCAAGTTTGGAATGGCGTGTTAGTAAACCATGTGTGATTCAATATCTTTATTCATTCTCAGTGAAACCAAAAAATGAGTCTTTTCCCAGATAGGAATTTAGATTAATCCTTTCCCAAACAAGACCTGGTTTTGACGTCCCAAATAGAAATGGCTTGGGAACACGTTGAAACAAAAGAAGAAACTGCTGATAATCAGCAGTTTCTCCTTTTGTCACAATATTTTCTGTGCCATATGTTACACAAATCCTATCTTTAATAACATCCATTTTGTCATCTGTGGCAGTTTTTGAAGTGGATCACCCTACAATTTTGCCGTTTGGAAAAGGGTTAATCAAATTCCAGTAGAACAGGATGGTGAATGAAAAACTTTTTATAAAACAGTTTTATGAAACCTTGAAATGGTGTCTTGATGAGAAAATATTGTGAAAAATGAGGAAAAGCCTATTAGCTATTCATGACGCAAAAAGCCTCCTGTATTAGGGATGTCAAAACCAGGTCTTGTTTTGGGAAAGGGTCAAGACTTCCATTTACATGAACCCACATTCTATACATGAAAGTACAGGCAATTGGCTGTCTTCAATTAAGATTTACAAGTGCAGTACTGTTATGATCTCTAAATATTGTCTTTGTATCAAATATTGTGTTTAACAATCTTATAAAGTACATGGATAGGGATGTGTATGTAAACCATTTGCCATACAATTGCTGGTAGCTACTCAAGAGCAATTCAGTATAAAACTTAATAGTAAGACATTAGTCAAACCTTTCCTAAACAGCAGAAATGTTTGACTGCTTATTCTTATTCTTCACACAATGAATTGTTTTGACATCCTGCAAGATAATGGATTGAAAAACATTGTGGAAAATGAAGGAATTCTTTATGACAAGCAATTTGTTCATTTGGCACAGTTTTCTTCCCTGAAAGACTGTTAGGCATTAAATGTAAAATTTCATTCACTTGAAAATATCAGGTTGGGCAACACCTTTGATTTTGGGATGATCTAAAATTTTGACGTTTGGGAAAGGACTAAAGGTAACTCATGATGTATTTTCTTTGCCAGATTTTTAGATGAAACATTTTACTGAAAGTCTGTGATGTTTTAACTTTTGTAAAAATCTTGATTTTAATTTGCTTGAAATTATTTTAAACGGTAAGTCCATAATAATGTATATATTTTATTATATGAGAATTTAATAAAACTTTAAATAGGATTTGAATAAATTGGATTAAATTTGGGTTTGGACAAACATTCAAACCTTAGATAGGAGGTATACTTCACGATAAATGACCTGGCAGAGCAGCCCATGCTAATCGAATGGAAAGCTCTGCCAGGTCAATTCTCGTCCGCTATAACATTTGGTTTGCTTGACAGTGGTTCATTGAATTTTTGTGCAATACTAGAAAATATTTTAAGACTGAACTGGTTGCATAAAACTAGTTTAGGGCCTCGTCACACACAGCTCAACACCAAGCTAATTTTCAAAAATTGCTGCAGGGATGATCTTTTGCAAATTTGCTGTAGCAGTAAATTAGGCTGTGAATATGTGTAAGCACAGACCTTTATTTTGGGTAAGAAATTTTTAAGGTAGTTTTTCCCTAATGAGATTCACATGACATCAGAATTTTTGTTAGGTGTTCGAGCAACATTATTAACTTTCGACATTGGAACTTCCGACTTCTGAATGTTTATGGCGTAGCCTGAATGTTTATGGCATTGTTGGAATTATTCTGATGGCAAGTGAATCTCAATAAGGCTGGATTACCTTAATTCAATGCTTAAGCCCAAGGATTATTTTGAATTTGGTTTATGCATCTAACCCAATAGATGAGAGCATTTTTGTCTTGTATTAGTAAATGATTTCATCTTTTATTTGATAACAGAATGTTTAACTATTTGAAGTGCATATATTTGATCTTATATACATTTGATATAGTTTTGCATCAAGCTCTCAAATGAAAAATTTGCATTATTTTTATGCGGACTCGCTTTCACATGTTCAACAAAACTTCATAATTTGTTGTATTTATTTGTCCATGTTGTTCATCAAACTATTTTGTCATCTCGTCATAGTTCAACTTTCCATATCTTAGATAATAAACTTCTATTAATTTTCTATTAGCTTTGTGTAATTTTTCACCAGCAATGAGTTCTCTAATTTTGGTTATCACCAAAATGACTGCAAAGAAGCTTTACTGATATTTCGTACTTTGGTCTTTTCTACATTTGACAAAATGTGTGCAAGAAAATCTTGTATGACAAATGATAATATTGATGCTTTTCCTAAACATGAAGTTGCCAAAACGTCCTACATTCAATCAGCCTAGGCATGCACACAGTCTGATAAAGATCCGTACTGTTCTCTTATGGTTGCTGTGGCTGCGGCCTTAGCACAGTTGGTAGCGCATCTGCTTCTCATTTGAGAGGTCATGGGTTCGATACCTGGCCATGGCTAATGCCCTTTCTGACAAATTGTCACCCACCAATGGGTTTGAAATTGATAACCGAAGTGGGCGAGCTCCTGGAGGCTCGGTAAGGGTGTTGTGGTAGTACTGGTTTGAGAAACAACAGGAATCCATGGGTAGGTGCTCAAGCCGCTGCGATATGACCCTGGCAGTTGAAAACTGCGTAAAAACCCAATCAACTCTTATGGTTGCTACAGGTCATCAAGAATAAATCATTTAACTCTTTCCCAAACAAGACCTGCTTTTGACTCTCCTAATAGAAAAGGCTTGGGAAAACATTGAAGCAAAAGAAGAAAATGCTGATAACCAGCTGTTTCTCCTTTTGTCTCAATATTTTCTGAGTCATATTTTACACAAATTCAATCTTTGATAACTTCCATTTTGCCATTTGTGGCAGTTTTTGAAGTGGAACACCCTAAAAATTTTCTGTTTGGGAATGGGTTAGAATGGTTCTTGATCAAACTGCTTGAATAGGCAGGCTGATCTGGAATCATATTAGTCTCAATTGCCTTAAACCTTTCCCAAACAAGACCTAGTTTTGATGTGTCTAGATATAAAAGGCTGTGGAAACCATTTAGACAAAAGTGCTCCAATACTTTATGTGCTATTTTACGAGGGGCGTTCAATTAATTTTGGAACTGGGGTTCTACGAGCCATAGTTTAGTAACAATTCAATTTTAAGTTTATTCAATCCTTCGAAGTAATCCTCTTTGACAACCACACACTTGTAAAGTTTTGAGATCCATTACTTATATGCCAATAAATGGGCCTCTTTTGGAACACCCCACAGACACTGGTAAATTGCACGGCATATGGAACATGAAGGCCTATACCGACGACCAGAGGCTTTTTTCGTCATCATGGGGAACACAAAACAAGAGGGCCATTGGCCCTGAAGCGCTCACCTGATATAATAATAACTTTTTGTTTTCAGGTTGATTGGGCAAAAAATGTGACCTCTAGGGTGCACACAAGGTTTAGCTAAGATTTGACCTCTTGACCTAGAATTGATCAAGACAATCATTCAGATCAATTTTCAGGTTGATTGGGCAAAATGTGGCCTCTAGAGCGCACACAAGGTTTTACAAAGATTTGACCTCATGACCTAGTTTATGACCCCAGATGACCCAATTTCAATCTTGTCCGAGAATTGATCGAGACAATCATTCTGATCAATTTTCAGGTTAATTGGGCAAAAAGTGTGGCCTCTAGAGTGCACACAAGGTTTTTCTAAAATTTGACCCTGTGACCTAGTTTTTGACCCCAGGTGACCCAATTATTAACTTGTCCAAGATTTCATCAATACAATCATTCTGATCAATTTTCAGGTTGATTGGGCAAAAAATGTGGCCTCTAGAGTGCACAAAAGGTTTTTCTAAGATTTGACCCCGTGACCTAGTTTTTGACCCCAGCTGATCCAATTTCAAACTTGTCCGAGATTTGATCAAGACAATCATTCTGATAAATTTTCAGGTTGATCGGGCAAAAAATGTGGCCTCTAGAGTGTACACAAGGTTTTTCTAAGATTTGACCCCGTGACCTAGTTTTTGACCCCAGATGATCCAATTTCAAACTTGTCCAAGATTTGATCAAGACAATCATTCTGATCAAATTTCAGGTTGATTGGGCAAAAAATGTGACCTCTAGAGTGCACACAAGGTTTTTCTAAGATTTGACCCCGTGACCTAGTTTTTGACCCCAGCTGACCCAATTTCAAACTTGTCCGAGATTTTATCAAGACAATCATTCTGAGCAATTTTCAGGTTGATTGGGCAAAAAATGTGGCCTCTAGAGTGCACACAAGGTTTTACTAAGATTTGACCTTGTGACCTAGTTTTTGACCCCAGATGACCCAATTTCGAACTTGTCCGAGATTTTATCAAGACAATCATTCTGAGCAAATTCCAGGTTGATTGGGCAAAAAATGTGGCCTCTAGAGTGCACACAAGGTTTTTCTAAGATTTGACCCCGTGACCTAGTTTTTGACCCCAGATGACCCAATTTCGAACTTGTTCGAGATTTCATCAAGACAATCATTCTGAGCAAATTTCAGGTTGATTGGGCAAAAAATGTGGCCTCTAGAGTGCACACAAGGCAAAGTTTGACGGACGACACACGACACACGACACACGACGGACGCCGGACACAGCGGTATCACAATAGCTCACCATGAGCACATTCGTGCTCAGGTGAGCTAAAAAGCCACAAGGGCTTAAGCCCAGCTATAAGGATGGACGAAGATGCTGTGTTGCATGTGTCTCTTCCAGGAATTCTTGGACAAGAGGTAACCTGTGGACAGCTCCGTTATCATGAGTTTGGCACATGCCTCTTTAGTCGGTCCTAGACCTGCTCTTTTCGTAATATTTCTTTAATTGCGCAGACATACATTTCTTGTATGAATGACCGGCGATAGTGGTACTATTTGAAACAGTAATTTGAACAATAAACCGGTTACATTTGAAAATTACCGCGTACATAACTTTTGCCGCGCTTTTAATTTTTTGGCTATTACGGACTTTGTCTGATCTTTTTGCAGCCATTGCTTGCTAATGACACGCCATTGGTGCTCATAGTAGTAGATTATTGTTCAATCATATGTATAAAGCTCAGAAAACCTACATTTGTTGCATTTATTGCATTATTTCAAAACATATTTTGCCACCTGGCTCTTTGTCCTTTAGGCAGCAGGTAGGGGACCCAACAGGCACAAACCTGTCTGTGTTTCAACCCTTTCATCAAAATCGTACAACATGTCCCCGATGAAAAACCAACTTTATCTGCTATTTCTTGCACATTGAACCATGCATATTGTTCGACCATGTCGGAATCTACAGCAACATTTGTCTTGGTACTAGCTCTACCCGGGTTGCCTGAGAGGGGGGCATCATTCAGGCCAGTTTTACTAATTTTAATTTTTATTAAATTCCTAAAAACTGACGTAGGTTCAACGTTCAAATGTCCATGAATCTGATATAGTCCATTATATACATGTGATGCAAATATGTCAAAGCCTATGCGACCTTTAATGTAGACCCGTACATCCTACTCCAGTTTGTTTTCCATTTTGCGCACAGCGAAATAGCCAGTGTATATGACTGAACCAACTTAAAAGTTCAATAACTTTTGATAGAGTGAACGAATTTGCCTCAAATTTTGACCAAGTATAGAAAGTAAGTTTCCCGTTAAATAGCCGCAAGCACCACCAGTTCTATAGAACCGTGAGTTATGATGGACCATTAGTACCACTTTTAATTGAACGTCCCTCGTACACAGAAATCCTATGATACCTATCAAGATCCATTTTGACATCTGGTGCAGCTTGTTAATAAGACACTTGCTCAGAAAATTCTTTACCCATTACAAGATGGCATATATTAGACTGGTCTAATTGAAAAAGCTGCGTTTGCCGAGGGGACATCCTTTACCCATTGAGGTAAAAGGATAAAACACTTATCATAGAAGAAAAGTTTTCCCAAGTCCTATCATAGATTATTAAGACTGGTTAAACTACCATATCCAGCCTTTCCCATTGACAAAACTTTCATCAGGCCCAAAGCTATTGTTGCAGACAGACGATACGATACCTTCTTTCCCTTTGTTGGGGACTAAGAATGAAAACACATTTTTAGCTCCACTGGCCTTTCAGGCCAGCGGGCTATTGTCATGGTGATGTGTCCGTCGTGCGTCCGTGCGTGCGTCCGTAAACTTTTTCTTTAAAAATCTTCTCAGAAACTACTGGATGGATTTCAACCAAACTTCACAGGAATGATCCTTGGGTGACCCTCTCTCAGATTCCTTCAAAGAATTTGGATTGAACCAGAATCACCTGAGTTATCTGCCCTTGAATGTCAAAAATAGCTGGTTTTGACTTTATTTTTACTCTAAAATCTACAAATATTTACCAATCAAGACAAAACTTGGACAGAATATATAGTCCGTCTGATGACCCAGGTAAAAAATAATTTCGCTGCACCCCCCTAGGTACCAAGGTTGGTATATACCATTTTAAAGCTTGAAATATGCTGGATACGACCCACGATGTTGTCAAGTTGTAAACCTGTGCAGATCCTGTGTAAACACACAAATATGTGGGTGGGGTAAGACAACACATAAATTATTTGAAATGCATTTGTCAAATAGAAATCGTCTTTAACCCAATAACTTAGGAATGTACTCTTTCCAATTCATAAAACCACAATCAAATAAACCAGAAGCGATATACAAAAGACATTTCAATCAATTTTACGCAGAAATAATGCTCATATATCTCGTCAATTTGCATATGGTGGGTGGGGTAATTTATGCACAGTAAAATACTTAGCCACACAAACAAATAATCACATTATTGTTCCATGAAACGTTTGCACAACCGTTTTTAGATTGAATACAACTTATTCAGGTCTTGGTAAAACATCTCTACCCAATATTTTAACAGATTTAAACAAGACACAGTTCTAGGCTTCTCTTGAAAATGCCCCCTCTTTCCCTGTTTCTTACAACATAGTCCGTCTAATTCTTTGAAATAAGAGGGCTTTTTAAGGACATCGTTTCACCCCTAAGCATCGATGTACCAATGTTGTTATATACCATTTTAAAGCTTGAAATGTGCTGGATACGATGCACGATGTTGTCAAGTTGGAAACCTACGCGGGTCCTGTGTAAACACACAAATATGTGGGTGGGGTAAGATAGCATATAAATTATTTGAAATACAATTCTCAAATAGAAATCGTCTTAAACCCAATCACGTAGTAATGTACTCATTCGAATTCATCAAATTACTATCTAATGAACCAGAAGAGATATGCAAAACACATTTTAATCAATTATACGCAGAAATAATGCTCATATATCTCGTCAATTTGCATATGGTGGGAGGGGTAATTTAAGCACAGTAAAATACTTAGCCAAACAAACAAATAATCGCATTAATGTTCCGTGAAACGTTTGTACAACCATTTATAGATTAAATACAACTAATTTGGATCTTAGTAAAACATCTTCACACAATATCTTTACAGATATAAACAAGAAACAGATCTATGCCGATCTTTAAAATGCCTCCTGTTTCCTTGTATCTTGCAATATAGTCCGTCAGATGATATTAGATAAGGGCACTATTTAAGGAATTATCTGCACCCCTTATCCATGATGTACCAAGGTTGTTATATACCATTTTAAAGCTTGATATATGCCGGATACGATGCACGATGTTGTCAAGTTGTAAACCTGTGCAGGTACCGTGTAAATAAACACATATGTGGGTGGGGTAATACATTACTTGAAATACATTTGCCAAATGATAATTTTCTTAAACCCAACCTTAGGATTGTGCTCATTAAAATTCATAAAATTATTATCAAATAAACCAGATTGGATATACAGAATACGTTTCAATTGTTTATAAGCTGGGTCAATTTGCTTATGGTGGATGGGCTGTTTTATAAACAACAATATACTTAGCCACACAAACAAATAATCGCATTATTTGTCTGTGAAAACTTTGTACAACCGTTTACAGATTAAATACAACTTATTTGGATCTTAGTTAAACACCGTCACCCTATATCCTAACAAAATATATACAAAACACATTTTAATATATTTCAAAATATTAACCTAGTTGTAACATGTTTTTAGAATTTGTTTATATTTGTAAATTGTGTGGTAAAATGAAGTCTGAAACGTCGGTTTTGCTAATTCAAACGAAGTCAATTCGAGACTGGTACCTAATGGCACAAAATGAGAATACGTCTTAGATAATATGGATATAATAATGCTTATCAATGTTGTATATATTATAAGAATTTATACGTTGTCGTTAATGAGAAAACGATATATTCATTAAAGGGGGAATAACACTTAACATCTTGCAAATTTTCCGAGAACTTCGTACAAAAAAATAAATATATATTATTAAAATATGGTCTTTAAATTGCATATATGCCAAATCTTAGCTTTCTACCTTGTGTATTGGCTTAGATGTCGACGGATTTAAAACCCCATGATTTTTTGTCGGGGGGATACAAATTATGATAATAAAACATATGGGGTTTTAAATCCGTCAACATCCTAGCCAATACACAAGATAGAAAGCTAAGATTTGGCATAGATGCAATTTAAAGGCCATATTTTCATAATATATATTTATTTTTTGCACGAAGTTCTCTGAAAATTTGTAAGATGTTAAGTGTTATTCCCCCTTTAATTGAGTGGGAGGTGTATTGGGATTTATTTATCCGATTCGGACCTAAACTTCCAGAAAAAAAATATCCAATGTAATAATCCAATTTCGATGGAACAGATGAAATGTGATGGTTATTAGTTTACAAAACTATATTTTGAACGCATGGCTTAAGGAAATTATTACGAAAGCCATTGCGTTATAAAAATAACCTTTACAATATAATCATTATAATATTTCTATGATAGGTACACGTTTCATCATAAGATGGGGAATTTTAAAAGTATATTATTCTATATAATCTGATCAATTAGCCTTCAAAACTTTTCAACTAAAACTACTGCTGTCACTATGATACAGCCAGTTTTTTTTAAATTGCGAATCCTAATTTCGACGAGACATAATTATCAGCATCACTGGAATTCAGTGTGAATGTCCATGGAAAGCTTAAAAAGAATACTTTTATTATAAAGATCTTGCATCAAATAATAAAGGTTTGTAACAATTATGTCGTTAAAAACTAGGACAAACTAGTTGTGGTACACAATATTGATGTAGCAAAGTGTTAATGACCAAATTAAAAAGAGGAGCCAAAAGTATAATGTAGTTGTTTCAGATGGATAAATGGAGAAAACAACTTAAAATACATGTATATAATTGGCAATAGACATAGAATACCATATATAAGTTTAGAAATGAAGAAAAATAAAGACAAACTATACATATATAAAAAAAACCTCAATGGAATTAAAATCTATGAGCAATGCCCAAATCACCCTCAACTTTTGACAAATCAGTAACCTAGCGTTATCAAGTTTTGCATTTTTATAGTGTTGAATTCCCGTCCAAATCAAATGAGTTTTTATATACATCACACATTATATCATGAATACAAATTAATGACGGGAGACCACAATGGCGGTGTATGCTTACATGGAGTTACAATATAACAAAACGTCCCTTACTCGTATATGCCCTAGGTCGTATGATCAACACCGTCTAGCCAACTTTGTTAAAGATTGGTCAAAACCATCATCGAAGACCCAGCTAACTTACACTATTTCGTCCCCTATAGAAAATAGCTACTAATCCTTTGTATCATCAGACGAAAAAAAGCATGCGAAACGTTACATCGATCCGTACAATCAGATTAGAGCTCTCTTTTAAGGGCCGTTTTGGTTTAATCTTTCCTAAATAAGTGACGAGAGAATCAATGAAATGACTACATTCGGTCAGCTGTATCACCGATTGAATTTGAAGATTTTGTAATAGAAGTTAAACATATTGTAGCATGTGTAGGTATATCCGAGATTTGGTAAAAAAAATGCATCTTAGAAATTTTTCGAGGACAGTAAACTCTTGATATAATGGTCTGATTTATTTGAAAGTGCAAAAATAAAAGAGTTAAATTGCAACATTTTCGATAAGGGCATAGAAGGCCCATTTGATCACAATAGCTGAATTGTGCCCCCTTTTTAGTAAATTTATAAAAGATAGATAAAGATCAAGAAATTTACAGAATAATTTGAGAGTGTGGAAACATGAACTTAACAACACGATTCTCCAAAAGAGATTTTTTGCTAAGCCCATGGAGGTATTTTACTCCCAAAGGGTCATTCAGAAATTAATCATGTCATTCTTATTAACCATTATTTAAAGTTTAAATATTCATCTTTGTGTGAATCTTTACTGTCCTCAAAAATATTTGTATTCATTTTCCAGATCAAGTCAGAATCAAAATGAATGTTCTATGTATCTATTCCATGTGTATATCTACTGTTGGCCGCCATCTGGACGCTATCATATTATCAGTGTGTTGTCCAGTGATATCACAGTGAAATCTTTTGGATTCAGCAATCAATATATCTATTATATCAAAGAATGCTAAAATATTTTCAGTGGATGCTCTTGCAAGGATTGTGATCCATACAAAATGAATTTTACTGTCTGACTATGAATGGTTAAAGCAGAGATTGTTGTAAGCTACAGGGAAAGAGTGGACATTTGAGAGCAGCCTAGATCTATGTTTTGTTTACATCTATTAAATTGAGTAAAGATGTTGTACCAATGTCCAAATAAGTTGTATTTAATCTATTTAATATTTATTTATTTATTTAATCTAAACGGTTGTACAAACGTTTCAAGAAACAATAAAACGAGTATTTGTTTGTGTGGCTAGTACGTTTTCTACTGTGTATAACAATAATCTAGCAACAATATGCAAATTGACTAACTACCTAAAATTATTTCTGCGTATAAACTGCGTATAATCAATTTAAATGTATTTTCTATGTCACTTCTGGTTATTTCAATCATAACGGCATGCATTCGATTAAGAACCTTAAAAAAGATTGGGTCTAAGACGATTTATATTTGAAAAATGCATTTCATACCCCACCCACATATTTGTGTGTTTACACGGGACCTGCGCAGGTTTACAACATGACAACATCGTGCATCGTATCCAGCACATTTCAAGCTTTAAAATGGTATAACAGCATTGGTACGGGGTGGGATGCAGCAACTCCTTCAATAACCCCTTGTGTGATTTCATCTAATGGACTATGTTGTAGGATATAGGGGGAGGGGGGGGGGGCATTTTCAAGTGTAGTCTAGAACTGTGTCTTGTATATATACTGAGAGGCAAAAATAAGTATACATACACCCTAGTTCTTCCACGTATTCTAAGAAAACGGTGTATAGATTATTGCGATTTCTAAACGCCACTGATGAAGGTCGTTTGTTTTATGTACACTTCTTCGCCTACCCGTCTATCTGTCCTTCCTTCCGTTGCGAAGGTTTTTTTCCTATCATACAGCGGCATCGAAAAAGGGGATTTAGGAAATAAATTTACACAATAATTCACGTTGACACAAACCCTACATTTATGAACGGATTTGGATAAAATGTTCACAGAAAGAGCCTAGTTACCTAGGGCCATGCGTATATTGTTAGTGCTTTCCATATTATGATGCGTCATGACAAAAGGGGGCTTGATGCAAACAAGTTATCTGACATGACTCATTCTAAATTTATAGACGGATTTTGATAAATTTTGCGCAGGATGTTCCTATGCTACCTGAATAAGTGTATACTGTGTCACGTTTCTTTCGTATTTCGCTGCGTCATAGAAAAATGGGTCTTAATGGCAAAAATGGGTATGTTGATCATTTTCTACAAGCCACCGAGAATTGAGTTATGATGTTAGAGACAATTTAACGTTGTGATTTGTTGTGATAATTGATAAAGAATTCCAATAAGGATTAACAGCAATATTTGATGCTTCACTAAGTCGCACATGCAAAATTTGCAAGATCGGCATGTAGTAAGAGTACAGGTAGTCAAGCCATTTCAGGTAAAATTTAACAACATTGCATTATTGGTCTATGAGTAGGAAAAAATAGTGCACAATTTTTAGTCGATATGATGGAAATTAAGAGAGATATCGAAAATCAAAAAGTGTATACTTTCTTTTGCCTCTCAGTATATGTGTCAAGATATAGGGTGAAGGTGTTTTACTAAATTCCAAATAAGTTGTATTTCATCTGTAAACGGTTATACAGACGTTTCAAAGAACATCAATGCGAATATTTGTTTGTGTGGCTAAGTATATTACTGTTAATAAAACACCTCATCCACCACATACAAATTGACGAGATATCTGAGCATTATTTCTGCGTATAATTGATTGAAATGTCTTTTGTGCATCTCTTCTGGTTTACTCCAGAGTAATTTGATGAATTCGAATGAGTACATTACTACGTGATTGGGTTTAAGACGATTTCTATTTGAAAATTGTATTTCAAGTAATTTATATGTTATCTTACCCCACCCACATATTTGTGTGTTTACACAGGACCCGCGTAGGTTTACAACTTGACAACATCGTGCATCGTATCCAGCACATTTCAAGCTTTAAAATGGTATATAACAACATTGGTACATTGATGCTTAGGGGTGAAACGATGTCCTTAAAAAGCCCTCTTATTTCAAAGAATTAGACGGACTATGTTGTAAGAAACAGGGAAAGAGGGGGCATTTTCAAGAGAAGCCTAGAACTGTGTCTTGTTTAAATCTGTTAAGATATAGGGTAGAGATGTTTTACCAAGACCTGAATAAGTTGTATTCAATCTAAAAACGGTTGTGCAAACGTTTCATGGAACAATAATGTGATTATTTGTTTGTGTGGCTAAGTATTTTACTGTGCATAAATTACCCCACCCACCATATGCAAATTGACGAGATATATGAGCATTATTTCTGCGTAAAATTGATTGAAATGTCTTTTGTATATCGCTTCTGGTTTATTTGATTGTGGTTTTATGAATTGGAAAGAGTACATTTCTAAGTTATTGGGTTAAAGACGATTTCTATTTGACAAATGCATTTCAAATAATTTATGTGTTGTCTTACCCCACCCACATATTTGTGTGTTTACACGGGAACTGCACAGGTTTACAACTTGACAACATCGTGCATCGTATCCAGCATATTTCAAGCTTTAAAATGGTATATAACAACCTTGGTACCTAGGGGGGTGCAGCGAACTCCTTAAATAGCCCCCTGGTTTGATTTCATCAGACGGACTAATATATTAGCATAATATCCTGCCTGGGTGTAATTTTCAGGTTAATCGGAATTTTACATCTTGAGTTATGTGCCCTTGAATTTGACAAAATTGCCATTTTCGACTTTGTTTTCACTCTAACAACCATAATTGTAAACCAATCAAGAAGATATTTGTATAGAATCTAGTTGACAACAAGATCTTGCTTATGTGTAATTTTCAGGATGATTGCATAGCTACAATATGAGTTATGTGCTTCTTTTTATTTTGATTTCGCTCTAAGAACCACAAGTTTTGAGAAATCTAGTTTTTCTTTGACCACATTGCTGTATTTTAATTTGTTTCTGCTCTAAGAACCATAAGAATGTAATAATTATAAAGTTTAAGCAACTAGATAAATTTGTCAATTTTTTTTATAGTAAACCACAAGAAATTCAGGCCTGTGGAGCGACTCAAGACCTTCAGGTCTTTCTAGTTCTAAAAAGCTTTTATTCTTGTCTAGTAACATTCATGTTCAAAACAAACTTTAACAGTGAACAAACTATAACAATATGAGATCTTTAAACTGAACAAAATTCTGAAAAACAATCCCTATGTCATCTGAGACAAACATAGATCTAGACCAGCCTACATATAATTAAAGTCTGACTTAGATTTGTGTTCTATGATAGTTTCATAATGACCTTTAACCCTTTCCCATCAAGACCTGGTTTTGACCCAGCTCCCCCCCCCCCCCCCCCATTAGAAAAGGCTTTGGAAAATAATGAGGCAAAAGAAGAAAATGCTGATAACCAGCATTTTCTCCTTTTGCCTCGATATTTTCTGTGCAAATTTTATAGTAATCAACATTTATTTTGTTGTTTGTAGCAGCTTTCAAAGTGGACTACCCTAAAATTTTGTTGTTTGGGAAAGGGTTATGAAAGCAGCTTGGATCCAGATCAGACTGGACTTAGGCACAAGTAAGTTGATCTGGAGCAATGGTAATCAAACAAGAGCTGTCACTGTAAGATGACAATGCCCCTGACACCGCTTTGATCGTCATAAGGTCAAGGTCATCCAGGGGTCAAGGTCACCAAAGTATGAGCCTACAGAAAGGTAATGTACCAAGGAATGTTGTGGTAAAGTATGAAGCGAATATGTTAAGTAATAAGGAAGTTATGGCCAATGTTAAAGTTTTTGGACGGAATGACGGACGGACAGACGGACGGACGGACGGACAAGTCAAATTTATGATGCCTCCCTATCGGGGGCATAAAAACTATTTTACTATATGTAACGGTTAAACCGTTAGAGAACAACATAGATCTTGATCAGACAGTGTACATGGACAGGCTGATTTGTAGTCTGGTTCCCGCCTCTGATACACTATGTTGTAAAGAGTCTAGTAATACCTGGCAAACTGCGTCCATTGATAGGTTAGTATACACAACCGATGAAAGGCCTCGACCAATCAGAGCCGCTTGTTGACGGTCATGTTTATGACCATGGAGATTAGCTATTACCATACCTAAATCCGTAGTAGATTTCAGGGGCGGGAACCAGACTAGCTGATCTGATTCCATGTTTGCATCAAATGCCACAAGAACCCTTTTTGAGATCTTGAATGTATTGTAAGAGGACGGACTCATTTTGAATTACAAAATAATGAAAATATTATTCAATATGTAAACCAAAATCTGGGCGCTTGAAGCTAACTCGCTCTTAACTAGAGTTCTTTACAAAAATATAAAAAAAATTCTTAACTAGAAATCTAAATTCATATTATAAACAAACTATCTTAATTAACAACAGCATTAAATTCAAACAACCAAATTTTATTAACCCTTTCCCAAACGACAGAAGTCTCCTCAAATTTGAAAGCTGCTTCTACAAAAATTTTATTAACCCTTTCCCAAACGACAGAAGTCTGCCCAAATTTGGAAGCTGCTTCTGCAGATGACAAAATGAATGTTATTTGTGTACAATATTATATCATGTAAGACATTGAGGCAAATGGAGAAAATGTTGGTTATCAGAATTTACTTATTTTGTCTCCATGTTTTCCCAAACTATTTCTATGTGCGATGTCAAAATCAGGTCTTGTTATGAAAAAGGTTAAGAAGACACTCATTTCAAAATATCATTCAACATCTACATCTACCCACAATCTGTGGGTTTAAAGCAAACTTGCTCTTGACTAGAGTTCTGGACAAAAAAAATATCTCAACTAGAAATATAAATACATCAAAAACAAACTCTCTTAACCCATTTCCACACATTGATGCCCCCAAAAGATAAAGAAAATCATTGTGGGAAATGAAGAAATTGCTTGTGACAAGCAATCTCTTCATTTCCCACAATTTTTTTCAATACAAAAAGACCAAAAAATGTCAAATTTCATTCAATCGAAATTGTCATCTGCATCATCTTTGTATTTGGACCTGTCTAAAATATTTGCTGTCTTGTAAAATGGGGTTATTTTACAAGGCAATAAATTCAAACAACTAAATTTTATTAACTGTTTCCCTAAATGGCAAAATTTTGGACTATTCTAGTTTGATGGCTGCAGCAGATCATACAAGAGTTGTCCGCGGAAAGTATTTGTGACCCGTCACGCTAAAAGGACCTTATCCGAACTCCAAAGATCCACATTTTGACAAAATTGTCAGACCCAGCACAGGTACACCAGATCCCGTATGCTAAAAGTGAATATATTGTAAGATAGGGACAACATTCCAGATTTAGAAAATTACATAAAAGTGAAAAGTGTCGGCCCTAGTCTGGCTGCGCGGACTGCGCAGACAGGCTAGGGTCGATATTTTTCACATACCCGATAAGGTCCCTTTTAGCGTGACGGGTCACATTTGTGTACAATATATCTCGTAAAATTTTGAGGCAAAAGTAGAAAATCTTAGTAATCAGCATTTACTTTGTTTGTCTACATGTTTTCCCAAAATATTTCTATTAGGGCATCGAAATTAAGTCTTGTTTTGGACAGGTTTAATTGACCCATTACCAAACGGCAAAATTTTGAACTTGTCCAAATTCAAAGATTACAATTTTAAGTGAAAGAATTTTTTCATTCTTTGGCAATTTTGTTTAGAAAATATTGTGGGAAATGAAGGAATAGCTTGTCAGAAGCAATTTCTTCACTTTCGGCAATGTTTCGCCAAGCCAATTTCTTGTGGGGAGTCAAAAAGAGTCACTATGTGGTAACGGGTTTAGAATCTAAATTCATATTATAAACAAACTCTTTCTTAATTAATAAGAACATTAAATTCAAACAACCAAATATTCTTAACCGTTTGGACTATTCAAATTGCAGATGAGAAAATGGATGTTAATAAAGATAGTATCTCTATCGATTAGCCAGGGTTGCTCTGCCAGGCCATTTATCAAGAGCTTTAACAGTTAATAAACCAACCCATTACCACACATAGACGCTTTTTAACGCCATTATAGGAAAAGGCTTTGGAAAACATCATGGAAAATGAAGAAATTGCTTGTAACAAGCAATTTTTTCATTTCCCACGATGTTTTCTACCCAAAAAGCTGTAAAATTTTGAAATTTCATCACATAGTCGTCTGCAACTTCTTTGAAATTGGACTATCCCAAAATTTTGTCGTCTGGTAATGGGTTAAGTTTGTCATCTACATGAGACAGGGAATCACATGACAACAATTGGAGAAAACTGTCAACAATTCTGTTAACCCTTTCCCAAACAAGACAGGGTTTTGACGTCCCTAATAGAAAAGGCATAGAAAAACATTAAGACAAAAGAAGAAACTGCTGATAACCAGCAGTTTCTCCTTTTGTCTCAATATTTTCTATGTCATATTTTACACAAATTCTCTCTTTAGTAACTCCCATTTTGTCATTTGTGCCACCTTTCGAATTGGATCTCCCTAAAATTTTGTGGTTTTCACGGGCCTGGTAGAAAAGGCTTGGGAAAAAATATAAAGACAAAAGAAGTAAATGCTGATAACTATCATTTTCTACTTTTGCTTCAACATTTTCTTTGCTATATTCTATAGAAAATGAGAAATCCTATTGTTTTAACAAATCTTTTGTCGTCTGGAGAAGCTTTTGAATGGGATCATCCTAAACTTTTGCCATTTGGGAAAGGGTTAAATTGATCATTAATCAGCAGAATTATTGACAAATTTATGCAATTGCTGTCACATGATTCCTCGCCGTGTACAACACCTTTCATAATGGAATGGTCCAAAAACTTGAGTTGAAGAGAATTAATTCCTTTGTGTCAGAATCCCAACAGAGGTCTTTAACTTGAGAGGATGCCTCAAGCCAATCCAACCCTCTGACTTTGGTGTAAGATTATGTGCCGTCCTCAAATGCTTTTTCAAATTGCTTCTATGGGCCACACTATAATCACACATATGACACTCGTATGGTTTAAGTCCCAGATGTATAACTTTGTGTTTAGTTAGGTTACAGTTCTGATCAAACGAGGCTTCACATTGATCACATTGGAAAGCTTTCTTGTTATGGGTCATCCTATGGCGAGCTAATTCTTTTCTACTACCACAAACGGCCGAACAAATGTCACATGATAAACTTCGATGAGTTTTTTCATGCCTCTGCAAATTGTACAAGGTTCTAAATGGCTTTTTGCATTGACGACATACAAAGTTTTTCTCATTCGTATGTATTCGGAAATGTCTTTTGTATTGTTCGGGTAGCCTAAATGACTTGCCACAGACTGTGCACAAAAATGGATAATCGGCGTTATGTTCATCTATCTTATGCCTTTGAAGATGACTCCTCCTTTCGAAACATTTTGAACATTTGTCACATTTATAAGGTCTTGCACCAGTATGACGAATCTCATGTTTTTTCTGTCCATCTATCGTTAACAACTCCTTCGGACAAAATCTACACTTGTATGTTTTTCTGTCAACTTCATGTGTAATCATATGCTGAAACAGTTTGTTTCTCTCTTTAAATGATCTATTACAAGTGTCACAAGTATAGACACATTCTCCTTTTTTCTCAATGTCCAGTTTTTGAGGGGCGTCCACAGCTTTGTTTGTTTTGACATTGGATATATTGTCGCACTTGACTTCACACAGAGGCAGGATTTGTCTGTCTTGCTGCGAATTAGCCATGGCACCATTATCCAATCTCTGAATAAAGAGAAATACTTTGTATAATAGACCAAGGCAATCCACAGATAAGATGGATGAAAGCTTTATAAACAGCAAAATATGATTTAACTCTTTCCCAAACAACAAAATTTTAGAATTGTCATATTTAAAAGTCAATGCAGATGACGAAATTGATGTTAAAAATGAGGGGATTAGTGTACAATATAGCACAGAAAATATTGGAACAAAAGGAGAAACTGCTAGTTATCAGCAGTTTCTTCTTTTGCCTCAATGATTTCCTAAGCCGTTTCTGACAGGGACATTAACCCATTCCCAAATCATTGACACTTTTTGATGCCCTTCAAGATAAAGGCTTTGGAAAACATTGTGGAAAATGAAGAAATTGCTTGTGACAAGCAATTTCTTCATTTCCCACAATATTTTCTAACCAAAAATGCCAAGATTTTCAAAATTTTACAAACTTGAAATTGTCGCCTGCAACATCTTTGGATTTGGACAAGTTGAAAATTTTGCTGTATGGTAATGGGTTAAAACCAGGTCTTGTTTGGGAAAGGGTTAATGTTAATCAAACACTATGTTGTTGGTACTCATTTGAAGCGTCTCATATAGACGGTTCTAATGAGTACCCACAACATGGGGTTTGGGTCTGAAATACAAATACAGTTGACACTCGTTATGTCGACATCGGATAAGTCGAATTTTCGCTTAAGTCGAAGTTCAAATCTGGTCCCGTCCTCATCAATGGACAATTTTTTGTCAAATAAAATAATTTTGAACTCAATATAGCTATTGAAATATAGTAGGAAAAGGATAGAAATTGCTCAACACGAGCAATTTCTTACCTTTTCCTACAATATTTCAATATTAATCGTACTTGATTACTTTGAAAAACGGTCAAATATCAACTTTATCGAAGCCGAACAAAATCGAATGAGTCGAACTCCGGATATGTCGATGTATTTTGACGGCCCCTCCGAATTCGACACAACGAGCGTCGACTGTAACAGATTTACAATTTCTTTACCCCCCCCCCCTCGCTCTTATCTGTTGCTCTGCTATCAGCAATTTTCTATAAGGTAATATTATTTTTTTGGGGGGTGGGGGCTCAACTTGAAAGCTGCTGTATATGACAACAAGAGCTGTCCATAAGACAGCCCGCTCGACTTTTCTAAGTTGCTTTGACGCTATTTATGTATAAAGGGGGCATAACTCCAAATATAGTGGAGCCAGGGTCACGGGCCCTGGTAGTAAGGTAGAGGGTGTGATGGTGAATAAGTATTCCAAGTTTGGGTTGAATCCCTTTGATAGTATGGAAGTCATTGATGTTTGAAAAAGCTTTAACCTTTGTTGCAACGCCAACGCCGACACTCGGGTGACAGTATAAGCTCTCATTTTCTTCGAAAAGTCGAGCTAAAAATGGGCTCCGTTAAAATATCATCCAAGTACAATTTAGCAAACAATATTGAGACAAAAGAAGACAATGTTGGTTAGCATCTTATGCTTTTGCCTCAATGTTTTCTCAAAATGTTACCAGGGACATCAAAACAAGATCCAGTTTGGAAAAGGTTTCCAAACCAACAAATCGCAAGATTCGTTCCATTTGAAATGAAGTACCTACAAGCAAATTCGTTGAATTGATATCCCCTGCCAAAAATATTTTGTTTACTCTGTATGTATATGGCTTCACCAATCAGGGACAGTAACTCTGATTTAATATTCGAACCAGGTAATCCCGACGATATGCACATCTCCTGTTTGTAGTGAAGCTTTCCACAAAGTTTCATTGAAATCGAGCCAATGGTTTCCAAGAAATAGCGTGGAAACTAATATTACTCTGTATGTATATAGCTTCACCAATGAGGGGCAGTAACTCCGAATTTAATTGTCAAACCAGGTAATCCCGACGATAAGCAAATCTCCTCTTTGTAGTGAAGCTTTCAACAAAGTTTCATTGAAATCAAATCAACGGTTTCCAAGAAATAACGCGGAAATGAAACTCGGACGGAAGGATGGATGGATGGACGGACGACGCAAAAACAACCCCCCCCCCCTCAACCCGCCATAAGCAATTTCTTCTTTTCCCACTATGTATTCTACTAAGATTTAAGATAAAAAAAATTCATTCACTTGAAACTATTGTGTGCAACATCTTTGAATTTGGACCAGTCTAGAATTTTGTTGTTTGGTTATGGATTGAACTAAGGTCCCATCTCTAAATAACCTTAGCTATTGAGTTGGATGTAAAACTCTATTCAATCCAAAACCCAAATGCAAATTTTCAAAACATTATCTTTGGTAGAGTGATGTGAAGGTACAAAAAAATCTTACATATAAAACTTTAACCCTTTCCCAAACTGCAAAATTCTGATGTGGTCCAAATTGCAAGAAGTTGCAGACGCCATGTTAGATTTAATAAAATTTCAACAACTCTAAGGTTAGAAAATATTATGGAAAATGGAGAAATTCCTTGTCACAAGCAATTTCATAATTTTCCACGTTTTCTTAAACCCTTTCCCAAACAAGACCTGGATTTGACGTCCCTAACAGGAAAGGCTTGGGAAAACATTGAAACAAAAGAAGAAACTGCTGATAACCAGCAGTTTCTCCTTTTGTCTCAATATTTTCTGTGCCATATTTTACACAAATTCTATCAATAATAACTTCCATTTTGTCATTTGTGGCAGTTTTTGAAGTGGATCACCCTAAAATTTTGCCGTTTGGGAAAGGGTTAAACCCTTTTTCTTAAAGGGTTTCAAAAAGTGTCAATATGTGGGAGTGGGTATTTAACCCTTTCCCAAACGGCAAAATTTTAGGGTGATCCACTTCAAAAACAGCCACAAATGATAAAATGGAAGTTATTAAAGATAGAATTTGTGTAAAATATGGCATTGAAAATATTGAGACAAAAGGAGAAACTGCTGGTTATCAGCAGTTTCTTCTTTTGTTTCAATGTTTTTTCAAGGCTTTTCTATTAAGGACTTCAAAACCAGGTTTTGTTTGGGAAAGGGTTAACAAGAGATTTGATTAGTTAGAGTAAAGCTGATTTCCATTTTCCCAAGTTCAAAGAAGATGACCCCTTACTGGTGCCTGTCAGATGTTACTTTCAGGTAACACCAAATTTTAATCAGATTGTATTTGGTAAAGATCTTCAAAAAAAAAACAAAAAAACTTAACAAATAAATTCTCTAAAATAAATACTTTATTGACTAGACTAGTTCATGACTTATAACATATAAATTAACCCATATCCAAATGGCAAAATTTCAGACTTGCCCAACTTCAAAGATGTTGCAGATGACAATGTGAAGTAAACGTAATTTTACATGTTTTGGTCTTTAGATAGAAAACATTGTGGGAAATGAAGCAATAGCTTGTCACAAGCAATTTCTTAATTTTCCATCATGTTTTTGGGAGAAATTGCGGTTTAATCCCATTTAGTCTACTCCCAATTCGTCTACTATTTTTGACAAAAGTCCCATTTCGTCTACTTTTCTATACTTTGTATATCAATACGATATTTTATTATTAATATTAAATTGTTTGCATTTTTATTGCATTTGTGAATACATGTATATTGACTTAATGTCTTATCTTAAAACAAAAATAATGTTGTTTATTGATGATTTGACATAAAAGTAGACGAGTTGGGACAGTAGACGAATTGGGACTCAATGCACTTAAACAACAGTAGACGAAATGGGAGTAGACCAATTGGGATGTTACCGAAATTGCCTGGTAGGGAGTCAAAAAGTTCATTATGCTGGCAGTAGTTAATATATAATTATACATAAATTCTTTTACTTTTGTCAAAAAATGTGCCTTTTTTAAAATCTCCAATAAGGTATTCCATCGTAATGAGATTCATGCTAAGTCAGAATTTTTAGTGTGAATTTGTAAATACATGTACTCAGAAAAAAACAACACTTTCGACTGCCGTAAGTTAATGTTGACTCCCGAAATAATCTGCCGTAGCGTGTATCTCATTAGGGTTGAACTACCTTAAATATTTAAATACATATTTAAAGATCTACCAAAGTACCCAACACACTTGATTTGACGACTTAAGAATCCCCAAAATATAAGGTTTGATGAACAACTAATGAAGTATTGCATTCTGAAAAGCCATTACCCCTTATCTGTATATCTGTAAATACAATTGTATAAATGACACTAATACTTACCTTTTCCCAAACAAGACCTGGTTTTGACCCTTGGTCCCTAATCGAAAAGGCTTGGGAAAACATTGAGGCAAAAGAAGAAACTGCTGATAACCGGCAGTTTCTCCTTTTGCCTTAATATTTTGTGAGCTATATTGTACACAAATCCAATCTAAATTAACCCTTTCCCAAACAAGACCTGGTTTTGACGTCCCTACTATATAAGGCTTGGGAAAACATTGAGGCAAAAGAAGAAAATGCTGATGATCAGCATTTTCTCCTTTTACCTCAATATTTTCCTAGCCTTACTTGTACACAAATATTTAATGTCCAATTTGCCGTCTGCAGCAACTTTCAAATTGGTCAGCCCAAAATTTTTGCCGTTTGGGAAAGGGTTAACACATATTTTGTCCTCTGCAACAGCTTTTGAATTGAACCACCCAAAAATTTTTGTTTTTTGGGAAAAGGTTTGCTCCTGAGTGGATCAGCTCTTGTTTAAGCCTCTCTTACAATTAGTTGTATGTACTCCTGTGAGCGGTCTGCGTCTAAAACTAGTCATGCTTTGCATGCCCGCAAAGTACTTTTTGGGTGGCCACAAGCATGACATAGTAAAGAATTGATCTTACAATTCTTAGCTACGACCATTCTGGGTCTTTAATAACGCAAGGAGTACGCTAGAGCTTCTCTTACAACCTGTTGAGCCTCATTATGAATGATGCGCCTTCAAAGATTTTGAAATATCTTCGAAGACGCATGATTTATATGGACGCACAATGGGTTGTAAGAGAGGCTTTACCTTTGAATGTTTCAGAACAAATGTCACATACAAGATTTTTGATGTGTTTTTAAATTGACATGCCTTAAAAGCCACTCCATGTCCAGTGATATAGAGACAGTCCCTTTAAGGTAGCCCACCTCTAATGAGATTCATGCGACATCAGCCCTGCGTTCAGTAAGACAAAACGTTAGCTAACATTAGCAACAGTCACAACTTTTTTGACAGAAAATTGACAGAATTGACCGAGTATTCCGAATGAAACGTCTTAACGTTTTGTCTTACTGAACGCAGTCCAGAATTGTTTTTGAGACATCCTAAACATTTGTCATTTATACGATCAATACAGACACATTACAAGTTCCTAAAAATTGTCACTTTCTGACGTCACATGAATCTTATTTGGGTGGACTAAAATCTCAGAAGATGCATGATGAATAACAAGAGCTGTCCGAAGACAGCGCGCTCGACTTTCTAAGTTGCTTAGTATAAAGGGGGCATAACTCCAAATATAGTGGAGCCAGGGTCATGAGCCCTGGTAGTAAGGTAGAGGGTGTGATGGTGAATAAGTATTCCATGTTTGGGTTGAATCCCTTTGATAGTATGGAAGTCATTGATGTTTGAAAAAGCTTTGACCTTTGTTGCAACGCCGACGCCAACGCCCACGCCCGGGTGACAGTATAAGCTCTCATTTTCTTCGAAAAGTCGAGCTAAAAACCCATAAAAGGTTGTAAGAGAGGCTACTTGCATGCTCCTTGCACGCTCCTGGCCCGGTTTCTCAAAAAACTTAAGTATATTCTCATGAAAACATGCTCAACTTCAAAGGAATACTCTCCAACGTTGGAGGGTATTCGATTGAAGTTCATTTGGGTTTCGTGCGATTGAGCACAATGCTCAGATTTTAGCATGAGAAAGTACTTAAGTTTTTTCTATAAACCATGCCCTGGTGTTGAAAAAGACGCAGAATGGTGGTAATCTGGTCACCAAAGAAGTATTTTGTGTGTGCGTTGCACATGCATGCAACACAGAACTAGGCCTAAATTTTAGAAGAAGACTGCTCCCAGGAGCCCGTATGATCTATTATAAGTGTAGCTTAACCCTTTCCCAAACGACTTAATTTTGGACTGTCCCAATTTGAAAGGTGTTGCAGACGATAATTTTGAAGTCAATAAAGAAAGGATTGGTGTACAAAATGGCACAGAAAATATTGAGACAAAAGGAGAAACTGCTGGTTATCAGCAGTTTCTCCTTTTGTCTCAATGTTTTCCCAAGCCTTTTCTAATAGGGACGTCAAAAGCAGGTCTTGTTTGGGAAAGGGTTAACATAAGGTAATAGATATTTATGGCTTCACAGAACGTCTCATCCCAATCCAGCCTTCTGATTTCGGTGTTAGATTATGTGCCGTCTTCAAATGTTTATTTAAATTACTTCTATGTGCCTGGCTATAATCACAAATATGGCATTTGTACGGTTTAAGTCCTAGATGTATAATTTTATGTTTAGTTAAGTTACAATTCTGATCAAACGAGGCTTCACATTGATCACATTGGAAAGCTTTCTTGTTATGAGTCATCATGTGGCGTTTGAGCTCCAGTCTGCTTTCGAATGTCTTTGAGCAAACTTCGCACAACACATTTTGATGAGTTTTCTGCATATGCTGCCTCATAGTTTGACGAGTTCTAAATGTTTTGCTGCATTTATCACATTGAATAGATTTTTCTTTGGTATGTAAAGCAACATGTTTCTTGTATGCGCTTTGTAACTTGAAATTTTTTCCACAAAAATTGCATAAGTAAGCACGATCATGTCCGTGTTCATCAATTTTATGAAGTTCCAAAGCAGATTTTATGCGAAATTTCATTCCGCATTCGTCACATTGAAAAGGAGTCTCACCAGTATGTGTTCTTTCGTGGTAAACAATGGCGGTCCTAGTGCCGAAATCCTTCGGACAAAACCTGCACTTGTACCTTCCCATGAAAATGTGCTTCCTTTTTATATGATAGTGTAGAGACCGTTTACTTGGGAATCTCATATTGCATGTGTCGCAAGTATAATCGCATACCTTTCCGTTTCTTATTTCCGCTTTTATCCGTGTTGTCGTATTGTCAGAGTATGTTTCATCGTCACTTTTTTCATCGAGAGAGTCTTGATGTTCTGCCCTGCGTCCCTGAATAAGAAATTATACATTTTATATATAAACAAAATTTGTCATATATATATTGTCCAACAAGGTTAACCCGGGACAACTTAATTTTCATGCGCAAAGTCCGTTAGTGGAGCGTCTTAACAAAACAAAGCCGAAGTGGGGTCATTACATATGCAGATGTCCCGGGTTAATCTTGCTGGACAATACACAGCTATCCTTGCTTACCTCTTTCCTAAATAGCAAATATTTAGACTACCCCAATTGAAAATTGTTGATAGAGAAAGGATTTGTGTACAATATAGCTAAGAAAATATTGACAACACTAGGATTGTGACATTGACTCCACACACATAATGTCCAGCTCACTTAACCATTTCCCAAACGGTAATTTTTTAGAGTTGTTCAATAGGGAATGATTTTATCCAGTTAATCGTAATTTCCGACAAACAATAGAATGTCATAGGTGTTGTTATAAAATTCCGTAGTTATGAGACTTTAATAACAACACCGACGGTATATCAATACATAACGGTAAACCCTGTCCATCTTTAGTACAAAATTCATTAAAGGGGTCTTGCTACCAATTTTTGTTTGGGGCCAGGGGCCAGTGGAATTGGGAAAAATAGCAATGTTTTTACCTAAATTGGAAAAAACTAAAACAAGTTTGTATTCATACTATCACTCAGTTTCAGCAGCAAGTTAGACTGAAGTGATGTAAAATGTATTTGTTTAAGAATCTACTCTAAAACTGCCTTCAAAATGTCTGTAAATGAAGATGAGGTCTTAACATGGGGCATTCTGGGTCCTCTTTGGGAATTTTCACCAGAGAATTGGGAAAAAAAAGATACTTTTTACCATTGGGAATGGGGCCCAATAACGGCCCCAAATTTTGGCAAACGAGACCTCTGCATTACCATTTGCAAAGCACTGCTGGATTTGTCTACAATGTAGCACAAAATATATTTAGAATATTTTTATGCAAAAGGAGAAAATGTTGACCATTCTTTTCAATATTATTTCATTATTCATTTTCTTCTGGTGCCTTAATGTTTCCCCAAGTCTATTTTCTTTCAAAAATAAAAGGATGTCAAAAAGAGGTTTTGTTTGGGAGAATTAAAAAGGTGCTGCATGCAGCCTTTAAGCCTGTCCTAAACAAGACTTGATTTTGACATCCCATACAAAAAAGCATAGGAAAATACTGAGACAAAAGAAGACAAAAGCCGTCATAGACCGATTATGCTCCCCGAATAAGTGTTTGTCCCAAAATAAAAACTATCATACATTAAGCCCCCTTTTTCTATGACAGATTTTGTGTACACACATTCTTCATAGAATATGGTGTAGAACATCACATTTGTCACATAAGTTCAAAATTTCATTAAATTCTGCCCTTTAGATGAAGAGAAATTAGAGAAAAACTAATTTTTACATTAAGGCCCCCTTTTCCATGATGCAGCCTCAAATTAAGAAACAGAGATAAAAGTCCCTAGCTATTATCCAAGGGAGTTCACATGTGAAGTTTCATTGAATTTGGTCCAAGGGTTGCTGAGATCTGGCTGTGGACAGGCGGACACAAGGACAGATGGAAGGACGGACAGCGTGGCGACTATAATTATGCTCCCCCGAAATTTTTTCGGGGAGCTTAAAAATGCTGCAGCATTTTCTGTTTTTGTCTCAATCTTTTCTGCTTTATTGTTGTACAAAGATCATATTTATCAACATCCAGTTTGTTTTCTGCAGAAGCTTTGAAAATGTAACAGTTTAGAATTTGATATTCAGGAGAGAGTTAATTCTTTTGTTGTGAATGATGACACATGTTCAGCAGAGGTACAAATGATATGAGCCAGTTACAAAATGCAAAATATAATTGAGCTGGTATCTCGAAAAAGGGCCCATATAGCTTTTTCATTAACCATAGATCTAGATCAGCTTTCTTATAAGTGAAGTCTGATCAACTAGAGAAACATGGATCTTGATTAGACTGTGCATATATGCTTAACTCTTTCTGAAACAAGACCTCGTTTTGACGCCCATAATAGAATTGGCTTGAGAAAATTTGAGATTGAAGAAGAAAAAGCTTATCTTGTCCAAATGTTTCCTGTGCTCCTTAAGTAACAGAGTTTCCATTTACGACGTAAAAGTATCTGTATACGCATGAAAATCAGCTCGGACGCAAAATTTTTATACTCGTCGCGTCCATGGGACGCAAAATAAAATGAGAGGCAAAAACAATGTATTTTCCTAAATCTTACGAAGAAACGTCAGATAACTAGCGAAAACAGTCCAAAATGTGAACAAAGTACGACAGATTTGAAGCAAAGTCACTGGTTTTCCAAAGTTACTATAAATAGACTTCGCCAACGTCTAACCGAAAAGTTGCGATTGTTGGGATTCCCGCTTTTTCGTCTGGTACCCGAACTGTCTAAAATATTGTTTTGTGGGCAATTTGATAGCCAGAAACCAACTGTTACTTTTATTTTGTAAATAATAATGGCTTCTCCAGCCAAGAAAAAGAAACACTCGCGGTCTTTTCAAGACCAGTGGCTTGCCAATCCGGCGTTCAAAGACTGGCTGATAAAAGCTGCTGCAGATCACAAAATTTGTGATAACTTAGGTATAAAACTTGAGAATATCTCAGAAAACATTGAGGCAAATTGAGAAAATGCTTATTATTAGCAGTTTCTTCTTTTGCTTCAATGTTTCCCCAAACCACTTTACTAGGAATATCAAAACTATGTCTTGTTTGGGAAAGGGTTATTAAGCCCGTTCAAGTACAACAATTAATTTGAAGATGATTTGTGGAAGTCAAAATTGGACTCAACTGAAAGTGGTTGGGACTCAACTTTTTCTACTGCACTGGGTCCCAGGGACTCAACATTTTCTTATGTAAATGGAAGCACTGAGTAATATCCATTGTGTTGTCTGCAGCAGCTTTCAAATTGGACCTGTCTGAAATTGTGGTTTGGGAAAGAATAAAGGGCATAATTTAGCCGCAGAGAACACCTTTGGTTGGGAAAGTACCTGCGTAATTGAATCCTGTCTAACTGTTGATTCTGTATTTTCAGCTTGATTACGGCTCCTAGTCTCCCCATAAATTTGTTTTTGTTTCATGGTTTCCCGATAAGCTTCACCAAGCTTTGTTTGAGTATCCAAAAGTTCCTTCCGTGTTACACCAAAATAATGCTTTAGTCGCTGCTCAGATGCAAACAGCCATGTTGATGCCCAAATCGGGTTGTGAGAAACAGATGGTCTGAAAAAAGTCAATAAAGGGCTTGAGATAAGAGAGAAATGAATTAATGCTGCAGTCGCTGCTCAGATCCAAACAGCCAAGTTGACGCCCAAATTGGGTTATGAGAAACAGATGGTCTGAAAAAAGACAATAAAGGGCTTAAAATAAGAGAGAAATGAAACAAGTGCATGTTGTATTGCGATGCAATACAGGAGTACCCCACCGGATAACAAAAAATCCTTTCTTATAATATATCTCCTACTTACTAGATCTATAACTGTATACAAAATTTGAAGTTGCTAGCACATTAGGTTTTGGACAAAATGTCCCAAACAAAAATATAAGGGTAAAAACAACCAAAGGCAATAACTCCAAAAGTGGGCAGAGAAGAATGATTCTTGTACATGACACTTGTCCTCAATGAGATCTATAAGTGTACCAAGTTGCTAGCACTGATGGCTCAGGAGATATGGTCCGGACAAAAATGTAAGGATAAAAAACAACAACGGACAATAACTAAAAAAGTGGATGTGGCAGAGTAACAGTTCTTGTGCATTACACTTCTTCTCAATGAGATCTACCAGTGTATAAAATTTGAAGTTGCTAGGACTTATGGTTTAGGAGATAAGTTCGGAACAAAAATGTAAGGATAGAAACAACAAAGGGCAATAACTCAAAAAGTGGACATGGCAGAGTGACAGTTCTTGTACATGACACTTGTCCTCAATGATATCTATAAGTGTAGCAAGTTTGAAGTTGCTAGCACTTATGGTTTAGGAGATATGTTCCGGACAAAAATGTAACGGTAAAAACAACAAAGGGCAATAACTCAAAAAGTGGGTGTGGCAGAGTAACAGTTCATGTACATGACACTTCTCCTCAATGAGATCTATAAGTGTACAAAGTTTGAAGTTGCTAGCACTTATAGTTTAGGAGATATGATCCGGACAAGAATGTAAGACTAAAAACAACAAAGGGCAATAACTCAAAAAGTGGACATGGCAGAGTAACAGTTCTTGTACATGACACTTGTCCTGGATAAGATCTATCAGTGTACAAAGTTTGAAGTTGCTAGCACTTATAATTTAGGAGATATGATCCAGACAAGAATGTAAGGGTAAAAACAACAAAGGGCAATAACTCAACAAGAGGACCATGATGGTCCTATATCGCTCACCTGAACCAAAATGATATGAGCAACACTTAGGTTCAATTCAATTGATATTTATGACTTTAAGACTAAATATGAACTTATGGTCAATAACGTTGTGAAAATCAAACTCATCCGAGCTCTTATGGTGCCCAACATTGTTTTTTTTTTGGTTTTGTTTTAAATAATTGTAGATTCTACAGTGTAAACAAGGTCAACAACAGCCAAAAATGGCAATTTAATCACATTCAAGGGCACATAACTCTCGTCTTTCTGATCACACCAGACTGGTCAGATCAGACTGAAAATCATACTTATCCGAGATCTTATGGTCCCCAACATTGTGTCCAAGTTTTGTCTTGATTGATTAATAATTGTAGATTCTAGAGTGTAAACAAGGTCGAAAACAGCCAAAAATGGCAATTTTTCCCAATTCAAGGGCGCATAACTCTCATCTATCTGGTCAGATCAGGTTGAAAATGGAACTCATCCGAGATCTTATAGTTCCCAACATTGTGTCCAAGTTTTGTCTTGATTGATTGATAATTGTAGATTCTAGAGTGTAAACAAGGTCGAAAACAGCCCAAAACGGCAATTTTGTCAAATTCAAGGGCACATAACTCTTGACTTTCTGATCAGATCAGACTGAAAACCAAACTCATCCAAGATCTTATGGTCCCCAACATTGTGTCCAAGATTTGTCTTGATTGGTCAATAAATGTAGATTCAAGAGTGTAAACAAGGTCGAAAACAGCCAAAAATGGCAATTTGGTCAAATTCAAGGGCAAGTAACTCTCGACTTTCAGATCAAATCACACTGAAAGTCAAACTCATCCAAGATCTTATGGTCCCCAACATTGTGTCCAAGTTTTGTCTTCATTGATGAATAATTGTAGATTCTAGAGTGTAAACAAGGTCGAAAACAGCCGAAAATGGCAATTTTGTCGAATTCAAGGGTACATAACTCTCGTCTTTCTGGTCAGATCAGACTGAAAATCAAACTCATCCAAGATCTTATGGTCTGCAATGTTATGTCCAAGATTTGTCTTGATTGATCAATAATTGTAGATGCTAGAGTGTAAACAATGTCAAAAGTAGGTATTTTTCGCATTCAAGGGCAGATAACTCCTGACTTTCTAGTTCGATCTGACCCATAATCGAACTCATCCGAGATCTTATGGCCATACATGTTTTGACCAAGTTTGGTCAAGATTGGCTTATATTTGTAGATGCTAGAGTGTAAACACGAAATTGTGAACGGACGGACAGACAGACGGACAGACGGACGACGGACGGTGAGCGACCACAATAGCTCACCTTGAGCACTTCGTGCTCAGGTGAGCTAAAAAGTGGGCGTGGCAGAGTAACGGTTCTTAAACATAACACTTCTCCTCAATGAGATCTATAAGTGTACCAAGTTTGAAGTTGCTAGCACATATGGTTTAGAAGATATAGCCCGGACAAAAGTGTGAAGGACAGACGGACGGATGGACGGACGGACAGACGGAATCGAACAAACCTATAGTCCCCAAACCGGTAACCGGTAGGGGACTAATAATGCTTTAGTCGATGCTCAGATCCGAACAACCCGCCATGTTGAAGCCCAAATCGGGTTATAAGAAACAGATGGTCTGAAAAAAGACAATAAAGGGCTTAACCCTTTCCCAAAAAAGATCTGGTTTTGATGTTCCTGATAGAAAAGGCTTGGAAAAACATTGAGGCAAAAGAAGAAACTGCTGATAACCAGCAGTTTCTCCTTTTGACTCAATATTTTCTGTGCTAAAATATACACAGATCCTGTGTTTATCCACTACCATTTTAACGTCTGCAGTGGCTTTCAAATTGGACCACACTAAAATTTTGTCGTTTGGGAAAGTGTTAAGATAAGAGAGAAATGAAATAATGCTTTAGTCGCTGCTCAGATCCAAACAGCCATGTTGAAGCCCAGATCGGGTTGTGAGAAACAGATGGTCTGAAAAAGAAATTGCAAAGGTTAAGATACTTAGGGTTTTAACCAGTTACCAGACAGAAAAAAATTAAAAAATAATTATGTAGTAAAAGAAAGTGTTTCCTTTTATCTTGAAAAAGGCAATTTGCCGAAATATTGAGTCGCGAGTGATTTTATAGTGAATTTATTATATTCCCTAAGGAATAATTTTGTGAAATAGTGAAAAAATTTAGACTTGCAGACAGCAATTTCAAGTGAAGTGAATTAAAATTTGCATTTTTCTGGGTAGAAAACATTGTGGGAAATGAAGGAATTACTTGTCATAAAGTTTTCATCTTATGAACAAGATATGTTTGTGAAACACCACTGTCCCCGAAATGGCCATTTTTCTAAAATGTTTTAAGTTTTCGTGTAAAGGGTTGATAAGGATTAACAGATGACCTTGAGGAAGGTCAAATTGCATGGAACAGATAGATATTATTGAAAGGAAGTTGCATACCAAATTTGAGCTTTGTATGTCAAATACTTTTGGAGAAAAGGCAAATGTTAAGTTTTCAGACGGACACGAGTAAAATAATATTCACCCGATCTTTGGATACGGGGGCATAAAAATAAATATTTAGGACCCTATAGGTTGAAGACCTTGAAAACTAGCTCTTGGAATGCATAAATCATGTGGAAGACTAATCTATAATGTGGTGTGACGAAAAATAACACTATTAATTGGACGACAAAAACTAATATTCTTTGGACAAAAAATGATATTTTGTCCGATGAAAATTAAGATTGGTAAAACCAAAAATAATATTCATCTGACAAAAATTAAACTCATAGACCCTTTACAGTACACCATAAGAATCCATAATAATTATAGTGTTTGGAATTAACCCATTACCAGATGGCAAAACTTTAGACTGGTCTAAATTCAAAGGTGTTGCAGACGACAATTGCGAGTGGCTGACAGTCTAACAATCTTGTGCCACATAATTCTCTCCCATGATAATAGTGACAAATACCATGCGATGTCAAAATAGGGAACGATTTTATCAAGTAAACAGTGGCGTGATTTAGGACAAACAACAGTATTTTGTTGGTGTTATAAAATCTCGTAACTACGGCTTGAATCAAGCCGTAGTTACGGGATTTCATAACACCACCGACGGGTTGTCAAAACATAACAGTAAACCCAGTCTATTTTTAGCACAAAATTCATTGCCATTATCAGTACATCTAATACCTACTTGATTCGTTCATTACTGTTAAAACTTTGACTTGGACCCATTGGTATATCTCTCACTCTGCCTCGCATTTGTGAAATTTGGTCTTGTAGTAAATTCATGTGCGCATCTTCTGCCAACTGTCTATTATTTAAGCTTTGTTTGGGATTCATTTGTACATCTCTTACTCTGCATTGTGTTTGCAAAACTTGTTCTTTAGGCAAAATTCTGTGCCCTCCTACTGACTGTCTATTAAAGCCTTGACTTGGTTTGCGTAAATCCTGCGCTCTTCTTCGCATTAGTAAAACTTGTTCTCTAATTAAATTCCTTCGCCTTTGTTCAGCTGAATGTCCATTAAACTCTTGACTTAAATCCATTGGCACATCCTTTATTCTGCCTCGTTGTTTGTCATGTAAATTTCCATGCCTGTCTTCTGACTTTCCACCCCTTTCACTGCCTTTCATTTGTAAATCCTGTTCTCCAAGTACATTACTGGGCCTATCTTCTGCTGAGAGTATTACTGACTCCATTACAATTTCACTAGGATTCTGCTTGTTTGATTTATTTGTACAAGAGCCTTCAGCAACATGTATCGAGTCCAGACCAGTCACTGCAGAATTAACCCTTTCCCAAACGACAAAATTTTAGAGTGGTCCACTTCAAAAACTGTCACAAATGACAAAATGGAAGATATTAAAGATAGAATTTGTGTAAAATATGACACAGAAAATATTGAGGCAAAAGGAGAAATTGCTGATTATCAGCAATTTCTTCTTTTGTCTCAATGTTTTCCCAAGCCTATTCTATTAGGGACGTCAAAACCAGGTCTTGTTTGGGAAAGGGTTAAATGAGGAGATGGCATCCACATACAAAGATTTGTTTTTAGTTATTTCCTCAACTTCAGACCTCAAATCACAGGATGCTTCACCACTTTTAGACACAGAATGATCTAAATTTGTTTCTTCTTTGATTTCGGACTTAACAAACCTGGACACTGGCTCCATTTCACTGTAAATTGATGTGTCAGCATCTTGGACTTCTGACTTGATAAAGGTTGATATTGGATCAAGATTCACTGATGCTAAACTGCTCAAAAAAGGTCCTGCTTTATCTCCTGTATGAATTTCATTTGAGTTTTGGTCCAAGTTTACTGATACAGATTTCGGTTTTCCGTCAAATGGGCCTGTTACATCTTCAGATAGTGGTTGATTTAACAAATCGAAAATGTTTCTGGCTCCCATTGTTAACTGGTGGGTGGGTTGAAACATCGCTTAATTTGCTGTTATGTCTTATCTGAAACAGAAGAATTCAGTATGAATAAATAAATATCTTCTGATACAGAATAATATTACGGTTTTCATTAAAAAATTTCTGTAACATCTTTGTTTGTGGTTGATTAAATCCATTAACTCTTTTTGACTCCCCCAAAGATAAATTCTGTGAAAAACTTAGTGGAGAATGAAGAAGAAATTGCTTGTGACACGCAATTTCTTTTTTGTCTCAAAATGTTTTCTACCAAAAAGGAAAAAAATCCTTGAAATTGTTGTCTGCAACATCTTTGAATATGAACCACTTTAAAAGTTTGCTGTTTGGTAATGGGTTGAATCAGAGAACATATTTCTGGTTTCCAATGTTAAATGTTAGCTGGGATGAAACATCTCTTCATTTGCCAGTACTTCTCTGAAGCAGAAGAATTCAGAATAAAATCAGTATGACGAAAATGATATTTTACTAGCACTTCTTCAGGAGAAAACTTCAAATTCAAAGCTCATTTTCCTTTAATATTTCTGCGCTTTTTCATATACAAGTTCCATAGTTATGTATACCCATTTTGTCATCTGCAGCAGCTTTCAAATTGGATCACCCTAAATTTTGCCGCTCAGGAAAAGGTTTTAAAATACTCCCCTTCAAAAGTGCTTTCAGTTTCATTGTGCCAAAAATGCATGCTCAGGTCACAAAATGGGATTAAACCAATAAAACTTACATATCAATTTAGATATCCTTTTGTTTAGAAAAGACAAAGTCCAAATTATAAGAATTTATAATCTGATAAGAATGTTAGTAAGTACTACAAGCGCACAAATTATCATCTGCACACAGAGTTATATACTAAATACAAAAGTGATTTCTTCATTGATTTGAACAGATAACAAACTTAATTGTTCAGTATAGAATATTGTAAAAGCATATTGAATTATACATACTTACAACTATATCTTTATTTATATTGTCGCTTTTCAACAAAAACGTGGTAACTGCAGCTTGGTTTAGTCTGCAGTTACGAGGTTTTCTTTGAAAGCAGTAATATGCTGACCAGGCAAAAGGAAGTAATTCATATAACTGTCAGCTAACACTACCTTGGGCATTATAAAGGGGGTACCTGCAATAATTGAATAATTAACCCTTTTCCTAACAGCAGAAAATTAGACTGTTCCAATTAGAAAGCTGCTTCATATCGTCGCTTTTCTACGAAAACCTCATAACTGTAACTTGGTTTAAGCTGCAGTAATGAGGTTTTCTTTGAAAAGCAGTGGTATGACAAAATGGATGCTGATAAAGAGATGATACATGTACAACACAGCACAGAAAATATTCAGACAATATAAGGAGAAAATGCTGATCATAACACTTTGACCCTTTTTGACTCCCCACAAGAAAATGGCTTTGGAAAACATTTTGGAAAATGAAATTGCATATGACAAGCAATTTCTCCATTTCCCACAATATTTTCTATGCAAAAAGACAAAAACTTAGTTAGAGCCTGAGAGGTCACTGGGTCCATTTATCAATGACGTAAATTAATATAAATCTGTTAACCAATTAAAACATGACACTTTTGGAAAATATAGCCTTTTTAAAACAACGCGGGGAAAGAAGTCAGAATTTGATGCTGCATTAGACTATTAGATAGATCTAGATCTATCTAGGGACGCCAGGAAGTGTTTTCAAAATACCGGTACAATTTACTGGACAGTGCAAGAGAACAATGTTTATACTGCTACTCCCAGTTATTTTCGTCAAATCAACATTCATTATCCTTATTTGATTACATGTACTGAAGACATCGAATGCTGTTGTTCTATTTGTATCCGAAATTATAGACATGTCCGGTAGTTGGTACAGTTAATCAATAAATGGACAATGTTTTGTGCGCTTCTCCAGGCAGTATAGTTGCATGGTAAGAAATGTGTGAAATCTTTGGTAACTAAACAGCTTCATTTGCATATTTTTCTTTTAATGAACGACTCAATTTCACCATAATCGTGATTTAAAAATGTTACCAATGAGGCAATGCAGACAACAGAATCAAAGGACTCGAGGTACTCAGGCTTCTGTCTTGCGGTGCGTCATTAGGCCTAACTGAGAATGCAGGCCTGTCGGAACAGGAGGGCTAAGCCCTCCCTCCCCCTAAAGTTGGCCCAAAATGCCGAATTTTCCTCATTTCACACTGAAATTTAGGGAAAATCCAATGGCCGTGTAACGGGTTCTGGAGTGATCTCCCTTGATAATTATCCTCCTTGAATTATTGGGTTGTTCCGCTTCCGGTAAGGGCTACAGATAAGAACGGGTATCGCTTTTTCAACATGCAAAATGTCTTGAGTTGTTCTTCAAACCCTATGATGTAGGTACTCATTGTATCATCTCCTAAAGATGATTGAAATGCGTACCCATTATGTATGTTAAAGATTTGAAATAATAATTTTAGAATTAACTACCCTGCTTTATCAGCTGCTATATAGTTATAAATCCAAAATCATTATCCAATATCATTCATTGCTGATGATAGGCCTAATAATTCAAACTTTCCCAAACAAGACCCGGTTTTGACGACCTTGAATTTTGTTCGGAAAATTTCGAGAGAAAAGGAAAACTTGTTGACAATGTGCAATTTCTATCCCTCCTTTGATAGTTTTGCTACAATCTACACATTTTTGCCTTATTTCGTCACCCGAATCAGCCTTCATTTTTGAGTAGCCTAAAAGGCTGTCATTTGGGAAAGGGTTAAACGTTTTTTTTTTTTTTTTTTTTTTTTTTTTTTTTTTTTTATTTATTTATTTTTTTTTTTTTTAATTTTGTTTTAGCACGGGTTTGCAATCTTATTTTAACAGTCTAAAGGGTGGTCGTTTGGGAAAGGGTTAAACTGTCAATAGGGTTTCATTTTTCTTTTTATTTGTTTGGCACGGGTTGACAAACTCAGTTTAACATACTTAAGCAAAGGTGTTTAATAAGTCGTAAAATTATGTAATTAAGGGTGCAAGTTTTCTTTTTTTTTTTTTTTTTTTTTTTTTTTTTTTTTTTTTTTTTTTTTTTTAATAATAATCAATTTGAAGTGCTGACCTCCACACAAAATGGCGACCACGAGATTGTTTTTGACCCTGGTCATGATGGTAATTTGGAATGGGAAACACGTTCGCGTCCTGATAGGTTTAAGCGCTCTAGGGTGAGCTCCGGTGGTAGAAGTGGCCAAAATTCTAACGAGCCTAGGACTCTAGATGACAAAATTTCAGACATGTTCCACGAAATGCGAGAAATCCACACAAAAGTAAACAAGTGCATTGACATACAAAACAATATTCGTGACATATTTCACACGGTGTCCATTCATGATGATAGAATTACTACGCTCGAGTACAAATCGTTGGATTTAGAGGCGCGTAGTAGGAGGAATAACCTTTTATTTGGGGGTATAGCCGAGGATAGAAATGAAAACTGTCATGAAGTGATAAGCCGTTTTTTGAGCGAACATTTAGATATTCACCCTTGTCCTCCCATCCCCAGAGTCCACAGGTTAGGCAAATTTCGCAGGGGTTATACTCGCCCCATTATAGCTTACTTTCTTGATACCAGAGATACAGAATATGTGATTTCCTGTGCTCATAAACTGCGAAACTCATCCTTCAATATTAACCGTGATTTTCCGCCAGAAATCCAGTCTGCTAGGCGGGCTCTGTGGCCAAAGTATAAAGAGCTTAAAAACAGGAATCCAGAAAGCAAGGTCAATTTAGTGTATCCTGCAAAAATTGTGCACGACGGTGAAGTTGTCGCGGATATGTTCCCCCAATAGAACCTCATTATGGGCCGTAGTAGAATGTCCATTGATAAACATCTTTACGCTAATAGTAAATCACGTGGTAAATCGAGCGAGTCGAGGGCGCACGTGCCGAGTGATACTAATAACCAATCACGTCATGTTTCGGGCCAAGTGTTACAGGGGCGTAGCTCCTCAAGGGCATCTAACGAGCGTGGCAGATCACGCAGGAGCGAATCTAAATCCCCGGCGGCGAGGCACCCACGCCCACATGCACCCATGGATGCGGAACACGCCGATGCAGTCTACATCATTTAATAGACCTTGGGATAACAACGCCCCACCATCAGCGGATCATTCACCTCGGCCAAATGCATGTGTATAGGAAGTAGGGGGGTCAGAGACTGTTCCAGATAACCCTCCGAACATTCGTTTTGGTTGCCTTAATGTAAATGGCCTTAAGAAAGGCTTAATTATCCTGAATTTATCGATTTGATACCAAACTTTGATCTATTTTGTGCTATTGAAACACATATTGATTCCTCGGATAATGTTGATGTTGATAATTTTGAATATTTGTCAAAAAATAGAAAGCAAAGTTATAAGAGGAAGTCTGGTGGTATTGGAGTATACGTCCGAGATAAATTATCCAGTCACGTTTCTGTTTTAGAAAATAAGTCTGAATATGTACTATGGTTGAAAATTGACAAAAGTTTGTTTAATCTTTCCGAAGATATTATCTTTGGTGCTACATATATTCCTCCAGAAAGTTCTAGGTTTTTTAATAATGAAGACCTCAATGAGTTTGAAACCGAAACTAATTTATTTTGCAGCAACAACAAGTTTGTTATAATAGCTGGTGACACAAATGCACGAACTGGTACAATGAAGGATTTTGTAAGCACGGACAAATTCTTAAGTAATCTTTTTGATATTGACGAAGAACTACAGTCCGACCTTGATAAATACCTAATTCTCATGGACCAATCAATACCTTTAAATAGGAAATCACGTGACTCCAAAACCAACACTCACGGTCATAGATGAATTCAAATTTGTCAAAATAATAACTTATTCATTGTTAATGGAAGAATATTCAAGGACAAAGAGCAAGGGAATTTCACATTCCGAAACAAATCTGTCCTTGACTATGTCCTCTCCACTGCCGAATTTTTCCAATATTTTAATGATTTTGAAATAGTAGAAAGCGATTCCTTATATTCTGATGGTCATAGCATTATCAAGTGGGAATTTATATTTAAAATACCAAGCAAATCCTAACCCCAACCAAAAGTGTAAAAATACCAATAACGGTAGATACAGATGGGATAGTAATCTTAAAGATGCTTTTGTCTCTAATGTCAATGATGAACAATTGAATATTATTCATAATAATCTGGGAAATCAAACTATGGACCCTAGGGACAGAATAGATAGTGTAACTAATCAAATAACCAATTTGTTCCAAGATGCTGCAAAAATCACATTAACAAAACCTAATACATTCACATATTCTAAAGGACGTCCAAATAACAAACCTTGGTTTGGCTCAAAATGTTCCAAGGCCAGAAAAATATACCATGACGCTAAAAATATCTACAACAATAACAAAAATGATATAAATAAGCAGCGTCTTCGTAATGCAAGTAAAGATTACAGACGCACAATGAATTTCTATATTAAAAATAACGAGTACAAAAACTCTGTAAAATTGAGAAATCTTAGTGATAAAAGCCCCAAAAAATATTGGCAATTTTTGAAAAATATTAATAGGAAACCAAATAATAATAAAAACCCCATCATTACATGACTTTTATGAGCATTTCAAAAACATCAATTCGTGCGATATTACCGCCCCTGATTTCGAAGAGGATCCAAATGTGATCTCTGAAATTAACGTCCAACTGAACTCTGACTTTACTGAACAATAAACACATTACTGTATTAATAATCTGAATAATGGAAAAGCCCCGAGCCCAACAGATGAAATCACAAATGAATATCTTAAGAGTACTCAAAACATTATGGTCCCTATTTATTCAAAATTATTTAACTTAGTCCTACAAACTGGACATTTTCCAAATACCTGGCTTGAAGGTACAATAATTCCAATATATAAAAATAAAGGAGACTCCCTAGATCCAAGTAACTACAGGCCCATAACGATTCTGAGTTGTCTTGGTAAACTCTTTACGTCAGTTCTTAACAGAAGGCTTACCATTTACCTTGACCAATACAATACCTTACATGAAAACCAAGCTGGTTTTAGGAAACAATATTCTACAAGCGACCACTTATTTACTTTACATGCCTTAATTGAAATCATGAAAAAGAAAAAACAAAAACTTTTCTGTGCATTTATCGATTTTTCACAAGCTTTTGATAAAGTCTGGAGAGCAGGTCTTTGGCATAAATTACTACGTTACAACATAAATGGCAATTTCTTCCGTGTAATAAATAACATGTACAAAAATATCAAGTCTTCAGTAAGTCTCGATGGCAATATTTCTAACTCATTTTTGTCTGAAATCGGTGTTCGTCAGGGTGAAAATTTGTCACCGCTATTATTTTCTCTATACCTTAATGACTTAGAATCTTGCCTTAGCTCGAACGGGTCTGTTGGGGTAGAACTATTTAATGATATCGATTTCACTTTGTGGCTTAAGCTATTAGTTCTACTCTATGCAGACGATACAGTTTTGATTTCTAACACGGAAATAGATCTACAAAAAAGTTTAGACACATTCCATGAATATTGCGAAACGTGGCATTTAAAAGTCAATATAAATAAAACAAAGATTGTTGTCTTTGGGAGTCGAAATTTGACTCGCTACCGTTTCTCGCTTGGTGATAACGATATTGAAATAACTGACAAGTACCACTACCTAGGCGTAACCTTCTCAAGCAATGGATCTTTCTTACAAGCTAGAAAATATATTTCCCAACAAGCGTCTAAAGCTCTTTTTTCACTTTATTCAAAAACTAATAATTCAAACTTACCAATAGATCTAGTGGTCAAACTTTTTGACCATACTATATTGCCAATACTTACCTATGGTACCGAAATTTTTGGTTTTGAAAACTTAAATCTATTGGAGAAAGTCCATTCTGATTTCCTTAGGCGCATTACTAAATCTAGAAAATCAACACCTATTTATATGTTAATGGGTGAACTTGGTAGATACCCAGTCACTGTCTCTGTTAAGGCGCGTATGATAGCATTCTGGAACCGCCTTATTACAGGCAAAACTTCCAAACTTTCTTTTCTAATTTATAAATATATAATCTCTCAAACTAACAATGAGTATAAATGGCCAAAGCATATCCAAAGCATTCTTACTTCCGTCGGCCGCCCCGACCTATGGGTAAACCAAGACCAGATCACTAGCAAAGGTATTAGTAGAACAGTAAAACAAACCCTAGTTGACCAATATAAACAATCCTGGTCTGCAGATTTACAGGAATCCAATAAAGGAAGAACTTACTACAGTTTCAAAGAGTGTCATTGTCCAGAAAAGTATTTTACATTGCTACATACTAATGATGCTTTAACCTTATTCAAATTCAGAACAGCTAATTTTAAGTTACCGGTCGAAAAACTACGCTATGAAGCAATTCCTTTTGAAAATAGAATCTGTCATTTATGTGCACAAAACCAGATTGGTTCCGAATCTCATTATGTTTTTCATTGTGATTTTTTCAATCGGGAAAGAGAATATTTCTTTCGAGAAGCAAATATATCGAATCTCACCAATCCGTCTCTTCGTCATTTACTTTCCTCAGAAAACGCACACCTACTTAAACTATTATGCAAGTTTCTTAGAATAATAATGCATCAGTTTGAATAGTACTCCAATACCATCAACTTTCAGCATAACCCATCTGTAAGAAACATATTCCTTGTGAAACCCGGTTGTAATATAGGTATCGTTAAAAAAAAGAAGCAAATGCTGATTATCAAGTATTTAATTCCTTTCCAATGATGTTTGAGTTCAGACTCAAAGATATAGTAAAATAGAAGCAAATGCTGATTATCAAGTATTTAATTATTTTCCAATGATGTCTGTGTTCAGACTGATAGATATATAGTTAACCATGTTGTAATATAGGTACAGCGTATCGTTAAAATAGAAGCAAATGCTGATTATCAAGTATTTGACCATTTTCCAATGATGTTTGAGCTCAGACTCATAGATAGTTAACCATGTTGTAATGTATCGTTAAAATAGAAGCAAATGCTGATTATCAAGTATCTAATCCTTTTCCAATGATGTTTGAGTCCAGACTCATAGATATAGTTAACCATGTGTAATACCGAACTAAATGTTAGTATACATTGCTAGCACATAGGTTAGCACTGCAATTCTCTACCGCGTTTATCGGTAACACTCATAATTGTATGTGGCCCTATGCTTTGTACATATATAATGTCTCATTTTCCCGTCGCGGAATAAACACCCTTTTCCATCTTATATTGATGCATAATCATCGTTCCATTGATTTTGTGATAGAATCGCGAGGGATGACGAGACGGTCCCAAATGCCCTCTCTCCACCTCTCTCAATACTATCTTCATATAATATTTTGTCATGAAAATATCACGCTTTCTTTTCATCAAAAGTGCAGTTTGACTCTGGCTATGTTAGAATTGCTATACTATACCTGTCTAAAATTTATATCCAGCACGTACTACATTATTTACTATGAATCCACTACCTCAGGAATTCCATTCATAAACTTGTTGTGTTTACCTAATAATGTGACGTAAATCTATAAATAGTCATCTGCATGTAAATTTCGTGCATTAATGAGAAACTATTAAATATGACTCTAACCCCCACTAACTCTTGACCAAAATTGTCGAAACTTTTTATAGATTGTGTAAGCTAATACAGTACTAACACCATCTTATCATGTTCATGTTTTGTAATTCATAACCCCATGTTGTATCTTGTATACCTGGGTGAAATAAAAGATTTGATTGATTGGAATTTTGTCATGCCTATAAATTCATCATTCGGGTCTGTCAATCTTTTGTCTATTATGATAAGTCCCTTTAATATACAGTAACTTGCGATTTATCTTCGGAGATCAATTAAAGGAATTTGGCTAACTGATTGGTGTGATATACACAAGGTCCGTGGTAATTGACATTCCAATTACCTTTTGTCGATAGACAATTAATTGTTAATCCTTTTCCAAACAATAAAACTTAAGTTTGTCATACTAGAAGGTCAGTAACTATGCCAAAGGAGAGGCGGAGATTTAAAAGCTTTTTGAGAGAAAACTATACATTCTTTTTTCTCAAAATGTTCGAAAATATTTTGTATTAATTCATATTTAATAATTAAAAAGCCGTTTAGATGTGTAGTTATTTGGATTTTGAATTCATTTCACAGTAAGGAGATTTTTCTCATATTGACCGCTTGTAAAGAGTGAATTGGATCAACAAATTCCAAAATTAATGTTGAATATTACAAGATTTTTCACGTTTTCAATGACACCCATGCAGAATCATCAATAAAGTGAAAATAATCCAACTAAAATAAAATATTGAAAATACATAAATAAAAACTTGCTCGACCATTATATTAGGAAATAAAGGAAATTTGCGGCGAGCTGGGCAGTGTTTTTTATGGCTTTCAAGAGGCCGATGTTTAACCTGGATTAAACATATCAATTGGATGAAATCAAAGCCAAAACATATTCTGGTTTAATCAGTAGTAACTGAACAATCCGATGGTATACGACGATTCTGCTAAATATGCGTTTGTAAAGAAAAAAATCGTATTTTGCGTGCGAAGTGATGAATTTTACTCTTTAGTGTATCTACAAAAATAGACCGGAACTACCCAGTTGTTTTCAAAGGAGATAAATCCCATTAAATCAAGGGCAATATCAGGATAACTCTTGGATCTCGGTAGCGGTCCATTTAGCCCCCCCAGCCCCCCCCCCCCCCACACACACACACACACAATATTCAGACACTGGGGCTTTTAAATAGCCACCCAATATGAAATTGCTTCTTACGGTCCTGTAATGGGTTAAGTTTGACAAGCCTCGCCTTTTTTAAATGAATAAAAAATCATGAACACATTTTGAAAAGAGTCACCAAAGGAACAATTCTGCAGACTTTAGGCTTGATTGTCCAAATGGTTGATTTTAACCCTTTCTCAAACAACAAAATATCAGGGACTGGTTCAATGTGAAAGCTGCTGAAGACAACAAAACGGGAGTTGTTAAAGATGCATTTTGTGTACCGGTATATCATATTGAGGCAAAAGGAGAAAATGCTGATTATCAGCATTTTCTTATTTTGTCTCAATATTTTCCCAATCCTTTTAGAACTATCATCCTCGGAAACCACAGCGGTCATAGCTCACGCTACATAAGGGACGGCAAAACCAGGTTTATATAATGTTTGGAATAGGTTTTAACAAACAACAACTTTGCCAAACAACAAAGTTTCATGGTGGTCTAATTTGCAAGCTGTCGCAGATGACAAAATGGATGTTACTGTAAGTAAAATTTGAGATTTAATAAAGCATAGAAAACATTGGGGCAAAAGTAGAAAATGCTGATTATCAGCATTTCTTTTTTTTTTAATTTTCTTCATTTTTTTCCCAAGCCTATTCTTTTACGGAGGTCAAAACCAGGTCTTGCTTGGGAAAGTGTTAAAGAATGTTCTCTGATGAGCCCCGACAACCACAGCTTTTTTTAATGGATAAAAATCGCAAACAGGTTTTATAGAGGATCACCAAAGGAACAATTCTACCAAGATTGGTCGACATTGGCCCAATTGTTGGGAAGATCTTCATCGAAATGGTGGATGGACACACAGATGGACAGACAAATAGTGCGCAACCACATTAGTTTACCTTGAGCACTCATTTGCATTTGGTATACTACAACACAGAAAATATTCAGGAAAAAAGAGAAAATGTTGATTATCAGCATTTGATTTTCCTTCTTTTACCTCGGCGTTTTTAAAGTCTTTTCTCTAAGGGACGTCAAAACCCGGCCTTGTTTGGGAAAGGGTTTATTGATGTTATAGTGTGTTCCGCTTTCATCTGTTTGAATGCCCATAGTGAAAGGTTGCTTCAAAGCCTTTAACCCTTTCCCAAACGGCAAAATTTAATTGCGGTCCAATATGAAATATGTTGCAGACAACAAAATGAATGTTGATAGAGATGAGATTTGTGTATGATATAGCACAGAAAATATAGAGGCAAAAGGAGAAACTGCTGGTCATCAGCAGTTTCTTCTTTCGTCTCAATGTTTTCCCAAGTCATTTCTATCAGGTATGTCAAAAACAGATCTTGTTTGGGAAAGGGTTAAGGTAGTCCACCCATAATGAGATTCACAAGAAGTCTCAATCTTCGTTTGACATCGTTTACATTCGTAACACATCCGAATATATTCAAGCGACATTATAAACATTCGGTGGTGGAATAATCCACGGTTCAATGTTTCTGACATCGCCAAAATAATTCCAACATTGCCTGAATCTCACTAGGGGTTGACTACCTTAAGTACAACCTTGCATAAAGAACCATGAACAAAATTTTAGTAGAAAATAGCACATAAAAATGCACAAATGCTTGTCTTAGTTATTGTTTTTGTCTCTAAACTGAGTTATGGGGTTTCAATTAAACCTTTCCCAAACAATAGGGTAAACTGACACAAGACTTCCAGAGTAACAAATTACGAGACAACAAAATTTTGAACTAGACATAAGAGGTTGCAGACGACAATTTGAAGTTGATTATGTTAGAAAGTTAATTAGAATCTACCCGCTCTTTCAAGTAGAAAACACTGTGAAAATAGAGGAAATTGCTTACACGAGCAAGTTTTTCATTTTCGACACTTTTTTCCACACTTTTCTTCAGAGGGGCATCTAAGAGCGTAATTATGTGTTTATGTGGGACTGGGCTACAGTTTCCAATGTACTGTTCGACTCAATGTCAATGTGTCCGACTCACAGTCATATGTGTCCGACTAACGATCAATTTAGGGTATTGTGGTTCCCAGCTTTATATTTTCTCTCGTAGTTAGATTTTTGGTTTCAATCTACGAGAGAAAGGTACCAGCAGATGCCGGAAAAAAACGGGTATTGAAACTCGCCATGATTTAGGAAAGGTAAGGGCTTGAAGTGAAAGGGTGTCCGACTCCCTGACTGCTTTTTACATCCCTTATAAATGACTTGGGAAACATTGAGGCAAAAGAAGAAAATGCTGACATCAGCATTATCTGATTTTGCCTCAATTTTCATTGTGCTATATTGTACATAAATTCATTCTTTTGCAGCAACTTTCAAAACGCTTCGTCTATTGAGAAAGGGTTAATTGATTGAATGGAGTTTAACATACAACTCAACAACAAAGATCCTAGATATGCATGTACATTTTTATTATAGTCTCATTCATGTTTATCATTAAAGTACAAACATTAGTTAAGGTAAGACCTATGTAATGGGCTATGTGACCAGTTATGGAACGAAATCTGTATGGTCTAAAAGGACAATTTCAAGGGAGGTAATTTTCATTGCTCCTAAATTTTGAATTTTTGACTTTTGTTGGTTTTTTAGCCTACTCTTCACACAATTCAGAAATATTTTGAATTATTTTCACAAAAATTGCTGAGTATTCCACGGAAATCTGAGCATACTCAATTATATCCGTCGTTACTTAAACAGGCGATATTGCATCTAACTGTACTTTAAAAGTGCTCTATAATAACGTACAGATGTCACAAGTTGAATCGATTATACAGGAAGTGCATTATACAGGTCTTACTTTAATAAAGACATTTAAAAGTATGTTACATTCCAAATAAATAAAGCGTATAGGAAGACTTAAATTGATAAAACAATACTAAAAGGTAAAAATAAATTAATAAAAATCATAATCGATAAAGATGGGACAAAAGTTACTAAAGCAACTTATTTTTTCTATCGTCTTAATAAATAGGGAAAATAAGATTCTGTAATAGCAAGTATCCTGAAAGACAGAAATTTCACGCTTTCATAGTACAAATAATAAGCATCTGGTTCGACGTAATTTGGAAAAGGATTAACCAGATATCCTCACAGTGGATAATCACGTGATACAATATTTTCAGAAAATCTTCAATAATTTTGTAAATACTGGACCGATTTGAATTCGGTTTGAAGCAGAAAATGTGGACAGAAGTGAAGCACTAGATGTACGTGGTTGATTTTTAAAAAAAATTAATTGATAAAAAAGTTATTGAAGATAAACCAAAATTTTAGTTTATCTTCAATAACTTTTTTATCAGTTGATTTTTCGAAAATCTTACACGTCCAGCTTATTCCTGGCATTTTTCCTCCTTCTCTGCTTCAAACCGAATTCAAATTGGTCAAGTATTAAAAAAAGATATTGAAGATTATTGGAAATTCTGAGTCATGTGATTATACACCGTGATCCTTCTGACTAGAAATAGTTCAGCACCTTTTCATAAATGAGTTCTCTGGAATGTTTCATTCACTAAATTTCTAACCTGTAACCACATTGTTTTCTCTAGCTTAATATTTCAATCAGTTTGTATAAATTTTATGACACAATAATTGAGTAGAAAGCATGCAGTATAGGCTGAGATCAGACTACACATCTTTTCAAACTGATCTTGGTCTAAACTGCATCATGCCAAAGCTTTGGTCACAACAGTAAATTGATGTGAAAAGCATTAGTAGTGTTAATCAAAACGCTTCGCAAAAAAATACCTGGTTTTGACATCCCTGTTAGAAATAGTTTTGGAAAACATTGAGGGAAATGAATTCATTGCTGATAATCAGCAATTTTTCTGTTTGCCTCAATTTCTCAATGAAACAACATAGAGGCTTTCTTCGTTTGACATCAATGATTTTGTCATCTGAAACTCATTTCAAATTGGACTAGTATAAAATTTCTGGATTTAGGAGACAGTTTACATTTGAGCCAGGATCTGGTTGAAATGCCCTTAACCTGTTCCCAAACAACAAAATTTTGGGCAGTTCCAAATTCAAAGATCATGCAGACGACAATTTCAAGTAGATGAGTTTTTGCTTTTTTTGTCTTTTTGGATATGAAACTTAATGGGAAATGAAGAAAGTGCTTGTCACAAGCAATTTCTTCATTTTCCATGATGTTTTCCCAGGCCTTTTTCTTGAGAGGCTTCAAAAGGCGTTATCGTGTGGGAATGGGTTAAGACATTGGAGTCCAACAGGGATCCAGATCAGACTATGTGTATATGCAGTCTGATCTTGAACAATGTTGTTCTCTACTTATTTATTATTCTCAAATGCTATAAAGGACCTTTTTACAGATCCTGGCTCATTTCTTTCTTTGGACGTTTCATTCCTATCCAACCTTCTGATTTTGGAGTTAGATTATGTGCGGTCCTCAAATGTTTATTCAAATTACTTCTATGTGCTTGGCTATAATCACAAATGTGACATCTATATGGTTTAAGCCCTGAATGTATAACTTTGTGTTTAGTTAGATTACATTTCTGATCAAACGAGGCTTCACATTGGTCACATTGGAAAGCTTTCTTGTTATGAGTCATCATGTGCCGTTTAAGCTCCATTTTACTTTCGAATGTCTCCGAGCAAACATCACATAACACAGTTTGATGAGTTTTCTTCATATGCTTTCTCATAGCTTGATTAGTTGCGAATTTCTTACAGCATTTATCACATTCAATAGTTTTTTCTTTCGCCTCATGTGCAGCCATGTGTTTGATGTACGACTTTGGTCTGAAACTTATTCCGCAAATATCACACAAGAACGGTTTATCATGTCCGTGTTCGTCAATTTTATGAAGTTCCATACCAGATTTTGTGCGAAATTTCGTTTCACATTCGTCACATTGAAAAGGTGTCTCACCAGTATGTATTCTTTCATGGTATATCCTCCCTTCCTGTGAAAAGTACTCCTTCGGACAAAAATTACACTTGTACATTCCGCGAAAAATGTGCCTCTTTTTTATATGTTCGTAAAGTTTTCCTAAACATGGAAATTTGCTGTTGCACGTGTCACATGTATATTCATATACCTGATATAAATGTTTCTTTCTCCGTTTTTTGGGTGATGGCGTTGTCAACTTGTCATCAGAGAACTGTCCATCCTCACTGCTCTCATTGTGAGGGTCTTCATTTTCTGTAATGTGTCCCTGAATATGAAAATATACACAAAATGTCATAATTATATACATTTTATAACTATCTTTGTTTAATTCTAAACAATAAACATACACATTTAAAAGCAGCTGCATGTTCAATTGATCAGGATAGAATCTATAATACATTATAGCACAGAAAATATTGAAGCAAAAGGAGAAAATGAATTATGGAGTGTTCGGACCAACTCGGTCAAATTTCTTTTATATTGTAAATGTATAGAGTTGACAAAGAGGTTCCGCACGATGTATATGGTAATGGCGCCTCCCATTGGGCGTCTTAAAAATCTTGCTCTGAAGAACGCTTTATCCTAAAATATCTTAAGAAATCTCAAGATATCTCAAGAAATCTCGCTCTAAAGAACGCACCTCAGGTGTAAGATTTTATAAAGAACTCAAAAATTACATTCACCCTGTCAAAAGTACTAGATCCAATTAAAAGTACTTGGCATATCATGCGAAAAACAATTATCTATTCCCACACATTGACTCTTTTTGACTTCCCAAAAGAAATCTATAGGCTTTGGAAAATATTATGGGAAATGAAGAAATTGCTTGTGACACACAATTTCTTCATTTCGCTCAACATTTTCTACCCAGAGGACCAATAATTTTTCAATTTCATTCACCTGAAACTGTAGTCTGCAACATCTTTGAATTTGTACTAGCCTAAAATTTAGCTGTTTGGTAATATGTTAACCCATTCCCAGACATTGACGCCTTTTGACGCCCTTCTAGATAAAGGCTTTGGAAAACATTGTGGAAAATGAAGAAATTGCTTGTGACAAGCAATTTTTTCATTTCCCACAGTGTTTCTACCCTAAAACTTATGCAATTTCAAAATTTCATTACATTGAAATTGTCGTCTGCAACTTTTTTAAAATTTGGACAAACTCAAACTTTTCGTTTGGAAATGGGTTAAGGCTCTTTTTTTAACAGTGCATAAGATATTATGAATGGGTCATGTACCTCAGTTTTTGAATCCTGTTCAACTGATGTTTCAACATTTTCAGCTTGATTACCGCAGGTGCTCCTAATTTCTGAGTAAGTTTGTTTTTGGTTCATGGTTTCCAGGTTAGCATGTTTTTGTTTTATGATTTCCCGATATGCCGCTCCAAGTTTTGTTTGAGAAGTTAGAAGTTCCTTTTGTGATACACCGAAATAATGCTGCAGTCGACGCTCAGATCCGAACAGCCATGTTGAGGCCCAAATTGGGTTACTAGAAATAAACGGTCTGAAAAAAGACAATAAAGTGCTAAAGATAACAGAGAAATTAATTAACCCATTACCAAAGGACAAAATTTTGGCATGCTCTAAATTGAAAGAAGTTGCAGACAACAATTTTAAGAAAATTGAATTTCATATTTTATGGTATTTTAGGCTAGAAAATATTATGGAAAATGAAGAAATTGCTTGTCAAAAGCAATTTCTTCATTTTCCACAATGTTTTCTAAAGCCATTATCTAGCAGGGAGTCAAAAAGAGTCATTGTGTGGTAATGGGTTAATTTTTCACAATGACAAACAACAAAATTTTGGGTCCTTTAATATGAAAGCTGATGAAGACAACAAAATGGACATTGATTAAGATAAAGAGTACATATAACATAAGTCTGAAAATATTGGGACAAAAGAAGAAAATGCAAGTAATCAGCATTTTGTTCTTTTAGCCTTATGCTTTCAAAAACATTCTCTATACCATCAAAACCAAGTCTTTTTGTGAAAAGATTGAAATACAAAATATCTTTTATTGTTCATCAAACCCTTTCCTTAGGGGACTCATTAGAGTTGATGGTACGTGCACTCAGCACAAAAGTTAAGAGGGGGTTAAGGCATTCTAAAATGGTTATTTCAAATCCAAACCCTATGTTGTGGGTACTCATTTGAATGATCTCCATGAGACAATTCCAATGAGCACCTACAGCATAGGGATTGATGGACATTGAATAAAATATAGCATTACAAAAAGCCTTCACACTGTCTTATTTGTAGCTCTTGACCAGTACTAATTGTACAGTGGTCCCACGATTTTCTGATTCCCGCCAGACAACATAGGCCATACCCATTTACTAATCATATATTATACTGGTCAAAACGAAATTATATCGATGATAATCAGTATATTTGCATGTAATATTGACAAGGTGATTTGCATGTGTGTCTCTATAATAACATGTTTTTATTGGTTAGAAGTTTGTTTATAAACATCAGATTACCTTGGGAACACTTTATAATGGGCAGTGTTGTGTAAACAAGAGCTGTCGGGGGACAGTCAAGCGGGAGTGTTCGGCAGATTAAAAATTTCAAGTCCTTAAAGGGCTAGAATTGCATTCAGAAAAATGTCAGAAGAACCAATCTAGGCGGATATCATGAGCAAAGAAGCACATGTGTGAAGTTTCAGAGCAATAGCATCAGTAGATACAGAGATATGACTCTTGCATTGGGACACAATAACCCTTTCCCAAATGACAAGATTTTAGGGTGATCCACTTCAAAAACTACCATGAATGACAAAATTGATGTCATTAAAGAGATGATTTGTGTAACTATAAAATATGACAAAGAAAATATTGAGACAAAAGGAGAAACTGCTGGTTATCAGCAGTTTCTTCTTTTGTCTCAATGTTTTCCCAAGCTGTTTCTATTAGGGACGTGGAAACCAAGTCTTGTTTGGGAAAGGGTTAACCAAAGAATTATGGAGAGTGGTGACACACTTATGCCAACTCCGACACCCGGGTGACCGGAATGAAGCCCTTCATCCTGACCCTATTTTATGAGTAGTCTTGCTTAAAAAATATCAGCAATACTTACTGTTGTTTTTCATGTTTATCTAAATTTTGACTTGTATCCATTTGTACAATTTTCATTCTGTCTTTCACTTGTAAATCTTGTTCTCCGAGTACATTTCCGTTACCATCGTCTGCTGATTGTCCATTTGATTCCTTTACAAGATCACTAGGATCCTTTTGTACATCTACTCGTTCGTCTTGCATTTGTAAATCTTGTTCACTCAGCATATTTCTAAGCCGATCTTCTGTTGACTGTGCCATTGATTCCTTTACAAGTTCACTAGGATCCTTTTGTACATTTACTTGATCGTCTTGCATTTGTAAAACTTGCTTTCCAAGTTCAGTTCTGTGTCCATCTTCTATTGATTGTAGCATTGATTCGTTTACAACTTCACTAGGATCCTTTTTGACATTTACTTGTTTGTCTTGCATTTGTAAAACTTGCTTTCCAAGTTCAGTTCTGGGCCTATATTCAATTGACTGTTGCATAGATTTGTTTACAAATTCACTAGGCTCCTTTTTAACAAATACTTGTACGTCGTGCACTTGTAAAACTTGCTTTCCAAGTCCACTTCTGCGCCCATCTTGTATTGACAGTAGCATTGATTCTTTTACACGTTCACCAGGCTCCTTTTTAACATCTACTTGATTGTCATGCATTAGTAAAACCTGTTTTCCAAGTCCATTGCTGCGCTTAGCTTGAATTAACTGTTTTACCGTTAATGACTTCTGTTTGTCTTTCAATCGTAAAATCTGTCCTCCGCGTACATAACTGGGCCTAGCTTGAATCTTCTGTTTTAATGATTCCTTTATAAGTCTACTTGGACCCGGTGTGTTTGAATTATTTCTACAAGAATCTTTAGCAACATGCGATTGTCTCCAGTCCAGACCGGTCACTGAATTATTCAATGTGGAGATGGCATCCACAAACTTAGATTTGTTTTTAGTCCTTTCTTCATCCTTAGAATTCAAATTACAAGAATTGTTACCACCTGGGGACACAGAATTATCTGAATTTCTCTCAGAAATCAATTTTCCGTGAGATGATCCAACCGCATCTTCAGAGAGCGGTTGATTTAAGACAAGGAACATATTTCTGGCCTTATGTTATCAGGTTGGTAGGAAGAAGCTTCTCTTTGTCTGTATTTCACTGAAAAAAGGAATAACAATGAGTTTTTGTTCTAAAAATAGACTGTGTTTGCCTTCATTATATTGATAAAACGTGGGCGTTGTAATAAAATCTCGTAACTACAGCTTTAACCAAGCCGTAGTTACGAGAGTTTATAACAACACCTTTGAAATACATTTGTACTATTGTTTGACCAAAAGTATGTCACAGTTAACTTTATAACATTGTTCCTCCATTCAGTTTTAAACCCTTTCCAAAAGTGCTAAATTTTAAAGTGATTAATTCAAAAGGTACCACAGGCAACAAAAGAGAAGTTGATACAGATCAAGTTTCAATCATTTGTCTGCAATATAGCTGAAGCATGTAAAATATTTAGGCAAAATGAGAAAATACTGATTTTGAATTTTGATGTCTTTAAAATGAAAGGATTGGGAAAACATCTAGGCAAAAGAAGAAAATGCAGATGATCAGTATTTACTCATTCTGCCCTAATATTTTTGCATGTTGTAATTAATTTATTTACACAAGTTCCAATATCATAATTGTTAATTTTGTTGTCTACTCCAGCTATTGAATTGGAGTTGTCTAAATTTTTGCTGTTTGGGAAAGGGTTAAAGGTACATTAGTATCCCCAGGCCTAAATCTCTAATGATCTACAAAAGTTGGCTTTTAGCATGTTGTCACATCGTTTATAGACTTTATATGACATAATGCAAGATTCATACAGTAAATGACATAAATCGATAATCTTGCAGCGTTGTAAAACTATGTAAAATATTTACATCTGGTTGATCACGTTTACAAAATGATGTGATATGGGGTTTTATATCCGTAGTAATCTTAGCCAATACAGGTCAGACGAAACTGAAATTTTGCACAGAGAAATATTAAATACCATATTTTGATTATGTACAGTTATTTTAAATTACAGAAAATTACCCCGAAAATAAGTAAGTATGAATCTTTAAGGGTACAGGGAGTTATATGCACATTTTACACAAGATTCATTCACATTGTGTATAAATATAAATGCATTATTCAAGTATGCTGCTCTGTCAAAATGAAGTTAATGTAATTATAATGTAAAACTGTCAATTAACAAACCCTGAGGCACTATTTGAATTATAAACAGACATTGTGTTATAGTATATAAATGATAATAGAGCACCAAAGGTATAATAGATTCACTATTAAACGAGAATAATTTCAGCTGTTTTGATAAAGCAATTCAACTGTAATTATTCTCGTTTATTAGTGAATCTATTATAACTTAGGATAACTTTGTTTTCGTTGATAAACTTAGGATAACTTTGTTTTCGTTGATAAACTTAGTAAAGTGTGATAAGAACTTAAGAACACATTGCCAAAGTGGGGTGCCAGTCATTACAATTCATATGCAGATGTCCCCAATTCAATCTGTGGGACTATGCAAGCATTTGTCCTATATCCACTGATTGTTTGTTGATTTTTACCCCCTCCTATATTTTTAGAAAACGACAATTTTTCACAATCTGCCTGATTTCATACCAGTTCTCAAATTCATTAGAAAAAACGCAGATGAAAAAAAGTTGCAGACTTAATTAACCCATTACCAGTGGGGAAAAATTTAGACCTGATTTAATTCAATGATGTTGCAGACAAATATTTCGAGTGAAATATTATTTTCCTTGCAAGTTTGTTTTTTCAGGATAGAGAACATTGTGGGAAATGAAGAAATTGGTTGTCGCATGCAATTTTAATCTTAAATTTTCTCTGATGAAATTTGCAACATATCAAGAGCAAATTTCATCTGAGAAAACTCGGATTAACTCAATTTCTTCTTTTTCCACAATGTTTTCCAAAGCCTTTATCTTGTAAGTTGTCAGTAATATTCATTTTGTTGTCTGCAGCAGCTTTCTGATAGAATCACCCTAAAGTTTATTCATTTGGAAAAGGGTTAAGTCAAAATTTAAATTGCCTTGATTAAGTTTTCCAACGATATTGTAAGTTTTACTGCCATTGTTTTCAGCATATGGCTGACCTGCTCGTGAAATTAAATAGACATGATTTTTTTAGTGAATTTACATTTCCTTAAAGAATTGGATTTCCGGTTCCGGTCCATGGCAGCTCGTAGATTTCTGTCAGTGAAAATTAAATTTAAAATCCGTGTTGCACAGCTTGATACAACGACCATCTACGATCTAGAAGGATGCAATGATGATGTCTACTACCTAAACAACCAGAATCACCACAATTTAGGGAAGTATTCCCTCCCATTTTGAATAAATCCATATCTACAAGATTGCATCTTACCCCACCCACCTCAACCCAGCTTGGCGGCCATTTGCAATCAGCAGACGATTTGATAAAGACTCTTTGAACTCACGAACTATTCATTCTAGAACATTTTGAAACCATTAACTGTTATGAAAACAATACTATTATGTGATGTCACGGCCAAAAGTAAAAAAAGAATTAAATAAATTAGTCCGGGACTATCAAAGTACAAAGAGTGCTGGGTCTACCTCCACCGAGATCATCCTTGTATCAGACAGCAAGGGGCGCTATTTGCAACAACAAGCTATCACCGATGATATATCTGATATAAAATTCTTGTACAGATCAGGTGTCACAGTGGACGATTTAACATTTCAATCTCAGTGTATAAGATACATAAGCAGATCCAGAGAACCCACAGTGCTCATTTGGTTTGGGACATGCGAATTGACAAATAAAATTGGTCAATACATAACATTATGTGACAACACTTCAGAGATTGTAACGAGACTAGCAGTGAAGTATCGTTATTTCAAATCGGCTATTTTACGAGTAAAACCGACTGCCAAAGTAATTTTCGTCAAATGCCCATATTACTCTATCTTAAACTGGAATAAACGTAAAGGCTGTGAAAAATCATCATATCAAAGATACTCTGAAGAAGAATTCAAACTTGAAACGATTATAGACGAACTAAACACAAAAATTGACGAAATCAACCAAATCAAAACACCTCAACTTGGACTTGATCTAGTAAAATCAAAGAAACCCAAAGAGTACAGCCACACAAAATACAGTGTAAACTACAATCTACTACCCGATGGTGTACATCCTTTGAGTGACATTTCCAGACTGTGGCTATACAGACTCGTCAAGCTTGGAAAACGAATGAACACAGAGTCAGACGAAGCTACACCATAAGTATTAAGCAATTTATTCTGATAAGGATTGCCTTGTCAGATACCAAGAAAATTTGCCTAAAAATTCAAACGAAACGATATTAATTTAACAAATTTAAACAATTTTAAAATCAACTGAAAAAACTCCTTACTAGCTGGCATTTGGTTTGTTTTTCCTGAATCTTAGATTGATTTCTGCAACAAAATATAAAATAAAAAACATGTATTATTGTAACACAGAGCTAAACAATTAATATTAATTCAATAATGAATATCTAAAATTACATAAACAATATATGTATAAACTCTATCTAGATAGGGATTGCCCTGTCTAAGACAATTCAACACTACTAGGTAGGGATTGCCCTGTCTAGAGCACTTAATAGGTTTTTGCATATCCTTCTATATTTAACAACAACTCCAGAAAATTGTAATAATTATTCTGAAACCTACATTCTTTGAAATCCCTTATCTTTTAAACTACAGTGTGGATAGACATAACCAACATTACTAGGTAGGGATTGCCCTGTCTAGTACACTTATATAAAAATTTTGAAATCTATCTACATCAAAGAGCTACTTTAAATATGGCTACATCTTGGAACACATCAACACCAAATAGCAAAAAAAGATCAAGAATTGGGAGCAACAGTTGCCCAAAATGTGAAAATATAATAACTGATACCACTGAACATCTTTCCTGCAGTGTATGTGAATTAAAATTCTGTATAAAATGCACAAACATTTCCAGAACCCTAGCGGAAGCGCTAAAAGAAGACATAACAAACAATTTCAAATGGACATGTAACTGCTGCAAACAAAACTTCCCATGTATGACCGGCTTAACTAATCAACTAAGAACAATTGAAAACAAAACAGATAACAGGCTGAATGTCATAGAAACAAAACTAACAAGAGTGCCATCGTCACAATATACGCCGCCACTTATAAAACTTGAGACAAAAAAATGACATTGACAAGGATTTATAAATATTCACTGAAAAACCTTTAAAAAATTGTGTTCACAAAAAGGTTTTTATAAATATCCAGTGAAAAACCTGGAAGGAATTGCATTCACGAGGCTGAAATATCATTAAGCCCCAGAGACTAAGATTGAAGGGGGCATAATTCTGGCAAAAATCAATGAACCATGAAATCCTTCCTTCATGCACATCTACCAATTGAGGTGATAACATCCACCAAGTTTCATTAAGATCCAGCCAGAAACTTAGGAGGAGTTGTGTTGACAAGCCTGCAATTTCAATAAGCCCCAGAGACTAAGTTTTTAAGGGGCATAACTCAGGCAAAAATCAACGAACCATAAAATCCTTCCTTCATGCACATCCACCAATTGAGGTGATAACATTGACCAAGTTTCATTAAGATCCAGTCAGAAACTTAGGAGGAGTTGTGTTGACAAGCCTGCAATTTCAATAAGCCCCAGAGACTAAGTTTTTAAGGGGCGTAACTCAGGCAAAAATCAACGAACCATAAAATCCTTCCTTCATGCACATCTACCAATTGAGGTGATAACATTGACCAAGTTTCAAGAAGATCCAGCCAGAAACTTAGGAGGAGTTGCGTTGACAAGCCTGCAATTTCAATAAGCCCCAGAGACTAAGTTTTTAAGGGGCGTAACTCAGGCAAAAATCGACGAACCATAAAATCCTTCTTTCATGCACATCTACCAATTGAGGTGATAACATTGACCAAGTTTCAAGAAGATCCAGCCAGAAACTTAGGAGGAGTTGCGTTGACAAGGCTGCAATTTCAATAAGCCCCAGAGACTAAGTTTTTAAGGGGCATAACTCAGGCAAAAATCAACGAACCATAAAATCCTTCCTTCATGCACATCTACCAATTGAGGTGATAACATTGACCAAGTTTCAAGAAGATCCAGCCAGAAACTTAGGAGGAGTTGCGTTGACAAGAAAAGTGGACGTACGTACGGACGGACGGACGGATGGACGGACAGACGGAGAAGATGACGCCAATATACGTCCGCCTCCGGCGGCGTATAAAAAATATTGACAAACATATGAAAACAGAAATACAAAAAGAAATGATCTTGGCTACACCTCAATTAGTTGAAACAATTAAGGATGAGATTAAATCTAGTCTACAAGAAGATGTCAGAAGAGAAGTCAAAGAAATTGAGGAACAAAAACGCCGATCCCTAAACTTAGTCATTTTTCATTTACCTGAGAGTAAGAAGACTAACCCAGAACACCGTAAATTTGAGGATGAACAAAAATTTTATGAACTTTGTGATGGGATCGGTGTAGAAAAACCCGAAGTCAAAACTATTTTTAGACTGGGACCCCCATCAGCTGGTAAAACTAGAGCCACAAAAATCATTTTAAATAACAGAATGCACAGAAAATCTATATTAGATAACCTTTCCAAAATCAAAGATATTCCTTTAAAGACTGGATTGAGCAAGTGCATAGTCGTTAAAGACCTTACAGTAAGCCAGCGAATTGAAAACAAGGATAGAAGGTTAAAAAAGAAAAAAGACAATGCAAATTCCAATGAATATGCAAGTGAGTACGATGAGGAGACTATTACTGACATAACAACAATAGAAATGGAAAAAGCTGAAAAAACACACACACCAATTACCTCTATCAATTCTCATTTAAACAGTACATTTACTCAATTTACTCAACAATCACAAAAATCACAGTCACTTTTAAAAAAGGTACAAATACACAATCTAACTTTAGATGCTGATGAAACAATCATAGGGGGTTTTAACACCCAAACAAGTGTTGCGAAAGACAACACAAACAATGCATAGGACTCAAGTTTTATTTTTAATGAAAATCAAGGTGTAAATATCACAAGCTTGAATGTATTATACACAAATGCAGATAGTCTTTTTGGAAAAATGGGTGAGTTAAACACCTTAATATTTTCACATCCGTGTGACATCATTGCTGTAACGGAAGTGTTTCCCAAATACACAAATGATTTGAATTACAATTCACCCGAGTGGAGTATAGCTGGTTATAATCTATATACACCGCAACAAAAAACATTCACAGGTAGAGGTTGCTTGATTTATGTAAAAGAAAACCTTGACTCCTATGAATTAAAATTAAATGTTACCCAATATGTCGAATACATACAAATTGGTCTAAATATTGGAAACAAAAAAGTGCTGATAAGTTGTATATATCGCAGTCCCAACGCAACAAATGATAAAGTTATAGAAGAGCTACATGGAATATTGTCTACTAGCAAAATTGATGACTGCAAATATGACTCAACACTACACATGGGAGACTTTAATTTCAAAGACATAGATTGGGAAAATGAAACAAGCAAAACAAATGAAAATCATCTTTCATATAAATTCCTTGAAATGGTCAAGGACTGTTTTGTATCACAACATGTTACCAGCCCAACTAGACATAGAGAAGGTGAAGTATCAAATATATTAGATTTAATTTTCACAAATGAAGAAAATATTATTGACACAATTAACCATAATGCACCACTCGGGCGGAGTGACCATGAATCACTGTGTTTTACTATTACAATTAACAGCAAAACTGTAAACCAATATCAAAAATGTAACCAATACAATTATTTTAAAGGCAATTATAGCCAAATAAACGAAGCACTCAACGAGATTGACTGGAACGAAGAATTCAGCCAGGGAGATGTGGAGGATAACTGGGGGAAGCTTGCCGATATAATATCGAAAACTACAAAAGACAATATACCAGTGCGCAGCTCCAAACCGGTCACCAACCACACCCCCTGGATGAAAGCAGACGTTTTGAGGGCAGTTAAGAAGAAAAGAACACTCTGGAAGAAATATAAATTCTGCAAAAGCGATGCAAACAAAGTAAAATATAATGTTGCAAAACAAAACTCAATCAAAATGGTTAGAGAAGCTAAAAGAAACTATGAAAGAGAAATAGCTGAGCAATCAAAAAATAATCCCAAAAAATTTTGGAATTTTGTCCGTTCAAAAACTTCTAAAAAAGAAGATATCCCAAGCTTGATTGATAGCGAAGGTGTGATACACACAGATAACACCAAAAAAGCAGAATTACTAAATAATTTCTTTCAGAGTGTATTTACGAACGAGGACAAGAATACAATCCCTGAGTTTACAATGAGATCCGATACAATACTTAGAAATATCACATTCAAACCTGAAGAAACTATAAAGCAATTGGAATCTCTTAAAGAAAACAAAAGTAGTGGTCCTGACGGAGTACATCCAAATTATCTGAAAAATACAGCTAATTCCATAGCAATTCCACTTACAAAAATTTTCAACAAAAGTATGGAAGAACAAAAATTGCCACGAATATGGAAAACAGCAAACGTAACACCACTGCACAAAAAAGGACCGAAACAAGAAACTGCCAATTACAGACCAATAAGCTTAACATCAATCCCATGCAAAATTATGGAAAAAACAATAAGAGACAAACTTTTAAATCATATGGAAACAAACAAACTTTTTTCAGAACATCAGCATGGATTTAGGAAGGGTAAATCATGTATAACCCAATTAATTGAAGTCTTAGAAGAGTGGACAAAAAATTTAGACTCAAAAAACACTGTTGATGTCATCTACATGGACTTTCAAAAAGCTTTCGATACTGTCCCACATGAAAGACTACTAAAAAAATTACACAATTATGGTATCCAAGGAAACATCCAGGGATGGATCAGGAACTTTCTTACAGATAGAAAACAAAAAGTGGTCTTAACCCATTACCAGACGGCAAAATTTTGGACAGTTCCAATTTCAAAGATGATGCAGACGACAATTTAAAGCCAATGTAATGTTATATTTTTTGTCTTTTTGGATAGAAAATATTGTGGGAAATGAAGAAATTGCTTGTCACAAGCAATTTCTTCATTTTCCACAATGTTTTCCAAAGAAATTATCTAGAAGAGCGTCAAAAAGCGTCAATGTTTGGTAATGGGTTAAATGGTGCAAGCTCAAATACTACATCTGTAACAAGTGGAATTCCTCAAGGAAGTGTCTTAGGCCCTATACTTTTTACAATATATATAAATGATTTACCAGACACCCTCCATAATATCACTAAATTGTTCGCAGATGACACCAAGATATACTCAATTGTGAACAGCAAACAAGATCAAGACCAATTACAAAATGATCTGGATCAGCTAGATAAATGGTCTGAAAAATGGCAGTTAAAATTTAACCCACAAAAGTGCAGTCACTTACAATTAGGAAAAGCTTATGACTCAAAATACACACTTTCAACTACAAAAATTAAACTTAAAACCTCTGAAACGGACCTAGGGGTAATTATTGATAACCGTCTAGACTACCAAGAACACATAGACACTAAGGTCAAGAAGGCAAACCAAATGCTAGGCATCATAAGGAGAAATTTCAAGTATTTGGACAAAGACATTTTCTTAAACTTATACAAAACGTTGGTCAGACCACACTTGGAATATGGTAGCTCTATCTGGTCACCAAAATTCAAGAAAGATGTAATAAAGATAGAGAATGTACAGCGTAGAGCAACCAAACTTCTACCAGAAATCAAAGATCTACCATACACGGAACGGCTGAAAACACTAACTTGGTCTGCCAACACTCGAATACAGAAGACTACGCACAGATATAATAGAAGTATACAAGATCCAGAACGGTCATGACAAAATCGACAAGTCTAAGCTGTTTCCAAAAATAGACAATCAATACCAGAACACAAGAGGTCACAGCCAAAGAATATTCAAACAACGCTGTAATACTCAATTGCGGAAGGGTTTCTTTTCGCAAAGGATTGTGGATGTATGGAATAGTTTGCCCAGTGAATTAGTTTTATGTAAAACTGTAAATAGTTTTAAAAATAAATTGAACAAAGTTTGGAAATCTCTACCAGTCAAGTTTAACGCTACGAGCTATGGACCGGAACCCGGACTGGCAGAGACAAACGAAATTGAAACGGATCTAAGAGGCCCAGGCCTACATCGATCTCGTAAACAACGGTAAACAACGGTAAACAACGGTAAATCTGTGCAAAGGTATGAAATGTTTTTGGGCCGAAAGGACATTAAATTCATACAAGACGTGGTAACATCTCTAAAACAAAATTATCATTTGCAATAACTTAAAGAATTGCTACTTACCACATACATCAATCAACGTACGGTTCTGAGAAACAGATTCATGAGCTAATCGAACCTTATTTCATGATTTATTTTATTTATTTTTTTTTTTCGTCAACAACAACAACTCGATCAATGGACCCAAAGGAAAATTTACGACGGAAACGGCGGTTGGTGTAATACCAAAACAAATCGCAGGGTTCTCCGCAGAATAATTAGAAGCCGTAGTGGCAAGTTGCAAGTATGGGCAAACCTTGAAACGCATTGTGTTCGTACAAATAGATATGAATAAAAACATAATGGGAAAAGAAGAAATTGCTCAATTTAAGCAATTTCTTCTTTTCCCATAATGTTTTTATACAGAATCATTACATTTTAATTCACAAGAATGCATTATTTATCATTTTTAGACATGAAATACCTCAAAACTCTCTTTTTGGTGACCATTTTGATGAAATTAAGCTGTGGGGTAATTTTGAAGCTGTAGTGGCATTACCCTGATTTACATGAAGCTGTAGTGGGGCCGATACAGCTTATTGGGCTGGGGAGAACACTGAATCGTGTGTGTGAACTAATACCAGTCTCACTCTAACGAAATCTAAGGTAGAAACCTTCAGGTAACTATTTCATTATTGATGGCAAATATATGATTTTGCTCTGGAATTCCTATGTCTTGTATGGAAACAGTCACTTCGTACCAGTGTCATTTCACACCATTTCAGCTCAACAGTCAGTTAGAACTAAGATCCTAAGATGTTTATCAATGTCAGTATCAAGAATTTTGAATCAATTTCAAATACTTGAATATTAACTTTATTAACAGCACATAAATCTACACGGCTGTTTGTATTGCGTAGCTTTGTTGAAAAAAGAGGACCAATATGGCCTTGCATCACTCACCTCAGGGGTCTTGCTACCAATTTTTGTTTGGGGCCAGGGGCCAGTGAAATTGGGAAAATAGCGACGTTTTTACCTAAATTGGGAAAAACTAAAACAAGTTTGTATTCATACTGTCACTCAGTTTCAGCTATGAATTAGACTGTAGTGATGTGAAATGCATTTGTACATGGGTATGTTCAAAAATAATGAAGCAAGTTTCTATTTTTTTGGTGAATTTTAGATGCTAAAATTGGACAAAATCTTTGTTAGCATCGTGAAAGAAAATGGTTCAAGTTTGATAAATTACTAGGGCCGTGATGATAAGTGCAAATATAAATTCACAACAAAGGCTTTGCTTTAAACTTTTAGTTAAAATTTGTGAGAAAAATGACAGTATTTGGTACCTTATTGAAACCATATAAATCATCCAATCAGTGTTTTTTCATTATTTCAAATAAAAACAGGTAATATTCAAAGTCTGCATTGCCAAAAAACATTGCGTAGCTATAAACAAAATTGAAAAATTGAGATTTTTAACTTTTTTTACCTACTTTTTTCAAATGTACACCTCTAAAAGTTTTGTTTATGTTTGTCTGGAGTGGAGAAGGAATTAAAAACTCAATGTTTACTATAATTTATGATATTCCTAAAAGAAAGACCAAGTTTTGTCAGTGTATGTCAAAAGTTGCTTCAGATATTGCTTGTTAAAAATGGCGCATAATATGGAGATATTTCGTACACTTGGGACATTTGGTCAAGATAAGAACAATGATTAAAAAATTACACGTATACAAGCAATTATAACACACAAAATTGATATCATTTATCCTTGGTATTAAAGAGCCATGTTCCCGTTTTCAAATTATGGAACTAGCAGTTGTTCTAAGAAATCTTATAATTAATAACAAGAGTCATCATGTTTTTTTGAATTTCAAAAATGTATTCATCTTTCGCTAAAGCTGCCAACAGCAAATAAGTGTAAATTCGAAAGTATTTACTCATCTTTACCCTTACTATGCTAAAACAATTAAACATAAGGAAATCTTTAATTATTTTTTCAAGAATAATAAACCTTGAATGATTGTACACTTGGGACATTTATGTATGGAAAGGCACAAAACAACTAATTTAAAAATAAAATTTAATGTATTTATCCTCTTGTGATTTAAGAATATCTTTGAAAATAATACCAATATACTCACATATATACATGGAATAGTGCTTTTTGATTCACCTTTGAAACATCAGGATGTTTGTATCAATTATCATAAGAAAATTAACAAAGACAAAGGCACGGATCATCCATGAAATAATTGCGTGACTGACAGATGAGCACCTTCGCTTAAAATTTGCTACTTACTAAATAGCACTAACTGACTTTACTATCCCTGTATTTCTTTTTTTCTGACCCTTCTAAACCCCTTCCCTTGCTGTGCAGCCTGGATTGTGTCCAGTGTGGTGGGAAACCCAGACTACAGGTTCTCTCTCAAATATCACATGACCAAGACTTTATTTCACATTTTTCTCACAATCCCCTGTTTCATTTGACATCACCTAAAACTCTTTTGTCCCTTGATAAGATATTCAATCAGCATGCATCAATAGATTTGAGTATTTCATTTAACAAGAACTTGCATACAGTTCTAATAGTTAATTAATATAAAGCCACAATTCTCTGTACGCTTAGCAAAATGTGTATTGACCAAATACTTGTCTATGTTCACAACTAATGAGCTGCATCTCTGAATTGATTCCTCCGAGCTTGATTCTTTTCCCTGGAAAAGTTCTGATTGTTTGACAATCACAACAATGACTGTCATGGACTTGCAGTCAGTATAATGTTTGTCAAATTGATCTTGGAATGCTAGGTTAACTTGTTAAGACACCTTTGGAGTGTAGAATGGTACACATATCTTTCATATTTTGCTCTAAAACATAGATTGTTTTCATTACTAGTTAGAACTGCTCATGTCAGACTATAATCGTACAAGTACCTACAATCTGCTAGCACAAAATATTGTTATTATTTTATGACTGAAAATTTCATTTTTGCAACTAAATAAATTCCACTTATACAAAAGTTTACATAGGTATTTTTTTTAATGTGAATAGGGTTCAAAAACATCTACATATTTTATTCTAAACAAAGATTGTGGTTCTATAGAACCAAACTGTTATAGCAGCTCTTAAATGTAAAACTGTTTATAAATAATGATAATATCAATTGTTTTCACAAAAATAGGCAATTTTGGAGCTAAAAAAGAAATTGCATTGACAAGCTTTTGTAATGATGACGAATTCTGATTTTTTTGTCCCAAGTGTACAACAGTTAATAACCTTTATCAGTATCATATAAATGCAAAATAGTTATATATTCTGTTGTAAAATTGATATAATTTGAGGAAGAGAATATTGTTTTCTTTAATGGACACATTCTCTAGTCAAATATTGTTAATTAAAGATACTTGTGATTTATTTTACCTCTTACCTGAAATATCAGTACAAGATGTTTTAGCAATACAAATTATCAAGCAACCAGAACATGACAAATTCACTGTTTGATGTGTAATTTTCACCATTTCTTTAAATTTGTTAAAAAATGTGTGCCTGAAGCTAATGTATTAAGAATTTAGAAGCTGTCAATCAAATGTGACAAAATTTCGTACACTTGGGACAACACAAAATAGCATCATAGATGAAAAGTACAGGCCACTATGGCATCAGGGTTTATTACAACTTGTTCTGAGTGACCATATTGTGAATTTAAAAGTGTAAAACTTTAAATAGATCATTCCTTGAAAAAAATATCTGAAATTTAAAGCAAAATGTACACTTGGGACAAATTCTGAGTGCATTAGGTATATAACTTATATTTATTGACTGTTACAGATTATTACACCAAAACTTGGAAAACCTTGAAGAATAAACATGTGTCTGCTGAAAAGCGCAACTTGTTCTTGTAAATATTCAATCACATTGTATTACTGCACCTTTATTTGTAAACAATGACAAAATTTATGGCATGAAAATGACAAGCACCTCAATGCTTTGAACTGGTATAACAAGAAAACAAAATGTAGACAAACTTTGAAATTCCATTTTTCTGAACCTCAATATATCTGCCTACTTGATAAACAATGATAGTTTAGTGAAATCCTTCACCTTAAAGTATAGTGAAGGGTTGAAGTTTAGGCTTAAGTTAAAATGTCACGCAAAATCCGTACACTTGGGACATTTTTGGGGTGTTTTTTCGAAATATCTTTTTACCTAAGTGAGATATCACAACGAAACTTTGCACTCAAGTTTGCCCCATGGAAACACATCTTTTAGACCTAAAAGCAATTCTATAAAACCTTATGCTAAAGAAATATATGGATGTTTTACTTTTGCTTCATTATTTTTGAACATACCCACATACTGTTGTTTAAAAATCTACTCTAAAACTGTCTTCAAAATGTTTGTAAATGAAGATGAGGTCTTAACATGGGGCATTCTGGGTCCTCATTGGGAATTTTCACCAGAGAATTGGGAAAAAAAGATACTTATTGCCATTGGGAATGGGGCTGAATAACGGCCCCAAAATTTGGCAAACGAGACCTCTGCACCTGGTATCATTTTTGTTCGATGAAGAAAAAAGGAAAAAAATGCTTTTAATTGTAAGACTATACTGGTCAAGAAAAGAGATTCATGATAATCTTGAATCAAGATTATCACGAACCTCTTTTCTTGACCAGTATAGTCTTACAAGGGTTCTCCGCAGAATAATTTGAAGTCGTTGTGGCAAATTATAAGTATTGGTAAACCTTGAAAAGCAATGTGTTCATGCAAATGATTGTGAATAAAAACATGATGGGAAAAGAAGAAATTGCTCATTCTTTTTCCATAATGTTTTAATACAAAACTATTACTTTTTGATTTATAATGATGCATTATATAAGTTTTTGACATGAAATACCTTTATTTGGTGACCATTTGAAGAAATTAAGCTGTAGGGGTAATTATGAAGCTCTAGGGACATAACACTGATTTACATGAAGCTGTAGTGGGGCCAATACAGCTTATTTGGCTGGGGAGAACACTGTTGATATTTTCAGCAAATTGCCTGTAAATACTAAGTTTTTTCACTTGAACAGATTTTCAGACTTGTATATTGAGTTGTGTTATGTAGGCTACAGTCTGACAACAATTTACATGTCAGTGTTTTCCCCAGCTCAATAAGCTGTATCGACCCCACTACAGCTTCATGTTAATCAGTGTAATGCCCCTACAGCTTCAAAACTACCCCACAGCTTAATTTCTTCAAAATGGTTACCAAATAGAGGCATTTTGAGGTATTTCATGCCAAACACTATTGAAAAATACATTTTTGACATTGTAAATGTAATAATTATGAGTAAAAATATTATGGGAAAAGAAGAAATTGCTCAATATGAGCAATTTCTTCTTTTTCCATAATGTTTTCACTCACAATTATATGCTTTCAATGTTTACCAATTCTCATATAATTTGCCACTACAGCTTTGAAATATTCTGCGGAGAACCCTGCATGTATATGTTCATAGGAAAACATAGATCTAACACTTCCATTGATCTGCACTTAACCCTTTCCCAAACGGCAAATTTTCAAAATTTCCATTCAAAAGCTGCTGCCGTAGACAACAAATGGGCCTTGTTTAAGATAGAATTTGTGTATAATATAGCATGGAAAATATTGAGGCAAAAGGAGAAACTGCTGGTTATCAGCAGTTTCTTCTTTTGTTTCAATGTTTTCCCAAGCCTTTTCTATTATGGATGTCAAAACCAGGTCTTGTTTGGGAAAGGGTTAATGATCTGCCTTTTTGCAGTAAAGCATTTCAACCTTTTTTTCTCTTCTCTGCACACAGAAACTTTGGAGACCTCACTTTAGGGACAGTCATGAGGTAATCAAAGTCAGTAGTTATGCCCCCTTTTGCAGAAAATGTGAATACTTTTTTGCAAGTGTCAGTCGGTGGAATTGTTTGTCCTTCTGTAGACCAACCTTGTCTGGAGCATAACTCAAAGACTTTTTAGAGTGGTGCAATTGTACAAAATGACTATATTAATATAGGCCAAAGGGACATTAATTCATCCAAGACATTGACTAAATGTAACAATTCAAAAACACAATTATCATTTGCATTCTAGGTAGAATCATATAACCTCATAAATAGATATTTTTAGGGAGAAGTGCAGTGCACAAGGACCATAACTCTGCCAATTATATTTATGGAGTTATTGCCCTTTGTTGAAATCATTATCACACATAATTTTTGTTTGGAGCATAGCTCGATCTGTATACAAGGTAGACTCATGAAACTTCATTTATAGGAGGATAGATCTCATTATGCAGAAGTCCAGTGCAAAAGAGCCATGTTATAAAATATATGGCTACATAAAAGATTTGTCATTTACCCTTTTCCAAATGGTAACATTTCAGGGTTATCCAGTAATGCTAGCTACAGAGTGAGACAATTATCATTATTTTCTACTTTTGCCTCAAACTTTTCTGAAGCCTTTTCTTCTAGGGACATCAAAGCCAGGTCTTGTTCGGGAAAGGGTAAACATACATGTTTTACAAACATCTCTTGTAATCTTTTGAGTAAAAATAATTTTGTCATCTGCAACACCTCTAAAACCAATAGAACAGCCTGAAACTGGGTTTGCAAAAAAAAGAAACAATTTGGTTTTTTTATGCCCCCGATAGGGAGGCATCATAAATTTGACTTGTCCGTCCGTCCGTCCGTCTGTCCGTCTGTCTGTCTGTCCGTCCGTCTGTCCGTCATTCCGCCCAAAAACTTTAACATTGGCCATAACTTCCTTATTACTTAACATATTCGCTTCATACTTTACCACAACATTCCTTGGTACATTACCTTTCTGTAGGCACATACTTTGGTGACCTTGACCCCTGGATGACCTTGACCTTGAACATAGATTGGCCATAATTTAAAATCAAAGCGGTGTCGGGGCATTGTCATCTTACAGTGACAGCTCTTGTTTTACCCTCAAATTGAATTTTGCAAGCAGCCTTTTATGTGTCTAAATTAGAGGGGCACCTATATGCCATAAAATAACGTTTTATCTCCCAAATTTGAAAGTCAATACAAACCCTGCTAAAATTTTGATTTTTCGTCGGTAAGGGTAAATTCTTTTGTTTCAGAGTAATAAACAAAGAAATGAGATGTTTCAACCTAGTCTACCTACATTGAAGAGGTTTTATCTATGAACCACCAGCCAATAATTATATTGGCAGCGACACAGCCAGAAGTATGTTTCCCAGGAATTCAAATCAACTGCAATCTGAAGATACTACAGGGCTTTTTTGGGAAATGGGAAAATCAACATCATATTTCTATCTGAAAACATGGACCCAAACTCAAATGAAATTTGTACAGATGAAGTGTGCTCTTTCCTGAGTAGTTTTAATTCTGAAAATAATCCAAATATGGATTTAAATTCAGCTGTCATCAAATCAGAAGATGATGACAACACTGTATTGGACAGGTCTATTTACAGTGAAATGGAACCAATTTGCAATGTTATTAAGTCTGAAATTAAAGAAGAAAAAACCTTTGATTTGAAGACTGAAGATGAAGACACAACTAAAAACAAATCTTTGTATGTGGATGCCATCTGCACATTTAATAATTCAGAGACTGGTCTGGTCTCGATACATGCTGCTGAAAATTATCATAATATTAACTCAATCAAGCAGGATCCTTATGAACTTATAAAGGAATCAACAATGCACCCGGCAGAAGATATGCTCAGTAATGTACTTGGAGAAGAAGTTATACAAATCCAAGACAAAAAAGTAGATGTACAAGTGGGATCGAATCAATGCTTTGATAGACATGAAAAGTAGGTATTTTACTAATGTTTTTACATTTCACGGACCTCTATACAAGGTGAAAATTACTGACCAATATATAAAACATTATGTAAATATGTTAAAGATTCATACATACAGTTAATACTTACTTAATTTTTGGGGGTATTTTTTTTTTAAAAAAAAATAACTGTATATGATTAAAATATGGCCTTTAATATTTCTCTGTGCAAAATTTCAGCTTTATCAGACCTGTATTGGCTAAGATTACGACGGATATAAAACCCCATATCACATCATTTCATAAACACGATCAACCCACTGTAAATATTTTACATAGTTTTACAGCGCTGCATGATTATCAATTTATGTCATTTACTATATGAATCTTGTATTGTGTCTTATAAAGTCTATAAGCGGTCTGACAACATGCTGAATGACAATTTTGTGGATCAGTAGAGATTTAGTTCTGGGGATACTAATGTACCTTTAAGTATCAACTATTAAGAAGCATTCTGTGAATTTTTGCTTATGTTTTTCACAATAAGAAAAGGTATTTTCTGACAGTCAGATACCCTACTGAATGATAAATGATATCAAAAATGGCAGAATGTTCATTAAATCCTTATGAGTGCCAACAGCTCATTGTTTGAATATGCATATTGTTAGAAAAAAGATAAATGCATGTAGTTAATTATGGAGGGCTTATGAGTAAGGACATTCAAAATGTGTTACTGTTTTATCAAAACTTTTTTTAAAACCATAATTTCAAATTTTGCTGGTATGGTCGATTGCAACTCCTTTCACATTTGGTCAAAAAATATAGCATAAGGGACCTTTGTATAAATTTGTCGCACACGCCAGCTTTTAAACCTACATGGTAGAGTGTTAGCTTATGGTACAGAGAGGTCATGGGTTCCGACTCCTTTCAAAAGTTGATTTTTATGTGGGTTACACTAAATGTTTGTGGTCTTTGAAACCATTTGAAGTTGTTGTAGTGTACATTGACCTTTATGTTTCTTTTATCATTTTCAGACCAATGGCTTCCATACACCTGCCTTTACATTCAATGTTGTTATATGCACCCACCAGTCAGCATGTACAGGTACAAGTGTATCAGTCACAAATAATGCCGGGAGATGATAATAGGAATCCTAGGAACAAAAATCAGGATGTCACAATAGAAATATCTGGAGATAACGATGGGACATTTATAGACCAAAATCCAGCTATTACCATAGAAATGGCTGAGGATGGTAACGATAAAGTTAGAACCTGGAACCATTCTGTTGCCGTGGAAAGTCCCGAAGATAATGACAGAAAAATTGGGAATCAAAATGAAGCCTGTAGCACGGAAGAAGCTAAACACAAACAGAAAACTTTTAAGGTAAAAAAAATAAAATCAGTCCAATTTTAGTTGATAAGTTGATATTCTGAAAGGTAGCAATTCTGAAAGAGCAAGGACTTCATATCCGGAGAGCTAACAGGGTTCCCAAAAACCCCGAAATGGGGGGTTTGCACCCCAAAAATTGAATCTTGCACCCCCAATTTTTGCAGGGCGCCTTCTATGTCTTATAAAGAGGTGGTGCAAGTATGCTGTAAAATGACTGTTTTCATCCTCCAGATTTAAAAGTCAGTGGGAACTCTGGCTAATGTCAAAACCCTGGTGTTGTCATTATTGAGTTTTCGCACTCTTTTTGTGTCAACCATGTGGGTTAGGTATACAGAACCCTCATTTGGTCAATATTATCTTATGCAATTAGAAATGCAATTAGAAATAAAGCCTGATAATCTATTAATGGAATTGACATGTCCCGCCAATACGTTTCTGTTGAGACAATGATCTGTGAACTTGACATACTTTGATTCTTTGACACCCCCCACACACACACTTCATTCTGGCATATACCTTATGCATTAAAAGAGATAGAATCTCAATTTTCAACTTCTAAAGGAACCCTATGTTGTGGGTACTCATTGGAATCGTCTCGATGAGACGGTTCCAACCAGTTTCGCAACATAGAGTTGATGATTAATAAATGGAATATTGCATTTTGCAAAATTATTACCTCCATTTATATGAAGCTCTGTTATTAATACTACTTCCGGCATTTTATTTGCAATACCGGCATATCACTATAGATTTAACTTTTTTCAGAAAGCTGGAGGAAAGACCATTACAAAATCTAATCCAGACAATGAATATGGCTCAACGAAGAAAGTAGGCTCGAAGAAAGCAATTAAGGACAGTAAACTAAAGAAATCAAAGAAAAGTGCAAGAATACCACAAAAATTCACGTGTGACACGTGTAACAAGAAATTCACAGGGCACGCTAAAATACGTGATCATGTGTTGATTCATATACACAATAGAAAGAGGTACCCGTGCAAATATTGTCATAAAGAATTTGTATCTCATCATTGGAGACTTAAACATCAAATGGTTCATACCGGCGAAGCCCCATATGAATGTGGCCAATGCGGGATGAGTTTTCGAACTTTGAGACGTCTTAGAGACCACGAATTCAAAGTTCACGAAAAACATGCACCTTACTTATGTGACCAATGCGGAAAATCGTTTTATCACAATATGAACTACAAGAGACATTTGACGGTACACAGTGGTGATAAAAAACTGGAGTGTAGATTTTGTCAGAAAAGGTTTAGACTTCATAAAAGTTTGGCAAGTCATTTGAAAAATCACAAAAAACTTGTGTGTGACGTTTGTTCAGAAACATTTGATGGTAGACTGGAGCTAAGACGCCACAAGATGACCCACAACAAGAAAGCTTACCAATGTGATCAATGTGAAGCCTCGTTTGACCAGAATTGTAATCTTACTAAACACAAAGTTATACATCTAGGACTTAAACCATACAAATGTCATATGTGTGATTATAGTGTGGCCCATAGAAGTAATTTGAATAGACATTTGAAAATTTCACATAATCTTACACCGAAATCTGCAGGCTGGTTAGGATTAAGACATGCTAAGTCAAAATCTTAAGTAGCAGTCCATATACAAATTAGGCAAAAATCAGGATTTTCATGCTTCATCAAACGTCTCAGATTCTGATGAAACTTTGTCAGAACTTTACTCGGTATGTCAGATTTACATATCCAAGTGCGTCTCTGTGAACATGCCCATTTATTCGTCATACAAAAAATGGATTTGCTTGATATGCAGCCAAGTAATCGGCCACAAATGGGGTAATGTGGCTAATTTTAAACAGCTTAAGTTTGAATCTTTTTTACGTTAAATATTTTCTAAAGAAAGGAATATCGATCATTTTTAGGTCCACTGGCCGAAGGCCAGCGAGCTATTTTCATGGCGGTGTGTCCGTCGTGCGTGCGTCTGTGCTTCCGTTAACTTTTTCTTGAAAAACACTTCTTTTCTCAAACCAGTGGGTCAATTGTGACCAAACTTTGCAGGAATGTTCTTTGGGTGACTCTTTACTTAAATTGTTCAAAGAATTTTGATTGGTCGATAAATGTGGGTGTGGCAGGGCGAGGTTTATCAGACTTAGAAAATCACAATATAATTCTTTGAAAATCAACCATTTGGCCAATTTTGACCAAACTTGACAGAAATGTACCTTGGGTGACTGTTTACTTAGATTATTGGTGAAATTTTGATTGGTCTATAAATGTTGGCGTGGCAGGGCGGGGCTTATCAGACTTAGAGAAATCAAAAAATGATTCTTTTAAAATCTTCTCCTCTCAAATTAGTGGACCAATTTTGACCAAACTTTGCAGGAATGTTCCTTTAATATCTTTTACTTAAATTGTTTAAAAAATTTTGATTGGTCCATAAATGTTGGCGTGGCAGGGCGGGGCTAATCAGACTTTGAGTAATCACAAAATAAGTCTTTGAAAATCAACCATTTGGCCAATTTCGACCAATCTTGGCAGAAATGTACCTTGGGTGACTGTTTACTTAGATTGTTGGTGAAATTTTTATTGGTCTACAAACGTGGGCGTGGCAGGGCGGGGCTATAAGAGAAATCACAAAATAATTCTTTAAAAATCTTCTCCTCTCAAACCAGTGGGCAAATTTTGACCAAACGTTGCAGGAATGTTCCTCCGGTGACCCTTTACTTAATTTGTTCAAAGAATTTTGATTGGTCCATAAACGTGGGTGTGGCAGGGCGGGGTGGGGTTTATCAGACTTAGAGAATTCACAAAATATTTCTTTAGAAATCAACCATTTGGCCAATTTTGACCAAACTTCGCAGAAATGTACCTTGGGTGACTGTTTAATTAAATTGTCCTTGAAATTTTGCTTGGTCCATAAATGTGGGCGTGGCAGGGCGGAGCTTATCAGGTCTAGAGAAATCTTCAAATAATTTCTTAGAAAATGACCATTTGGCCAATGTAGACCAATTTTGGCAGTTATTTTTCTTGGGTGGCCCTTTACTTAAATTGTTTGTGAAATTTTGATTGCTCCATTAATGTGGGTTTGGTATGGAGGGGCTTATCAGAATGGGAGACACGAAATAATTCTTTACGAACCATTGAGTCAATGTAGTACAAACTTGGCAGATATGTTCCTTGGGTAGCCCTTTACTTACATTGTTGGTGAAATTTTGTTTGGTCTATAAATGTGGGTGTTGCAAGACAGGGCTTATCAAAATTGGACAAACCCCATGGGTCAATTCAGACCAAACTTGGCAGAAATGATCCTTGCGTGACTCTTCAAGATTTGGTAGTGCGAGTCGTACAAAAATCATGAGATAATTCTTTTAATTTAGCCAGTGGAGCGGTTCGGGCCCTCTTAGGCCTCTTGTTTAATTATTAACGATTTATGTGTAAAGTTAAAGAATTTTACATTAATTTTATATCAAATAAAGAGGTAATTACTACCTAAAATTAGTGTAATATTTCTACAACTTTACTCAGTGCATTTGATTCTACTCTTGCACTTCTCTAACTGACGGATAAATACCGGTATATAGCAAGCAAATGCTAGGTAATGTGAATTGATGTTCATTTATTAATCTAATTCTACAAAATTCAAAAGGTAGAAACTGTTTTAGGCCGACTTCGAGTCAGGCGATATCTCAGTGATAGCTCGATGATAGCTCCAACCGAACACCGATAGTGCGAGCTATTGACGTCATTTCCGCAGCTATAGCTCCAATCGAACAGCAATGGCCCGAGCTATAGTCCGACCACCGGAAAAAGTGTGGTCCGGCCATCCGAGCCATTACGTCATTTGGAACACCTCGGATAACAGCGAACCAATCAGTGTCGAGGTAAACAAAGATTTTGATTGGCTGACTCAGAACGGGGAGGAATTCAATAGATAGAACAGCGCTGGTTTCCAATAATGGTTCCCGACCACACGAGCTATATTATAGTGCGAAACGAAGTCAGCCTTAGAGAGCCCATTGACTGGTAAAATTAAACCATCATTCACCTTTCTAATAACCACGTGTCAAAGATTGTTAAAACATGAACATTGTTTTTATTTCGTCTTTCAAATGCCTTTTCCAATCATTCCCGAAGTTGAAAACTGAAACACTTTATGTTGGATCTTATGACGCCACACCGTAGCAAGAAATTTCTGATGCAGTTAAAGGCACGACTTATCTGTCATAAAGTGATATTCCACAACGCGTTTTTTTTTTAAAAAAAATCCGATAGATTCTATTGCCATCGCTTAATGGCAGAAAAGTCGCACATTTCACCTATCAATAGGCATGTAGTCAATTCACGATATGACGTCACACCGTAGCAAGCCTGAGATTTCTGACACAGTTAAAGGCACGACTTATCTGTCATAAAGTGACATTCCACAACGCATTTTTTAAAACAAATGTTTTCCGATAGATTCTATTGTCATCGCTACACATTTTACATACATGTTGAAATTTAAATTTTTAATATAGGCCTACTGAGCAATAATGAAGTGAGCATATATTTTTCTTCGGCATTCCTCTAATTTTCGAGTCAGCGTTTTATGTATTTTTGATGGACATGTACATGTATTTTCCCAGTATATAAGATGTAATTTCTCTTTGATTTTACAAATTATTGAATTAAAAAATCACATTTACTAATAGGCCTGTCCCACCTAACCGAATTTTTACACCGAATGCGTACCGAACTTAATTCGGTGTATTTGTTAAAGGTTCGTTCCACAAACGGTTTGTGTTCGGTATGTTTACGGTGCAATTCGGTGCTTTTCGTCGACATTACACGGTGTTTGCAGACGCCTAAAAAAGTTTTTGAGCGTGTACAAAATTTTTCAACGAATGCAGCGAATCAAAATTTCGGAATGAGTTCGGTAAACGTTCGCAGAGGGGTAGGTAGGCTTGCGTCTGGCATTTGTTACTTTCGTTTTGGTGTCGGTAATAATTCGCAGACGAATTCCTGTTCGGTATGTTCGTTATAAATGATCTCACCGAAGGACTAGCGTTTGCACTCCGATGAAGGTGCATTTATTTACCGATCTGGCCGAAAAGGTAAACGGACCGCTAACCTTAAGGGCTGTAACTCTGACATTAAAGGAGACAAGGCAATGAAATTTCGACAAAACGATTGCTGAAAGCCTTAGAAATAACGTCAAAATATATTTCCTGCTATATGGGTTCGATACTTTTCCAAAAATAAGAAATCTTGCAGTGTAGCGTTTTCACTTTTGTTCAGTATATTTCGTGGATCACCGGTGTTGTTATAAAAGCTCATAACTACGGCTTGAATATCGTACTTACGAGATTTTATAACGACACCAACGGTTTATCAAAACGTTCTATTTTTAGCATAGAATTCATCGCTATTAATTAGTTTTCCAAACAACACCTGTATATCGCTGCTTTTCAACGAAAACTTCGTAACTGCAGCTTGTTTTAAACTGCAATTACGAGGTTTTTTGTTGAAAAGCGATGCTATTGTATCGTTTTGATGTCCGTCTCAAGGAAAGGTTATACAGAACAATATGGAAATAGAAAAAAATGACCAAAGTTCTGCGTTTTCTCCTTTTCTGTAAATGTTATCTATTCAATGATAATTTTACTTGTAACTGCCTCGGATCCAAGATTTCTGAGAAGAGGTTCGAACATACAAAATTTAAAAAGGGGGTTTCGTGTGTGTGAGTGGGGGGGGGGGGTGGAATGCGGAAATGTAAAGTAATATTTAAGTTATTTTTATAAAGGGGAAAGTTAACCCTTTGGCTAAGCAATGACAGATCTTTATCACTACAATGGCTATGAATTTTGTGCCAAAAATAGACTAAGTTTACCATCATGATTTGATAAACCGTCGATGTTGTTATAAAATCTCGTAACTACGACTTTGATCAAGCCGTAGTTACGAAATTCTTTAACAACACCCACGAAATACTAGTTGTTTGTCCGAAATTACGTCATGGTTAACTGAATAAAATCGTTCCCTATTCATCCATAGACTTACCCCGTCATATGTTAAAGCCTACCTACTCAATACAAGGGTTATTAAAGGGCAAGCAGGAACTGAGTGTGAAAGGTAGGCCTTTAATTTAAATAGAGAACGATTTTATTAAGTCAACAGTGACGTAATTTCGGACAAACAATATTATTTCGTGTGTGTTGTTATAAAATCTCGTATCTGTGGCTTGATTCAAGTTGTAGTTACGATATTTTATAACAACCCCGACGGTTTATCAAAACATAACGGCAGATCAATTTTATTTGTAGAACAAAATTCATTGCCTTTTTCCCATTACTACACAGTGACGCCTTTTGATTCCCTCACAAGAAAATGCTTGGGAAAACATTCTGAAAAATGAAGAAATCGCTTGTCACAAGCAATTTCTTCATTTCCCACAATTTTTTCTACCAGGAAAGATCAAAGAATGCGAAATTTCATCCAATTTATATTGTCGCTTGCAGCATCTTTGAATTTGGACAAGTCCAAAACTTTGTCGTTTGGTAATGGGTTAATAAATCATCAAAATGCTTCTGTACAGTCTACATGGGTGAATCATTCAGTTAGATCTGGGCTTACGAATTATGCACATTTAGACAACACCGGGCTGGGTTTGTGTAGTATTATATGGGCTTAAACTAAAACAAAACGAGTTAAGACAAATATTCTAGAAAGATAAGAAATAATAGTCTAATCGGTCCATATCGGTTTTGAATTTCTTGTGTGAACTCGTCTTTTCTTAAATTCAACCTATTACAAGGGCAGATCATGTTATTCTATGATTATTTTCCAGGGGGTCCAAGCCCACGGTTCTTTTCCGGGGGGGGGGGGGGTCCAAGCCCAAATTATGGCGTAAAATGTAGTAAACATGTAACTTTACACTAAATTAACCCATTACCAAACGACAAAATTTTAAGCCTTTCCAAATTGAAAGATGTTGCAGACAACACTTTCAAGTGAATGAAATTTGAATTTTGTGGTAGAAAACAATGTGGGAAATGAAAAAATTGCTTGTCACAAGCAATTTTTTCATTTTCCACAATGTTTTCCAAAGCCTTTATGTTTTGGGAAGTCAAAAAGAGTCAATGTGTGGTAATGGGTTAATATAGATCTAGTCAAAATTAAATTTTCGGCAATTCGACTCGCAATGTCCATTCTTAAATCCGTTTCTTTAGTTTCATTTCCGTTGGGTCAATCTGTCTTGAAATTGTTGTTGTTGTTGTTGTTGTTTTTTGTAAACAAAAATAACAAAAAAGCGACACAATCTCAGGTAAATTTCTCTAGATAACCATTTTACACATTTTTTTTTGGCAAATGAGTGATAAATTTAACTTTCTTATGTCTGTGAACTGTGTCAATGTGCTTTGCAATGTATGGTCATTTCGTCCCATAGTCATTTCGTATCCACAGTCCAGCTATCCTAGAGTACTTTATTTTGACGCATCACTATTACGACGCCATTTTTGTTTTGACCTCCCTTTCGATTAGACAACACAGAATGATGTCATTCTTGCGCACATCTGTCAGTATATTTCAAGGAGATTCCTTGGGGAGAAAATGTTGAAAGTTAGGGATTTAGAAGTACTATTTTAATTATGATTTATAAGAAACACTAAAAAACCTATTTTTTCTTATGACCATTTTTCCAAATTCTTAAAATTGTTATTTTTGGTAAATTTATGAAAACGAAAAGCAGACCAGCGAACATTAGCATTATTGTTATGTTTAGAAAGTCATGTGGCAGTCATTTGCAATGTAACGTGATTCCATAATGAATATTTCACTGTTTAGTAAGATGTACTTGTTATCCCCATTTTGTGTGATTGACAGAATAGCCTATAACAATAATGTTGTTTTGAAATGTTACTCAATGCCATTTTCCTTTGTTTTCTTTAAAAAAATCTCAAGGCAAGTGTATGGATTTGTCTCCTACGTCATTGACAACAGTATGATCATGAGTTAAGCCTTGTAAGTAAAGCCTTCCCGAAATTTTGTATCTAAGGGTTGGTTCTTGAATTCCATACTGCAGTGTAGTGGTTCTAATAGAGGCCCCTTTATTCCTTCATAGTTGATAAGCACATCTTTATTAATTCATAAATTATTTTCACATATATCGTTTCCTAATATGATGTACTGGTTTCTCAGACTGAAAAAAGAATTGTACTTTCGTTTTTGTAAAGCTAAATATAGAAACCAATCAAATGCGTCGTTTCTCTGTACTCTCACTTCCGCCATATTGGAACCCACTACCCGATATTTTTTGAGATTTTTCATTTTACAAAAGGTTTTAGTGATATCAAAAAGTTTCTGAAAGATGAATGAATGAATAAACTTTATTTTGGAAAGGCAAACAAATGTTTTTCATGTATTCTTGATTTCTTAATTATTGATTGTTTCTTAGATGCGTAGGAACTAAATACACTAGGATAGGACAGATTCACCAATAGGGAGACAATCTCCATATCGAGGGATTGTCTCCCGATCGGGTGTCACATTCTTTAAAATGAGTAGTTACAAGTAATATTTACAAATGTGTATCCAGATCGGGAGACTATCGCCTTTCAGGGTGACAGTCACCACATTAGGAGACAATTGATGAAAAGTCTCCTGATCAGGAGACAACTGTATTTGTTTACATTTGAAAATATTTTTCTTTCAATGTGATCATACCATTTTTCTTAGATTTTTGGATCTGACACTACGTCACACTAGAAAGTGTGTGCTCCACTGAGGCACTCGGACCAGGGATGGGGTAATTTGTAATTAACATTCTTCTCTTTATTCCCAATAAGTGTAGGGCTCCTCTAGAGGATAAATGAACTGTGACTGTACAAGGATAGTGTGAGGCTTAAACAAAAAGCAGCTAATTTAGTAAAATGAGATAGAAACATTATCTATATGCAATATATATAGTGTGTTATTGTCAGGAGAGTCTTGAACATGTCCCAGGGTCCTGGGAGCTGTGATTGTCTGGGTGTGGAATTTTTTTCTATAGGTGAATGGCTATTAAAGTGTTTCTATACAGGTCTTTACAGCAGAATGGTTTCAGATAGCTCATGTTTCTACCTGGCTCTAGAGTGATTGTAGCTGGATTCAGGAACTAGACTGTTGGTATGTCTATTAACCCATTACCACACAGTGACTCCTTTTGACTCCCCACAAGATAATGGCTTTAGAAAACATCATTGAAACTGAAGAAATTGCTTGTGACAAGCAATTTCTTCATTTCCCACAATGTTTTCTACCAGAAAAGACAAACAGATTTTAAATTTCCTTGACTTTAACTTAATGTTTACAACATCTTTGAATTTGGACCAGTCCAAAATTTGTCGTTTGGTAATGGTTTAAATGGTAGACAACCTTATGTACACATCAGTATTAGTCTGGCGTTAGAACATCGCTGTCGAAGAGAAAGCCAGCCTAGAGTGGCAATCATCTCACCAGTACTTATCATTGCACTGAGCCATTAGGCCTTTACATCCTGGGGGCAGCTAGTGATTTTCCTATTCAGGAAAATGAGAAAGTTGTTGGCTTTCTAGATCACATTGTCTACATGCTTATTCCTGAGCAGCTTCTTGTGAATAGTGTTAACCCAGAGGTACCTTCCATCTGTGACATTTTTCAGCTGATGGCCATGCAACAAAAATGTTTGTTCGATTTGATTCACCGTTGTTCTTTCTGGATATATATGTAGAATGTGGATGGTAGTGAGAGTGGTTGACTGAATCATATGAAGAAAAGGGTTGTTTTGATTGTGGAGCTCAAATGAGTATACAAGTAGAAAATGTACAAGTTTTGGAAGGCAGTGTGTATATGAAAAAATCTGACATGGGTAAAATATCAATGTAGAAGAAGAAAATGCTGATTTATAACAAGTATATTCTCCTCTTGCCTTAACAGTTTCTGTGTTGTATTGTGCACAAGTACTACCTCTGTCACTATCCATTTTGTTGTCAGCAACAGTGAATTAGGCTTAAAAATAAATGCAACACATTTCAATTTGATCTATTACAGCTACAGATGAATATCTTACAAATGGCAACATGGTTATGATGAAGATTGGAAGTTGGACTTTAATGCGATGGAATGAGTATCTTCTGCATCTAATGGATGAAAAGGAGCATAGAAGTGAAAACTGGGTGGTCACTTTAAAAGATGAATTAGCAAATATAGCAGATGAATATACGCCTAACTGCAACTCTGAGAGATCACTATCCACAGTCATTTTTGTCCAAAATTGAGGAAAAACATGGACAAATATGAGAAATTTTCTATTGCAGACTTCATGAAATACTCAAAGGAGAAAATTGTGCAACTCTTTTTTATACTGAACCAAAGAAGAAACTTTTCCAAAGTTTAAATGTAGTAATCCCTTATATATATGTGAAACTTGATGTTTTATATGAATGACAATTTCAGACTGGTAGTTTTATAAAGAGATTAGCTGCCTGATTGCAAACAAGTTTTAAAAGCTAACTGCATGTGTACATAAGTGCCTAGTGGTACCATAATGAACAACTGGCACATACTTTGTGAAAGTTTCCTGTTCGCTTCAGTATATGATCTTTGCTAATGAGTAATCTGCAATGATTTGAAAGCAGTTAAAGTCAAAAATGTTATCATCAATTTTGTTAAACCCTATTTTGTGATTTCGTTGTTGGTGCATGTTTAATTTACACATATCTTGACATTGAATGTTTCCAACCTTTTTGAAAAAAGATGTCTGTCTAGATCTCATATAGATTATATACTATAGTATAATTGGTGTCTAGGGCTAGGAATACCTAAAATGACATATTTATGAATGGCTAATTGATCAAATATTAACAGATACAATTTGAAAGAGATGACAAGCAAAATAATTGACAAGCAAAATAATTGACATCAAAAGTAGAATCATTTATGTTATAGGACGAAAAAAAATATATATGGAAGGAAAGGAGGAGTTGCTTAATGTTTTCCTGATTATTTCTTCCAGGGATGTACAATGTACATGTATAAACTTGAAAGTGAAAGTGAAAGTCATGCAATTATAGTCATTTGTCATGAATCATTGACACCCAATTTTCACTGGATGACCTTTGAAATAAAAACCTAACACTAATAAGCTAGAATACATGATGTATCCTGGCTTTTTGCCCAGATTTTTCTACTAGTGGACCTTTGGCAGGTCTATGAGCCAAAGTTCCAAATAGATTACTGAAGTGAACAAGGTTTTGTCTAGGAAAGGATTATTTTGATGAATCATTTTAACAATATATGTGTTATTCCAATCTTTTCAATTGTTAGCAAATGTAAACTGTAGAACAAGTTTATCATTTTAGTACCCAAGAGAACCAGTGGACGGACATTTTAGCCACAGACGTTTTGGCCACAATATTTTACAAGCTAGGACCTTTTGGCCAAATTTGCTTAAGAAAAATGGAATTGAACCAATTAAATTTATTTCGTAGTAGATCTAGTAATTTAGACAATTTGATGATAAAATTGATATAGATCTACCATATTTTTTTTTTCAAATTTGATGCTCTTGTTAACTCACTTGATACAGAAAATACTCTTTCTTTTGGCCAACAAAATATAAATATAAGTTTCTATGAAAAATAGGATAATAGATGAACTTTTTAACCATAAAATGAAATAGAGTCTACTGTCTTTAAGAATGTAAAGAAAATGCAGGCCACATTTGATGACATATAATTTTAAAAACTATGTTTTTTTTTTTTTTTTTTTTTTTTTTTTTTTTTTGGAAGAAAGCATTGTTGACAATGAAGAAATTCTTGAAAATGCAATTTCTTGATTTTCTGCAATGTTTTCTTTTTTCATTGCGGAGCTTGGAAAGTTTATTTTTGTATGAAGGGCACACTTTTAGATTGGTTATATTTCAAAGTAAGCCTACTTGCTGATGACATTTTCTCAAAAGAGAACCACCCTACTTTTTTTTATTTTTATCAAAGTAGGTAGAAATAACTATAGAATTTATAATGAAAAATATAGATACTTGCTTTTTTATTCATGAATATCAAGATTTTTGGAGTTTTTGAAATAATCTTGTACATCTTCATTTGAAAATCAATACCTCAGATTGACTTGAGCATCGGCGAAAATAATGGGGTACGACGAGTCTGTGGGCCGTCAGGCCTTCAAAGATGGCCGACGTGCATGAATTGATGGACATTATTTGCTAAGAAACTTGAAAATATGGTACGATTTCTTAACATTTCCAAGGATTTTTACAAGATTTATCATTAAAGAGACGTTTGGCGAGTTATAGCTCGAGATCGCATCGGTGAAAGTATTTAACCCATCGGATAACCCCCTTCGAAATTTCCCGCTTGACAAACTCGTTTTTATGTGAAAATGCGCAAAGGAAGCACTTTTTGCGCGTGAGCTGATCTTCAGGGGTACCCCCATTGAAGCAATTTTGTTGTCCCCAAATCTGGAGAATGTATCCCGATCGGGGTACAAATGAAGGAGTATTTTCGGCTTAAATGTCACTCGATCGGGTGACGTCCCCCGATCGGGAGATTGTCTCCGTATTGGTGAATCTGTCCTAGCTGACAGTCGACAAATCGACATAAATTCGATCACAACATTTGAATTCAGTCACCCTAATTTCGATCACTTCATATTTTATCAAATACACGGCACAATTTAACCCACATTGGTGACAAGAGAAAAAAACTTTTGAGGAAAACATTTTTGGGAAACAAAGAAATTGCATGTGACTGCCGCCTGCATCATCTTTGAATTTGGACAAGTCTAAAATTCTACCATCTGGAAATGGATTAACCCTATCCAAAACAAGGTTTTGACTTTCCTGGTAGAATAGGCTTCGGAAAGCATTGAGGCAAAAGAAGAAAAAATAATTCTGATAAAATACTACAATGGCTTTTGCACACTAATCCGATCTTTATCAACACTCCTTTGTCATCTGCAGCACCTTTTAAATCAATCACAATGAACCTTAGACATTTAATTTGATTGGATTTTTTTTCAGTGAAGTACAGACAAAGAGAAGTTCCATCCTACCAACCTGTCAACATCAGGCCAGAAATATGTTCCTTGTCTTAAATCAACCGCTCTCTGAAGATGGGAAAGGACCATCTCACGGAATATTGATTTCTGAGAGAAATTTAAGCAATTCTGTGTCCCCAAGTGGAAACAATTCTTGTAATTTGATTTCTAAGGATGAGGAAAGGACTAAAAACGAATCTATGTTTGTGGATGCCATCTCCACATTGAATAATTCAGTGACCAGTCTTGACTCAAGACAATCACATGTTGCCAAAGATTCTTGTAGAAATAATTCAAACAAGCAGGGTCCAAGTAGACTTGTTAAGGAATCATTGAAACAGAAGATTCACGCTAGGCCCAGTTATGTACGCGGAGGACAGATTTTACAATTGCAAGACAAACAGAAGTCATTAACGGTAAAACAGCTAATTCAAGGTAGGCGTAGTAATGTACGCGGAGAACAAGTTTTCCAAAATCAAGACAAACAGAAGGCAGTAAAACAGTTAATTCGAGCTAGGCTCAGTAATATACAAGGAAAACAAGATTCACAAATGCAAGACAATCAAGTAGATGTTAAAAAGGAGCCTAGTGAACTTGTAAACGAATCTATGCTACAGTCAGTACAAGATGGGCCCAGAAGTGAACCTGGCAAGCAAGTTTTACTAATGCAAGACATGCAAGTAGATGTTAAAAAGGAGCCTAGTGAATTTGTAAACAAATCTATGCTACATTCAATACAAGATAGGCTCAGAAGTGAACTTGGAAAACAAGATTTACAAATGAAAGACATACAAGTTGATGTTAAAAAGGAGCCTAGTGAACTTGTAAACAAATCTATGCTACAGTCAATACAAGATAGGCCCAGAAGTGAACTCGGAAAGCAAGTTTTACAAATGCAAGACAATCAAGTAGATGTTAAAAAGGAGCCTAGTGAATTTGTAAACAAATCTATGCTACATTCAATACAAGATAGGCTCAGAAGTGAACTTGGAAAACAAGATTTACAAATGAAAGACATGCAAGTAGATGTACAAAAGGACTCTGGTGAATTTGTAATGGAATCAAATGTACTGTCAGAAGATGTACCCAGGGATGTACAAAACTTGATTGGACATGAAAAACACCAGTAAGTTTAACTCTTTCCCAAACAACAAACTTTAAGTGTGATCCACATTAAAAACTGCCACAAATGACAAAATGGTTATTATTAAAGAAAGGATTTGTGTAAAATATGGTATAGAAAATATTGAGACAAAAAGAGAAACTGCTGGTTATCAGCAGTTTCTTCTTTTGTTTCAATGTTTTCCCAAGTCTTTTATATTAGGCCGTCAAAACCAGGTCTTGTTTGGGAAAGGGTTAAGTTAAAGTACTACAGTAATTCAGAGTTACAGATAAGAGGATGTGACTACTTTACATAATGAAATATTTATCTTAATGTTTAGCAAACCGTAAGTTGCGGGTACTCATTAGAATCCTCTTGTCTAGGCGATTAAAATGAGTACACAGAATATAGGGTTTGGATTTAAGACAAAAAAATTAGAATCACCCCCTCTTAGCTGCTGCTCTAATCAATGGTATTTTTATACCCCCGTATTGAAAGATCGGGGGCATATTGTTTTAACATTGTATGTCTGTCTGTCAGTTCTAAACTTAAAGTGAAATCCTAACATGAAAACTTGACATGAAAACTTAACATTTGCCTTTTTAATGGGGGGGGGGGCATTAGTGTTTCACAAATACACATCTTGTTTTTGTGTGACTTTTTGTAGAATGGGGATATTCTTGGTATTATTGTTGATGTGATGACGTTGATGTAATACTTTGGTAAGTTTGGTTAACCCAAAACTTTAGACTGGTCCAAATTCAAATATGCTGCAGACGACAATTTCACGTTGATGAAATTTTAAAAATCTTTCCATTTTCAGTTAGAAAACATTGTGGAAAATTAAGAAATTGCTTGTCACAATGTTTTCCCAAGCATTTTTCTCGAGGGAGGGAGTCAAAAAGAGTCACTGTGATAATGTGTGCAAGTGGCATTTCTCTATTTCTATTGATGCTATTGGTCTTAAACTTTGCAAATACTTCTGTGAGCATATTAGCCTCAGGACAACCTTTTATAACATTTTAACTGACATTAATTAAATTTATACCCACTCACATTCCCAGGTTTCACATTTAACGTGCAGGGGTAGAAGCATGGTCCACATCAGGGTGCTCCCTTCCTGGTAACTGGTTTGTTGCACGCATGGCTGCCTTCAATCCTACTCTCCATCTATTTCTCTCTCGAGGATTAGTGTTGGATAGGCCGGAATCTCGACGGCCCCTCTCTGTCAGCTGCCTCCATGCCATATTTGGTATTTCCTGTCTGCATGTGTCTGTGACCTGCATGTCATGTGCACTTTTGATTGCCCGATTTGGCCTTTCCACGTGTCTGAATTCTCCTCCCCCCTTAGGACCAGTTCCAGGTTTTCTAGTCCAAGCTGTTCAAGTAACTTGCTTGATCTTGTGTAAGGGATATCCTGGGGGCGTATGTTGTATATATGTAGGATCCTCGCACTTTATCATCATATTATTATACAGTTTGAGTATACCTTGCTTTGATTTCAGTAGTTGAGGTGGAGTGTTGTGAGAATTGGCATCAGCTCTTTGAACTTCTTCCATGTAGCGCTGACTATGGTCTTTGTATAATTGTTTACCTGAAATTTTGATGAGCAACATCTTTGAACTTTGGACAATTCTAGAATTTTATTGTCCAAAGACTTTTAATTCATTATGTGTCAAACACAGAATATTCTGGTATCATAAACTTGACAGTCTCTTGAAAGTGCATTGACCTTTTTCCAGAACCGGACTTATTATAAAAAAATGTAATATTTTTCAGGGCAATTGCTTCACCTTCACTGATATTATTCACACCTAGAAGTCTGCTGCCTCAAGAACAATTAGGAACAATTCACATAAATGATAACAGGAATTTTATAAACCAAATTCAACATGTTACAACAGAAATACCAAGGGACGATGACGAAAAACATATCTTTACCCAGAATAAAGCTATTACCACAGAAATATGTGAAAATGGTAATACTGGAACTCATGCTGTTACCATGGGAATACATGAATATGATAATGAAAAGGTTAGAACTGGAAATCATGCTATAACCATAGAAATGCATGAAGATGATAATGAAAAAGCTAGAACTGGAAATCATGCTGTTACCATGGAAGTATGTGGAGATGATAATGAAACAAATCGATCTGGAAATCATGCTGTTACCATGGGAATACATGAAGATGATATTGAGAAAGTTAGAACCAGAAATCATGCTGTTACCATAGAAATATGTGAAGATTATACTGAAAAAGTAAGAACCGGAAATCATGCTGTTACCATGGAAATGCGTAAAGATGATAATGAAAAAGTCAGAACTGGAAATCATGCTGTTACCATGGAAATACATGAAGATAATGTCCAAAAAGTTAGAACTGGAAATTATGCTGTTGCCGTGGGAATACCTAAAGATACTGTTGGAAGAAATGGTAATCAGAATAGAGCTTGTAGCATGGAAGCAGCTGAAAAAATTCTACACACACTGAAAACTTTAAAGGTAATGCTTATCTTTATAAAGGAAACGCCTGAGCAACAGTTAGAGGGTCATAGGGACATCATTTCTAAATATAGTATTTCAAATCCAGACATTATGATAGCTTTTCGGAGTATTTGCATTTTGATCATCCGGATGATTGGCCAAAACACAGAATTTCATTAATATTGGGTTTGATTGAAAATAAACCTTTAATAAACCATGTAAAAACTCTTTACCCTTATCAACAAAATTATTATCAGTTTATCATCAGTTTTTAATTGGACGTCCGAAAGGACGTACAATTCTTATAACCACTTCTCGACAGGCGAAATGGATTTTCATTACCAAAAAACCCTTCTAAGACTTAATTGCCAGTTGGTCAATATATAAAATAGATTTTGTGACCATGCAAGAAAACTGTCGTATCTTTTCCTACTTTCTATGTGTTCTCTAACAAACACTATACTATTCATTGTCCGATTTAATCCATGCCCCGTCTTTACCAGCTTTACGACCTTTTTTCGATTTAACAATCTTCTTGTAGTGATTTGACTTTCTTCGTGATACTGTGTAAAGGGTAAGATCTTTGGAAAGCGATATTTGCATACACTACATTAATAAAGATAACAAACGCCCTTCATCATCAAGAGCAGCGATAGCTCAAACGGGAAAGGATTCGCCTCGCAACCTGATTTCAGTTCGACATTTCGCATGCTGCTGGTTCCCAAACCAGTTCGGACCATTTCTTCTGTATAACGTTTGTTAAAAGCAAACATTTCGGATGATTATTCAATTTATTGCACGTTTTGTGTATGACAAATTCTTTTTCTTTGATCATTGTTGTTTAAGCCTTTGACATATCTAAAGAAACGGGGTTTCCAAGCGACGTATTTTGGAACAGGGTTTTAAAATTGATTATCGGGGAGTGAGTACATTTCGCGACTCGACGACAAATCGGGGTTCCATCTGAACCGCCTCAAATGACGCGCTAGTGACATCCACCTATTCAGAAAAATAGTTGCTCTTACGAGTTTTTTTGTCCCCATTACTGATACTCGACAGTATCATGACAACAATGATTATTATTAAGTGACCCGTTTACGTGTATTGTGCTAAGAAGATGAAGCGATGGACCTCAACAGTGACAATGGTACCTGGATGATCGGGTGAATATGTGTACAGATAGGGACATTGCAATTTCTCTTATTTTCGTTGATAATGATATGAAGATTTAAATTGCGTATTGTACTCCATTGTCATTTTTCCGACGGTATGTTCCCAATGTCTTCTTTGAGAGCACATCTGTAGATATAAGGATGCTGCGGTAGTACTGGTATGAGGAATCCATGGTGCTCCAATTTATCTGGTATTTTGTTTAAGGAAAAATATTGTATTTAATTGTTTTGTAACCACAACTAGGGAAAAATTGCTGCCGTGTTTTTTTTTTTTTGTTTGTTTTTTTTTTTTTTTTTGTTTTGTTTTTGTTTTTTTTTTTACTCTAAACGCGAATAAAAATCAAAGTGCTTGGAGCACTGTATTTAGACGTCTCTGGTTGATTGAGCGGAATTGTATGTAAATGATCGGCGTTTGATTACTTATTTCGTTGAATTTATTTTTAAATCGATTCTAAATCACTGCGGTCGTTTTTCCCTAACGATGGTGGAGATAAAAGTCGAAAAAAGATGATAAAAAAGAACAATGTCTAAGAAGAATTCGAACCCAGGGCCTTCCAGATATAGACATGTGTAAACAGTACAAGGTGAGTGCTCTGCCAAGAGAGCTATCGCGACTTTCATTTATGTAGCGCGTTGGCATACATCTTAAATACATTGCTTTGTATCGTCCTTTATAGAATCAACGAAAGGCGTAACTGACTACAATACCCATAGCTAAACCGAAACGAGAAGACAAAATTGCTAATCACAAGTCATGGCATTAATTGAATTGGGTAATCAAATTAATAGTGATTATTCATAGAGACAAATTAGTTGTCTTGAAACGGCAATAAAATCAATTTGAAATCTGAGAGGGTTTTTTTGGTAATAAAGCCGATTTCGTATGTCCGAAACCGATCTTATAGAATTAAACGTTAAACGTCTATACATTGTCTTAAACAGGTAATTTATCTCATAACTCGATTTAAATATCAAATACATAGCCTGGCATCCTTTTGTAAATGAAATAGCCTATTGTTTATCTGCCACTCTTTTTGGACGATCTATAATAGAAGAATGAATAAAATATCTATCGTTCATGTACAATCCCGCTCAATCAATCAGAGACGGCCAATTACAGTGCTCTCAGCACTTTGATTTTCTTTTGTTTCCATGTCTTGTTAAGCTTTTTACCTCACCTGATCAGATAGTGGTTGTTTTTGACATTGTAATAGCATCTTCAACATTTAGATGTATCAATTAGACTAGTACGAATTTTTGACAAAATATCGATGGTGGGGAGTCAAAACCTCGTAACTACAGCTTGACAAAGCTGGAGTTACGAGGTTTTGATCCCCCACCGGCCATACGTGTGTCTATATCACATATGAGGTCCAGTTTAGCTTGATCGCAATGTTACATCAAATGTTATGTGTCCTTGAATCTAATATATCACAAAAGCTACAAATAAGAGGGGTATAGGCATTCTAAATTTGTTATTTCAATTCCAAACCCTATGCTGTGGGTATTCATTTGAATCGTCTGACAACCCACAACAAAGTATGTGAAAACAATAAGTGAAATTTTGAATTTTGTAAAGCATTTACCCCCTCTTACGAGGGGTGATCATAAAGTTTCCAGAAAATTATTGTCACTATCTAAGATTTTGTTTAAAACGCTGAAATTTAGTGTAGAATATTCCCTGCATTTGCCATGACTAATGACTACTATAACTCAGAAACATGTAACAACATTTTCTTGAATTGTGTACAGTTGATACAAAACACATTTTTGTTGAAAAATATTTAAAAACCCTCTGTATTGTATATTGATTTATGTAAAAAACTTCCTGGAAACTTTGATCACCCCTCGTATGCGGAGCTCTGTATTTTTCTCTATGTTACATTTTATTTGTTTCAGAAATCTGAAGGCATTTTCCTGGTTGTAGAAGCTACTTCAGACATAAAATCTGACTCGATGAAAGCAATTAAGGAACACAAAGAAGCAAATAAATGTGCAGTAAATACTAAGGCAGACAAAAAATCTGAATCGATGAAAGCAATTAAGGAACTTAAAGAATTAAATAAACGTGCTGTGGGAGAAGACTTCACTTGTGACACGTGTAACCGGAAATTCGCTGAGTATGGGAGAATATGTCGGCATGTGATGACACATATTCACAATAGGGAAAAGTACATATGTGATTACTGTCCAAAAGAATTTATAACCATCGAAGGAAAAAACCTACATGAAATGATTCACACTGGCGAAACGGTGGTGGAATGTGACGAATGTGGAATGGGTTTTCGTACTAGGAAATTTCTTAGAGACCACGAATTCAAAGTTCATAATAAAGGTCTGCCTCATTTATGCGATGTGTGTGGAAGATCATTTAGTGGCCAAAATGACCTTAAGAGACATTCATCAATCCATACTGGAGAGAAGAAGTTTGAATGTAAACTTTGTCATAAAAGGTTTACAAGGTATAGTGGTATGACAAGACACTTAGAAACACACAGAACACTTTTGTGTGACGTTTGTGCAAAAACATTTAAAAGTAAAAAGGAGCTTAGGCTTCACAAGATGACCCATATCAAGAAAGCCTTCCAATGTGATCAATGTGAAGCCTCGTTTGAAGACAACAATTATTTAAAAAGACATAAGATTACACACTTAGAACTTAAACCATTCAAGTGTCATATATGTGAAGCTGGCTACGCATTCAGAAGTAATTTGAATAAACATCTGAAGACATCGCACAATCTAACACCAAGTTCAACAGACTGGATAGGAATAAGAAAAGCTTAGAAAGAATCTGACAGCTACAGATAAGAGGGGGTGATGACTTTTTAAACTGCAGTAATTCTGTTGTTGTTCATCAAACCCTATATTGTGGGTACTCATTTGTATCGGCTCATCGAGACGATTCAAATGAGTACCCACAATACAGGGTTTGGAAATGAAATAAGAAAGTTAGAATGTCTTCACCCCCACTTATATGTAGCCCTGATCTGATAATGAATTATCACAGCTTTTTTATGCCCCCGTATCAAAAGATAGGGGACATATTGTTTTACTCGCGTGCGTCTGTCTGTCTGTCCATCCGTATGTCCGTCTGTTTGTCCGAAAACTAACTTTTGCCTTTTCTCCAAAAGTATTTGACCTACATTCCTACAACGTTCAAATTTGGTATGTAACTTCCTTTCAATGATATCTACCTGTTCCGTGCAATATGACCTTCCTGAATGTCATCTGTTAACCCTTGTTAACCCTTTACACGAAAACTTAACATTTTACGAATTGGCCATTTCGGGGGCATTGGTGTTTCACAAACACTTCTTGTTTCGTAAAGGTTTTGGAACGGGTTACGGGTCACGGGTTTGAAACCAGGCAAATTGGGAAACTGCGTTGTTTTGTCAAAAATTGAGAAAATATTTGCATCATGGACTGCAACAAAAATTGACTCCTGTGTATAGTTACCTGTATGAAATCATCTGAAGAGACTTCGAGTTTGCCTCTGATATTTAACCGGGGCCAAAATAAAATTGATATTTCATGTCAAAAGCTGATAAATACTGCAATTTTAAAATTTTAGATGTTTAATAATTTTGTATGAAAACATGTGAAAAGAAGAAATTGTTCATTTTGAGCTATTTCTCTTTTTCCATTATGATGTTATACAGAATTATTACATTTACAATTACGAAAATGCATGGTTGGTCATTTTCTGACATGAAATGATTTAAAATCTGTTTATTTGGTGACCGTTTTAAAAAAAAATTAAGCTGTGGGATACTCTTTAAGCTGTAGGGGCATTGCATTGATTTATATGAAGCTGTAGTGGAGCGGATACAGCTTATTGTGCACTGGGCAGAGGAAAACACTGTACTAATATATACCTGGCTAAAAAGAGAGTAACATAAGTTTGCTTCTAAATAAATTGTTGAGATGTTTATTTTGTGCAAGTGATAATCGAACAAGTCAATTATGTTAAAATAGGACTTTATTAGGTAAGCAATTTCCTTTTTAGGGTGGGAAGAATGTACATAGGTGATACATGTAGAATTTATTTATTTTCAAATTTTCACAATTTGTCTGGAAAATTTGTACCAGGCTTGTAAAGGAATCTCAAAATAAAACACGTGACATTAAAATGTGTGTGCTGTTTTCTTTTAATCATGACTATTAATACCACCCTTAACCCATTACCACTCAGTGACTCTTTTTGATTCCCCTAAAACAAAGGGATTGGGAAAACATTGTGGAAAATGAAGAAATTGCTTGTGACAAGCAATTTCTTCTTTTCCCACAATATTTTCTACACAAAAAGACAAAAAAAGTTTAAAATTCATTCATTTTGAAATAACCGTATGCAATATCTTTGAATTTGGACTAGTCTAATATTTTGCCGTCTGGTGATGTGTTAAAATCAATTATCGTCGTGATTGTTAGGTATGTCTAACCATCCAAAAAGAGAAAATATCGAGAAAACAGAACACGCATTATACACTCACCCGAACTTCTAAACGGCCACCTCATTCTTTCACATTTAAATCAACATCTCTGATGGAAACTCACGTTGTTTCACTTCTTAGTAAACTACATTCATTTTTGAAAAATATGACAAAGTTTCGTGAAGCTGAGTTCGAAATTAATGAAATGGTGAAGTTTAGAAGTGCACTACCCCATAAATGAAAATTCGCATATCACAACTTAATATCCCATGTGATCTCTGTGTGCATTTATCATGGCTAAGAATCCTATTCTCGTGGATAATATGCATTCATGAAGATACTGTAGGGTATGGTACAGTGCGGAAATACCAGGTTTTCCGAGTCAGGTCTTCTAAATCATTTACTTTGGCAGTTCTCGAATCCGTCTGTTTAAGAAGCCCAAGGCGTGATTCTTGATTAATCACGAAACGTATTTTGTGTCCAATCCATTTTCCGATAACATAGGGGATGTTTAGTACAGTTTAGGCTTCAAAATATGTTTCACAGTGCTAAGGCTTTGATCTTTCGTTGACGATGCGGCCTAGGATCGCTTTCATTGAAGCGCCTCATAGCCGTTGGTAGTGGATTGGGTGGCTAGGATTACCCAAATTTCGTCTATCGTTATTTATGCATGCTTGAAATTATTTCTCAAAATTGCTTCACAAAGCTGTCCATCTTGTTGACGAATAGTAATTTTAAAGTGTGGCCGTCGTCGTGTTTTATGAACACTTCCGGTAGGCATGCACTCATCCCAAATTTGCTTATTTGTGAAAAAGCCGCAAATATCAGATACGATCCATCGAAAAACAATAAAAACGATATGTTTAACCCAGAAACAAAAGAAATCGAATGATTGCATTAAGATTTTGTCAGAAAAGGAAATTATCAAATTGACCTTTCTGACTGGAGCCCCAACACCAAACATTCCGAATGTCATTTCTCGCGTTTCGATAATAATTCTTGACATGTTAAATGTTTTTCTGACTGGGCAATCCATATGGATTAATTATCAAAACAGAATCGATATCTATCACGTAATTTAGAAGACACACGTGCAATTTTAACGTTTCGATCAAAATGACGTCACGTGCTTCTTTTTTGACGTGACACTACTGTTCCTTGTTTAAAAAGATAGAATGTGACTTCATTAAGTACAAAAAGCAAACACACAATTCAAGTGAATTGATATGATTTACTTATTCAAAAAATAAAAGTAGCCGTTTAGAAGTTCGGGTGAGTGTATCTGGAAAGGGTTAACCCCCATGAATTGTTGTCTGATTACATAAACATTGTGTTACTTCTGGTTATACCACCTTTCGAAGAAAATAGGAGTCTATTGATTTGCTTTTGATTTTATTGGAGTTTTACGCCGTTTTCAACATCTATGGTCATATCGCGGCGACTGGAGCACCTAACCGTGGGTTCCTGGTATTTCTCGCACCAGTACAACCACAATATCCAAACCGAGCCTCCAGCTGCTCTCTCACTTAGATGATTCACACGCATTGGTGAGAGACAAATGACTTTTGTCAAATATCCGAATTGATACTGGCCGAGCCGGGGTTCGAACTCGAGACCCCTGGATTGACAGACTCCGACGTAACCGACTGAACTATCTGGGCTCGACAGAGTATTGTGTTGCAATTGTCGGTCGGATGGTCGGTCGGTCCGTCTCTCTATCCGTAGACCAAGCTTGTCTGGAGCATACCTCAAAGACTATGTGTAACAAAATGGATGATTTGTTTCCCATTTTTGCATGCCGTGTTCATACTGGCTATAAGTAATACCTGTACAACGTGTAGAACATGCATATGTGTGTGTACATGTTACTACATACATGTGGTATTGATTTTCGGACCGATTCCAAGAACTGACCACCATTGCTTTCATAGAAATGGCGTCCATTTTTATGTTCCCCGAAAAAAAATCGTGGGAGCATATAGTCGCCACGCTGTCCGTGCGTGTGTCCGTCCACAGCCATATCTCAGCAACCCTTGGACCAAATTCAATGAAACTTCACATGTGAACTCCCTTGGATAATCCCTAGGGATCTTTATCTCCGTTTCTTAATTTGAGGCTGCGTCATGGAAAAGGGGCCTTAATGTAAAAATTAGATTTTCTCTAATTTCTCTGCACCCAATGGGCAGAATTTTGTGAAATTTTGTGCTTATGTGATAAATGAGATGTTCTAGACCATATTCTATAAATAACGTGTGTACAAAAATCTGTCATGGGAAAAGGAGGCTTTATGTATGATAGTTTTTATTTTGTGACAACCACTTATTCAGGGAGCATAATCCGTCTATGACGGCTCTTGTTGGTCATTTGTGGTCGGTCCTGGGTATCGTATAATGCAGGGGTTCAGCAGCACATTCAGGCTGGGCAGAAAATGCGAGCTACACAGGTTCAAAGATTTCTCTCGATATTTGACGAACCGGGCTATGTAACTTTGTTAAAACTTTGTGTTATAGATTAAATAAAATTGTTAGTAGAATTGTGGGCTTTGTTACATATGAAAGGTAAAATCATGGTGGATGAGTTTGGGTTTTGAGGGGAGCAATGCACACGAACCGTAACTCTGTCGGCCATATTTATTTAGGTATTGCTATTTCACGGTGGGGATTGTGCATGATGGGATGGATAACGACTACCGACAATAGGGACCGATTTTATCAAGTAAACCGTGACGTAATTTCGAACAAATAAATAGTATTTCATTGGTGTTGTTATAAAATCTCGTAACTACGGCTTGAATCAAACCGTAGAACTACAACACCGACGGTTTATCAAAACATAACGGTAAACTATGTCTATTTTTTGCACAAAATTTGATGCCAACTCGCCTCGCTTCAGGTAAGACATTTTGCAATAACTCTGTTATTTCTGTATCAATTTTCAAGCGGTTTGCTGCATGTACCCCGCCTTATCGAGCTCTTTCATCGGATGTATGACATATTAGATAACTCATGATACTTTTTCCCAAATATTGTCCCAACCGACCAGAAAGCGAAATGGTAACGACTACGGCCAAATTAACAACGCTTCAGGTAAGAATTTGTGCAATAACTCTTATTTCTGCGTCAATTTTCATGCGGTTTGTTGCATCTACTCCGTCTTACTGAGCCCTTTTTTCAGATGTATTATTTATCTGGAACTTCCCTGTACTTTTCTCAAAAACCGATCCTTACCGACTAGAAAAATGGCCTGAATTTTTTGTCGTTTTTCTGGTCGGTTGGGATCAATTTTTGGACAAATTACAAAGATTCTACAAACAAGTCATATATCCGAGGAAAGAGCTCATTAATGCGGGGTACATGCAACAAACCGCTTGAAAATTGGAGCAGAAATAAGAAAATTATTGCACAATTTCTTACCTGAAGCGAGGCAAATTTGTCCGTATACTCCATATTCGTTATCCATCCCATCATGCACAATCCCCATCGTGTATTTGTAGGCCTAGATCTTCGTATTTAACTTTTGTCGGGAGCATAATACTGCTTTTCAACGAAAAGCTCGTAACTGCAGCTTGTTTTAAGCTGCAGTTACGAGGTTTTCGTTGAAAAGCGACGATAACCCGACAGGTATGCAAGATAGAATAATGGAATTTCATATGTGGATGGATCTAATGTGAAGGAGAGGCCGCGGCCATGACGCAATTGGTAGTGCATCCGCCTCTCATTCGAGAGGTCACGGGTTCGATATCCGGCCGCGGCAAATATCCTTTCTGACAATGGTTTGATATCGCGAACCTATGGGGGGAGCAGCTAGAGGCTCGGTAAGGGTGTTGTGGAGGTACTGGTATGAGAAACGCCAGGAATCCATGGTCAGGTGCTCCAGCAGCCACAATATGACCTTAGTAGTTGAAAACGGTGTAAAACACCAATAAATCAAACTGATCAAAAATCTTCTTTGGAGAAGCGTAGTGCACAAGAACCGTATCTCTGCCAAGCCATACTCGTGATCATTTGTTGGTTTTCATTCTTGATTCTTGTTCGGGGCATAACTCAAAAATTATAGTCTACAAGGTAGAATCATGTAACATCAAATGTGGATAGATCTCATTGCGAAGTGCACTGCACAACAACCAAAATTGATATTTGTTGATTTTCATAATTACTTTTTGTCCGGAGAACACAAAAGTACGCAAGGCACGAAACTCCATAGGTGGACATGTCTCATTATTGAGAAGTGCATTGCTAATTAATCCTTTCCCAAACAAGACCTGGTTTTGACGTCCCAAATAGAAAGGCTCGGAAAACATTGAAACAAAAGAAGAAACTGCTGATAACCAGCAGTTTCTCCTTTTGTCTCAATATTTTCTGTGTCATATTTTACACAAATCCTATCTTTAACAACATCCATTTTGACATTTGTGACAGTTTTTGAAGTGGATCACCCTAAAATTTTATTGTTTGGGAAAGGGTTAAAGAACCACAACTCTGCTGGTCATATTTGTTAAAAAGTTTATACTCGATTAGCCTTTTCCCAAACGGCACATTTTTAGGGCGATCCACTTCAAAAACTTCCACAAATGACAAAATGGAAGTCATAAAAGATAAACATTTGCGTAAATATGACATATAAAGTATTGAGACAAAAGGAGAAACTGCTGGTTATCAGCAGTTTCTTCTTTTGTCTCAATGTTTTCCCAAGCCTTTTCTATTGGGTCAAAACCAGGTCTTGTATTGGAAAGGGTTAATAGTACCTTCGGACTGCAGCGATTTTAGGTGGTTACATGAAATATTGGACCTTAGCCCTTTCCCAAATAGCAAAATTTCATGACTTTTCCCATGTTAATAAAGCTGCTGCAGAAGGCAATTTAATGTTGATGGGAGATAGGATCTGTGAAAAAATAAGCAAAATTGGAAATGCTGATTTTCAGCTTTTTCTTATATTGATTCAATATTGGCCAAAGTTTATCTTCATTTTGGACGCAATAAAATGTCTTGTTTGGGAAAGGGTTACGGGGGCACACATGTGTTAAAAACATCCTTTGTTTTACCAAGTTGTTTTAACCCTTTCTCAAACGACAAATTTTTAGGGTGATCCAAATGGAAAGCAGTTGCAAACGACAAATGTGAATAAAGATAGGATTTGTATACAATATAGCAGAGAAAATATTGAGACAAAAAGAGAAACTGCTGGTTATTAGCAGGTTCGTCTTTTAGCTCAATGTTTTCTCAAGCATTTTCTATTAGGGACGTCAAAGTATCATTTCTTTTTTGGCATATTCTTTCAATTTAAAACTTTGTCGCTCGTGTCCCACGATTCCTCTTACATTAACCTAAGTATTGAGAAGTAGATCTCTAAATTCGTCGAACCTGTTGGCTTAGCCACAATCTGAAAGATGAAAAGAAACGCAGTAAATACGTCGGTGTAAATGCAAAACCTCGTAACTAAACCTGAATTAAAGCTGGAGTTACGAGGTTTTTCAATAACACCGACGACAAATGTTACGATATATTATTTGGATAATGGATTGTTTTATATTGTGTAGAATTTTGTTTAGAAAACATTCCAATCCATCTTTTTTTAGAAAAAAGTTCTCACGTGTCCATCAATTGTTTGTGGTGCAAGTATTTATCAACCCATTACCAGACGACAAAATTTTATGGTGGTCCAAATTCAAAGATGATACAGAAGACAATTTCAAGTGGATAGAATTTTACATTGTTTGGTCTTTTTACGTAGAAAACATTGTAGGAAATGGGGAAATTGCTTGTCACAAGCAATTTCTTCATTTCCTATGGTGTTTTCCAAAGTCTTTATCTTTTGAGGCGCCAAAAGGCGTCACTGTGTGGTAATTATGTGTAACCAAGCGAAACTGTTTGTGTTTTTTTGTGACAAAGCAATACCTTTTTTAAAATGAAAGCAAATTCTTAATCCGTTAGTAAAACTGCTTAACTCTTACCCAAACAAGACTTGGTTTTAGCGTCCCTAATTTAGAGAGTTCGGGAAAATATCGAGACAAAAGAAGAAAGGGCTGATAATCAGTATTTTCTCCTTTTGTCTCAATATTTTCTCTGTTGTATTGTACACATGCACTTTTTGTATTAACACAGATTTTCATGTCTGTAGCAACTTTCATTTCGGACAACCCTGCAATTTTGCCGTTTGGGAAAGGGTCAATCGGGACATAATTGGGACACGGTTGACCTAATTATAACCATAGACTTTTTCAATAGAGTCATCCTGCTGATTTTAACTACCTTCGACCATTGAATAAAGATGTGTTAACCGTGCAATACATTACTTCGGTTTTTTTTCGGGTAAGTCAAATTTATTTTTCTCTTCATACACTGTAATTTGTATTCCGGAACTGTTAATAATTACCTATCTATATAATACGATTCGTGGACCCTAGCCCAGATACTAGCAGAGATGATATGTGAACAGCAACGAACGATCACTCTGCGGGGAGAATGGTTCATTATCTGAAAAGAATCGAACTCTTTTTTAGCACGCTGCAATGTCAGGCTGTTGTACAGACCTATCACTGCGTAGGGAACATATTTTTAACCCATTCCCATAAATTAACACTTATTGACGCTCCGTGTTTCAAGGGTTTGGGAAAACATTTGGGAAAAATGAAGAATTGCTTGTGATAATAGGCCTGTAGGAAGCAATTTCATAGGGGGGGGGGGGGGGGGGGGGCTAAAGCCCTTGTCCTGAATATTGGCGGGCTAATTAGGATTTTCCCAAAATTTTCAGTGTAAAATTAAGAAAATTCGGCATTTTTGGCCAACTTTAGGGGGGCTTAGCCCCCCTATCCCTCCCTGTTCCTACGGGCATGGATAAACAATTTCTTCATTTCCCAACATGTTTTCTGCCCAGAAATACCATAAATCGTAAAATTTCATTCGTTTTGAATTGACGTCTGTGACATCTTTGATATTGGACAAATCTAAGATTTTACCGCCTGGTGATAGGTTAAGGTAATTTGATTTATTGGGGTTTTACGCCGTTTTCAACTACTAAGGTCATATCGCGGCGGTTAGAGCACCTAACCATGAATTCCTGGCGTTTCTAATACCAGTACTACCACAACACCCTTACCGAGCCTCCAGCTGCTCCCCTACATAGGTTCACGATATCAAACCATTGATGGGTGACATTTTTGTCAGTAAGGGTATTTGCCGCGGTCAGATAGGTTAAGGTAGTAGTCCACCCCTAATGAGATTCGCGCGACGTCGGAATTATTCGGGCGCAGTCGAAAACATTCGGCGGTGGAACTTTCCACCGCCGCATGTTTACGACCGCGCCCGAATAAGTTCGGATAAGTAGGCCTAACGACGACGCTTGTTTTATGAATCTCAAAATGGCCACATTACGGGTATTCTACCCTAAAGAGTTTGTCAATCAAGTGCATTCTGCATGCAGGTGACACTGTCATAAGAGAAAAATCTTTTGAGTCCATCTTGCAGCTGCTTCTCTACGTTGTAGGGGAGACTGGGGTACTCTGGGACACGGGGTACTCTGGGACATTGGGGATATCATACTTTAAATGCTTTTATTTTACTCATACTTGCACATATTATTGCTGTTATCAAACCCCGCCTCCCACAAAAATCATTTAGCGTCAAGGTTATAAAAACAACTTTAACCAGTAAAAATCTATTTTTTATAACCACAGGTTGTTTTTATGAAAAAATGAATTTCGTCTCCAAATTCTTCGGTTATAAGCTCAAGCTTATATCGCATCAGATTAATGTCAAATGCACCAAAGTAACTTTCTTTTACAATAGAGACAACATATTGAATGTGTTTCCATTTTCAGTTGTATCAAGTCAAAGCTGGTAGGGGGTGGTCGGGGTACTCTGGGACAGTGCCTTCGGGGTACTCTGAGACTATACTTTCCATGGGGCAAATTTCGAGCATGAACAAAACTTTAGTTTCACTATGATTTGAGTTGCAATATAAACTTATTCATAAAAAAGTAGCATAAGTTAATCATTTATTTGATAACAGCTGTAAAATGAACAAAAAATCCAACTTTTAGTATAAACATCGTATTGTTGACCTGTTATGATATTTTTCCTTGAGACGTTAACACGTTTAGTTTAATTGAATTACTTTTTTGAAGTTAAATTATGTTTCTTTAAATGTTCTTTTAACATATGCTCAGAATTTATTAGTCAATAATTTATTATATTAATAGAAAAAAATACTCGAATTATATGAAGCCTGTCCCACAGTACCCATAGTAGTGTCCCAGAGTACCCCATACATGAGAAATTTCAATCCAATATATCTTACTAAATAAGAACAACAGAGGAAAACAAACATGCCCATTACATAAGCCATTCAATAAGCTACCGAGACATTTGGGATAATCTCTATATTTACCTGACCAGTAAGGAAAAAGTGATTTTTGTCCCAGAGTACCCAGTCTACCCTACATACGTACATTTTCTATTTTGTTGGCATTTACAATAGGGTACCGGTATAGTCTAGTTTAGGTTTTTTGTGTAAGGTTTCAGGCAAATTTATAGTGGATGTGGTGGGGGCTAAAGCCCCTGTCCGGGCCAGCATCTGAATATTGGAGGGCCCAGGGGCTAACTTGGATTTCCATTAATTTTTAGTGTGAAATAAGGTAAAATCGGCATATTTGGCCAACTAATGGCGCGGGGGGGGGGGGGGGGGTGTTAAATCCCTTTAGCAGTCGCTGTTCCTACAGGGCCTGGGATTATGATTAGCCTAAGTAGGCTAGGCTACTGTAAGTCTGTTGATGCCAAGGGCGGATCCAGGAATTTTTACCATGGGGGGGGGGTCCAAGCCAAAGATTTTTTCCAGGGGAGGGGGGTCCAAGACCAAATTATGGCTTAAAATGCATTAAATATGTAACATACCACTGAATTAAGATAGTCAACATTTAATTTTCAGCCAATGCCAGGGGAGGTCCGGACCCCCCCCCCTGACCCCCTGTAGATCCGCCCATGGATGCTTAGAATATTCTACCTAAGTTTCACCAACCTTTTGTACGCCGTCTCTTTGATCTTCTCTTTTTTGGTCTATTTGTTTCTGCGGAGAAAACCTAAAAAAATATTTGCATTGGATGTTATTTTTGTCAATGTGCTTTTTCCTTAAAAAAATCTCCAGATACTGAGATAGTTCTAGGCCCATATCGTAAGGCTTAGTCCTACTTTTTTGTAGAATACAGATTATTTGGACACTCTGATATTAGATACAAGCTTTCATAAGGTGACAAAATGTCTTAACCCCTCAATTTGGAATTCAAATTATGAACAATTCAAATTACTAGGAATACTATTTGACGTTAATCTTAAAAAATATGGTTTCATAGGTGACAAGTTTTCATAGGTGACAAAATGTCTTAACCCCTCAATTTGGAATTGTGTCCTCTTTTTGAATTATACCGATCTGTAAATAAACACCCACCTGAAAGTATAAAAGGTTTAAGTGACATTTCACATTTATTTTATTTTTTAAAGGTATGCCTTGATGCAAAAATTGTTTATTCTAATGCAAAGAAATACTATCAGTTTTTATGTTGTTATTTATAAGTGAAAAATACGCCTTTAAAGTTGAGACAGAAATGACAAATTCTATATAAATCTGAACTGTTGTCCACAATAATTTGTTTAATTTTAGCACAAAAATATTTATTTCTCGTAAACGGTTCAATATTTTGGCTTGAAATTTTCAGATTTTTCATAAGAAAATATGCTCTTTCAGATAAAATAAAAGTAAAATTTATGTAAAAATCATTGTGAAATGTCACTTTAAACCCAGAAGAATGCCACATTTTTATTCCGTTATTTCCTTTGGGTCCTTCATTTAACAAGTTGTTGTTTTCGTTGTTTGTCGTTATTATCAACTAAACCAATGTAAACAAATCATTTACTCTGTAACTGACGCATTTTTAGGTGAGGATCAACAGGTAACGATGTTGCAAATGAATTACACAATAGTCTGTCTTTGAACTTCTTCCCTAGCACGTCGCCCGAATTACTGTCAATATTCGTACCATTGTCATTTCGTACCACACTCAATTTTCTAAGGTTGCAGTACACTCATATTGGCTCCTTTATAACCCGATGTAAAATTTACTTTCTATACCCCCGTATCGAGAGATCGGGGGTGTATTGTTTTACTGATGTCCGTTCGTCTGTCTACAGGTCTAGTCTGTCAGTCAGTGGGTGCGTTCAGGGTTCTCCAATCGGTAGCCATCGGTGCCGTTCAGGGTTCTCCAATCGGTAGCCATCGGTGCCGTTGGTAACCATTGGTAGCCATCGGTAACCGTCGGCATACCGATGGATATTTTGTTGGTAACCAATTGTCCGGAGAGTAGACAAGTCGGGTAGCATCAGTAGCCTCGTTTTCATTACAGTAAGATGGCGGATAACAATCCAACTACGGCGATCCTTATCATATATTTTCTTCAATAGCAAGCGAATAGCATTCTAACCGTTCTTGATAGAATTTATTGTAATAGTTGAAGCTACAGTTATTTTATTTAGCCATTTCTGAAAATATCTTTTTATGCCCCCGATAGGGAGGCATCATAAATTTGACTTGTCCGTCCGTCCGTCCGTCCGTCTGTCTGTCCGTCTGTCATTCCGTCCAAAAACTTTAACATTGGCCATAACTTCCTTATTACTTAACATATTCGCTTCATACTTTACCACAACATTCCTTGGTACATTACCTTTCTGTAGGCACATACTTTGGTGACCTTGACCCCTGGATGACCTTGACCTTGAACATAGATTGGCCATAATTTAAAATCAAAGCGGTGTCAGGGGCATTGTCATCTTACAGTGACAGCTCTTGTTATTCATAATTTTTTAAAACGAACGATCACTCTGTGGGGAGAATATGCTCTTGGTAATTGATTATCCGCCTTTCTTTACCGATCGGTACAATTTTCGTTCAGAGTTCGTTGGTTGCCGACGGTGCCATCGGCTACCGATGGTACCATCGGTAGCCGACGGTAAATACACTCGGTTACAGATGGGAGAACCCTGAACGCACCCAGTCAGTCTGTCTGTCCGAAAACTTGAAACATTTTGCAATTTCTCCAAAAGTATGCGACATGTAAAGCTGAAATTTGTAATGTAACTTCCTTTCAGCGTTATATCTACATGTTCCATGCAATATGACCTTCCTGAAGCGAAGGTCATTTGACAACCCTCAACAATCAACAATCATTAACACAAAAATATTTTAGAAAAGGAAGTGGCTAGGGATACGGGCCCGTATCTCTAGCCCATGGAGGCTGGAGATACGGGCCCGTATCCCTAGCAAAACCCCCTTGTTTTTGCTAGAGATACGGGCCCGTATCTCTAGCGAAACCATGAGGTTTTTGCTAGGAATACGGGTCAAAAGACTTCCGGTCTAACATAACCTATCGTGTCATCTATGGAAAATCGATATTGGTCCTTTCCCAAACAGCGAAATTTAGACTGTTCATTTTGAAATTAGTTCCAGAAGACAAATAATATATCATTTATATCTATTAACTAGGAAATATGGGCGATATTGCAGGGAAATGTCGAGGGAATGGAGAAATTGCTGAAACAAGAGGTTTGAAATTGAAACCTTTTTTTCATTTCATCAATATCTCATGTTATTTTATTTACCTTTTGACACAAGATGGTAACTATTTGCAACTTAATCAGTGGCGATGGGTTCACACGTGTGTCATGTGTATTAACCCTTTTGTCAGATATTTGCCTATTCTTGTTTAGCCTAATTGACAATAAACTGTCCTGTAAAAATCTAGCCGAGGTTGAAGCTCACACAATTTGGACCGGCAGATAAATGTTCGATTATATTCATATTTTGTCTGTAGAAAAGAAAACATTGAATCAATAGGTCATGGCATTGTTGAATTGCAACAATAATATCATCTAAAAATAATATCATTTTGAGTATAATGCAAAAAAGGTGTAATTGCATCTACACTTACAACTGTCTAACACGTTCGTAACCCTCGCCTTCGATATTTTGAAAGTAAGTCCGGCATTATACGATATGCTCTATTATAGTAGATAACTCACGTAACTTTTGGGAAACGTTCACGCCGAAAACCATCTCCTTCCCGTATGTTCTGTGTGCAATATAACATAAATAATATTGACGCAAAAGGATACCATGTTGATTATTAGCATTTTCTTCTTTTGTCTTCATATTTTGTAGCCTTTTCTTTTTGGGACGTCTAGGCTTCAACCAGGTCTCGCAAACCAGAACAACAAACATTTATACCCGTCCAACTTAAAAGCTGCTTCGGGAAATAAATCGGTTCTTTCTAAAGAAAGGATTTCTGTGCCATATAGCAAAGAAAATATTGCTCAGGCAAAGTCAGAAAATTCTAATCAGCATTTGCTTCTTTTGTCTCATTGTTTTTCCAAGCAAGAAAGACGTCAAAACCAGGTCTAGTTTGTGAAAGGGTTAAAGCAGTTTCCATTACTGGCCAAAATTAAATAGTCGTTGAATCCTTTGCAAAATTATGGTTTTGACGTTCGTACACGAAAAAGTTTGAGAAAACATTGAGGGAAAACAAGAAATTGGTTGATGATCTACCCTTTATTTTTTTCTAATTACTTTTTTGCGCAATATTGCAGCTTTTTGAATTAAAGTAAAATTATCCAAAGTTTCATTCTTGTTCAGTTTGCTTTCTTCTGGGAACTATGTAGACTATTCGCCTTTCTTGTCAAACAAGAAAAATATGATCAAACAAAAGGGTTATACATACGGCGTACGCATGAAACGATTGCCACTGATGAAGCTGCAAATAGTTAGCACCTTGTTGTCATAAGCCAAAATGAAAAGCTGTTTGAAAAATATAAGATATCAATACCCCAAACGTTGTCAAACTGACGCTTTTTGACTCCCATTGACATAAAAGGTTTGGAAAACAATGTGAAGATTGAAGACACTGCTTGTCGGCCATTCTCAATTAGAACTTACACCCCTTAAATTTGCTTGTCGCCACCCATTATCTTCTATCTGCAATGATTGTATGGCCCTAAGTTGTTTTGTTTTAAGAAAGTGGACGTTCTCCACCAGTAACAACCAGTAATAGTCTGTCTAAGAGCGAACCTTTTCTCTAAAATATCATTCAAAGTTGTGAAAATGACAGGTTTGTTACTGTCGCTGTCCATTTTGTCAAAAGTAGATGTAGTTTTCAATGACTTTTTATTATTGAATTTCAATATGTTTGGTACCGTATCGTAGAGAAATGACTCACGTGTATGGAAATATAAATCAGATGTGTACCACTACATTTTTATGTCCAGTGATTGGAGATAATTGCGTGTCGCCGAATCGTATAAAAGGTTCGTAATAACTACAAAACAGTAGCCCAGGAAAAATCGTCTCATCATTTAACAACTTTCGATTCATGATTTCGTATAAATATGACCACACAATGATATGATAGTGTGGTTGTGCAGACCTTCTTCGCGATTTTTCAATTATGAAAGAAAAATGTAGCATTTTTTCGTGGTTCGAAATAAGAATGAAAGGTTCGTGAAGGCTATGTAGCGTTTTCTAATCGATCTTTATAACACAAACATTGTTTATTTACTCTATCCCGTCAAATACTTCTTATTGGATTGAAAATAACTCATTCTGTGATACTATATATAAAATCATTTCATTTGAAGCATGCTGAAAAAAGGTTCGTGATGAAAGGTTCGTGCGATGATTTCCACAAACAGCTTTAATGACTGCCACACTACCTTAATATCGCGACAGTGAACAAGTACATACATGGATACATTGTGTCATAAATTGATATGTGGCATAATTAAAGTCCAAAATAACAGCTTCAATAAGATAATATTCGATTTTTATACAGTTCTGTGAATAATTAGAAAAATTGGCCTTATTTTGTTTTTATAAAACATGCACAGTTCTTTTAGTTACATATTGTTTTATTAGTTGTGCCGCTTGCACGGAAAATGGTATACTTACACATTCTACCAAAACTCATTATGGAACATCTGCTTAAAATAAAGGAAATGTTCGTGAACATTATCACGAACCTTTCTGATACTTTTACTTTGGAAAAGAATATATAAACTGTATGTAACAGCATAAAAATGTTATTGTAGATTGATATTTTGATACAGTTTTGTGCGAAAAGACAAAACAACAAATACATTTATCTAATACATCGAAAACAGGTAATGGGTTGATTACCTGTTAATGATTTTAACCATCACTGATTTTCCCCATTGACATAGATGGCGGTACAATGGATATAAAACGATTAAATGCATTGCTTTCCAGTGGACAAATGATGCAAACATATTATGACTGGGATTTAAGGTCATAAAGACGATATGAAAGAAAAAGTCCAGAGCAACAGGAAGATCGCAGACAGCTTTCAAACTGGACGAAATATCATTTTGATTTATACCATGTTTGCTGCGAGAAGTTCTGGTCGCAAATGTTTAAACTTTTATTTACCCACGTCACAAAACATTTGGTAAATTGCGTGCAGCATTTACAGAACACTAAGTAAAAGTATTCATGTATGATTTGTTTTGAAGTTAATTGACTATCTTTGGGTTTAATCATGGTTAGTGTTTATATTTGTTTAAATGTCTGGTTTACCCCCCAGGATTTATTTTTTGAAATGTATTGGTGCTAAAATTATTTTTTCCTGGAAATAAGTTTGTTCAATCCGTGGATATAACAATCCCATATAGGCTTAATTGTAACGTTTCTGTTTCCATGTGAGAATATAGGTTGAATCCTGTATGTATATAAGTTTTACGCAAACAATGAAAGGTTCGTGATGTCACATAGATGCTTTATTGTCTAATAATACGAATTCCTAAGTGCTTATTTAGCATTTACGTCACATTTCATGAACGAGTCAGATGGTTACGGTTAGAATGCAATATTGCATCGGTAGTGTAACATATCGATATAAATGTAATTATGACGATCGGTAATATATATTCAATCACGGTTTGTTGTATATTTGATCGTTCACTTTTGAGACAACATTTCAAATGACCGTTTCGGCGTCATTAAACTCGAAATTCATATCCTCATTGTTGAAATTGGTGTCCTGCACATCATACTATGTGTTTTGATTAACCCTTTCACTGCCAAATATTTTTTTCGGACGTGTTTCTCACTGCTGAATTAATTCGAAGAAATTTCCAAGAATCTATACCCTGTTCACAAAAACATGCATAACTTTTGACTCATTTGATGGATTCCTTTCAAATTTTCAGCACATACAGACAAATTAAGCACCTATATGTGACCAATTTAAAGGTAATTTATTAAATGACAATATTTTTTTTCTTTTTTATGTTGTTGGTACTCATATATTTCGTCCCCATAAATTTGTCGACAAAAGTCGCCTATGGCAGGGACCCCCTATAGTCGACAAAAGTCGCCTATGGCAGTGAAAGGGTTAATATCTAAATCAATACCATTGATCTTTAGTTAGTAGACGTCTGTCATAAAGCTTCAAGTACGAAGTCACGAACATTTCTGGCGTTAAAAGTTGACAAATGGGTACTAGTACTCAAACTAACATCGTGAACAAACGGAATAATTGATGTTCAAAAGAATTTCTGAGTGTCTTCATGGATATTGTAGAATTATGAAAAGACCAAGTGTTTTACATTTTGTAACACTTCATTTTTCTCCAAAAAATTCTGGAAGGTGTAAGTTCTAATTGAGAACGGCCGTTGTGACAAGCAATTTCTTAATTTTTCACATTTTCTGCCCAGAAAGATAGAATTGTACTCGTCTAAAAATTTGCCGTCTGGTAATGAATTAAAAGGTAAATAAATAGGCCTAGTTATTATGTCCATGTATGTATTTTACAACAAATATTATGCCACGAATAAAAATATGTTAACTTACAATGCAAAATCATGCGCGGATCCAGAGGGGGGGTCAGGGGGTCATGACCCCCCTGGAATTTGGCGAAAACAGGGGTTATCAAAAAGATTGCTGGTTATGCCCCATATAAGCTGCGCCATTCGTCCCTGTGTGCCACGACAAACCATTGTTATATTTAGTCCTTCATGGTATGACATGTATCTGCATGAATCCAGGGGTGGTCAGGGGCCTGACCACCCTTAAATTTGGCAAAAAAAAGGGGTTAAAGATCGGTAACCCCCCCCCCCCCCCCCCCCCCCCTGGGAAAAATACCTGGATCCGCGCTTGAAAATAATTAAGTTTTCCCCTATTTTCATTCAACAATATTCCTCATAAATGTGACCTCAAAAGTGTCCCCCTGTGGGTAACCCCTTTTCACACATTTTATAAAATGTGCGACTCGACGTTCCAGGAATAAACCGATGATTTAAAACTTAAAGGTTTCTATTTTAACCCTTTATCAAACAAGAAGAAACAATTTCAGCAATTTCTCCATTCCCTCGACATTTTCCCTGCAATATCGCCCTTATTGTCTAGTCGAGACATAAATAATACTTTATTTGTCTCCTGGAACCTTTCAAAATGACAATCTGAATTTCGCTGCTTGGGAAAGGATCAATATCGATTTTCCATAAATGACACGATTGGTTATGTTAGACCGGAAGTCGTTTGACCCGTATCCCTAGCAAAAACCCCATGGTTTCGCTAGAGATACGGGCCCGTATCTCTAGCAAAAACAAGGGGGTTTTGCTAGGGATACGGGCCCGTATCTCCAGCCCCCATGGGCTAGAGATACGGGCCCGTATCTCTAGCCACTTCCTTTAGAAAAATAGCCATTGTTCTGTTCTTCTTAGCCACAAACAATGGCGAAACCTAGCAGGATTGCACGTTTAAATCCAAATTATTTACGAATAGCACCTTCATCACATATTATTTAAAAGCACAATAAAACACTAAGAGCGCTATTTACGCAAATTATTGGCACCTAAAAAACACTATAAATGGCTAGCAGACAAATAATTAGGCTATATATTTCAGTGATTTTATTACATACCTATTTCATGAATTTGACCCTCGATTTGATTATTTTGTTTCAGGACAATAATCTGCAAGATGACAGAGGTTTTGCCCTACCTTGAATGAAGAGCCTTTTCAATCATTTCACTCCAGTAAACATCGGAATCCAGAAATATGTTCCATCAGATTTCAAATCAACCACAACTGGAAGATGTTGTTGAAGGTGCTGTTGGAAAATCAAATTCTCTTTTAGAAAATTTGGACCCAAACGCTGAAAATATGGATTCTAATTCAAATGGTTTCAACTTTGACGATGTCGACATCACTCTGTTGGACAGTTCTTTTTACAGTGAAATGGAAACAATTTCCAATGTTATGTCTGAAGTTAAAGAAGAGCCAATTTCAGATAACACTCTGTGTAGAAGTGATATAAAATCCTGTAATTTAAACACTGAAGATGAGGAAATAACTAAAAACAAATATTTGTTTGCCAATGTAATTTCCACATTGGATAATTCAGTGACTTGTGTGGACTCAATTTATGTTTCTGAAGAATCGTGTGGAGATATCCAGACGGATCCTAGTGAACTTGTGAAGGAGTCAGCAGAAGACAGTCCTAGAAATGTAATTGAAGAACAAGATATACAATTGCAAGACATACAAGTATATGTACAAAATGATCCTAGTGAACTTGTAAACGAATCAATGACACAGTCGGCAGAAGATGACCCCAGAAATGTAATTGGAGAACAATATTTACAAATGCAAGACAAACAAGCAAATGTACAAAGGGTCTCAAATCAAAGCAGTATTAGACAGGAAAAGTATGTATTACATTTTTACATGGCCCTGATTATTTGATATACTGATAAGACAACTATATCTATAAAACCATGTATAATTTTAGTCACATCAGTGGCGGATCCAGGATTTCTGAAAGGGGGTTCAAATTTACAATAAGGGGGGTTCATTTTCCTATTAATATACAATTTTGACTGAATATCTGCATGAAAATGAAAGAATTGGGCTTAAGAGGGGGGTTCGTTTGAACCCCCCGAACCCCCTCTGGATCCGCCACTGCACATAATATGATACAGAGAATCATTCTTTATATTATTTTGTTTCATGAAAATGTGTAAAATCTAGCACTGTAAATATTGAAGTAAAGGAGAAAATGCTGATGATCATCGTTTTTAGCTCACCTGAGTACATAGTGCTTGAGATGAGATATTGTGATCGATCAATGTCCTGCGTCCGTCCGTCTGTCCATCTCTCAGTATGTCTGTCCGTCCGTCCGTCTTTACGTAAACAATTACAAAGAAATCTTCTCCTCCCAAAGTACTTGGCAGAATTCAACCAAGTTTTACATATATATGATCTTTGGGCCATCTTTTTTCAAAATACTTCAAAGAATGGACCTTTCCGACTTGTCAATCGAGCCGTAAATATTGACCAATCAAATTAATCGATAAGGGGTTAACCACGCCCACCGGATATCGCCGATGACGTTGTCCCACATTCAAAACAAACGTGTGAAACTAAGGATAGCTGTTGTTACGATATTTTCTTATTTTTACCTTCGTTCTTTTCAATACTGATGAAGTATTCGAACAGAATCAATCATGCAATGTTTGTTTTACTACCGAGCCGAATGATAACCGGCGATATTGTGTCAATGTTGGATTAAACTGATGAAACCTACATCGCGACTGACACTGACAGTCGAATGTTGACAAATAAACAAACAAAAATATGGTTGTTCTACGATAAGAAACTCGTCTCACATGTTATTTTGAGTTATGCAAGTGTTTAATACTTTCCCAATCAATATCCCGTTTTTGCTTTGTAATGGAAAAGCTTGAGAAAACACAAACGAAGATCGCCTGACATATGTGTGTGTTTACACATTTGGACTTGACCCGATCGGGTCTCATGCACTCTGTCTTTCTCGATATTTTCAAATCGTTTGGGAATGTATTTCATAAAGACTGCTTTTAAACGCCCCTGAAGGAACAAGGATAGGAAAACATTGAAGCAAAAACAGAAAGAGAAAAATGCTGACACGACTCTTTTCCTTCAATGTTTTGTGGGCTAAAAATAGAACCCAAATTGAATATTTGTCAACATCGCTGTCTTGTCCTCTTGTTCTTCTTCCTGTTCCCACTAACCAATGCACTTTATCAAATTTGAAAGAGATGATTGCATTTGTGTACAAAATAATTATGAGAAAAGAAGAAAAAGTTCAAAAGCAATGTCTTCTTTTCCCATAATGTATTCATACACATTTATCTAAGGATCATGCATTTAAAATATCTACTTCTTTGGTGTGAAATTTGCTTCTACAGCTTCAGATTATTCTGTGGAAAACAATGAATTGGAACAGTCTAAATTTCTGTTGATTGGGAAAGAATTAACCCTTTTCATGAATAGATCCAGACATTGTTCCCAAAAGATCCCAAATTTTCAGGGGGTCTGACATTATTGGCACATTAACTTTTTCCATTCTAAGCCATGGTGGCCACCAGCTGCTCAATTTGGAGCAACAAAATGGGCATTGGTAAAAATATGATTTGTGTACAATATAGCACAGAAAATATTTAGGTAAAAGAGAAAATGCTGATAATCTGCATTTTCTTCTTTTACAATAATGTTTTCCGAAGCCTCTTCTAATTAGGGACATCAAAACCAGGTTTGGTTTGGGAAAGGGTTAAACTTTTACAATTAAGGTAGAATACCCATAAAGAGATTCATTCGACATTGGAATAACAGACATCGGATTTATTCGACTGGGGTCGAAAACATTCGGCGGTGGAACTTTCCACTGCCGAATGTTTACGACCGCGCCGGAAGAGACTTGGATAAGTTCGGACACATAACGACACTGTCCGAAAAAATCTGATGTTTTATTTATCTCAAAATGGCCACATTACAGGTATTCTACCGTAATTTTGTTGAGGGCTGCTGGTAGGAATGAATTAACACAAACAAGATATCATTATGATTTTAAACATTTCTTAATTTTTTCTCATTGTGGTGAAACACTCTTAATTTATTACACATTACATGTACTAAATATACACATCAAACTTTGTTAGCAAAATTATAAACAACTGTTTTCAACCCTTTCCTAAACAAGGCTTCTTTTGAAGTGCCCAACAGCAAGATTCTGGATTTTTTTATTGAAAATAAGAAATTGCTGATAATAAATTGAAATTATTCCCTTTTAATTAATATTTTCTGTGCAATTTACAGGTTGAACTGTGAACCAGTGAATGCCATGAATGATACATGCTACAAGAGTAGAAGAGTAAGTATTCAATATACAATGTCAGAATTTTCTCATTTTTTCTCAAAATTGTCAATGCTATATTTTACAGAAATCAAGAAATTTCTGGTTTCCAGTTATTGTACAATTTTCACTGAATTTCTGCATAATAATGAAATAATCAGGCTACAGAGGGGGTTGGTTTGAACCCCTAAACCCCCTCTGGATCCACCATCGCCCTGTAAACTTTAATTGTCCTTGAATTTTGGCGTAACACTAGTGTTTCTATTCATACTCATTACATGTATTTCTTCTGATGTAATAATTTGAGTATGTACAATCTGTACTCATACTCATTACATGTATTTCTTCTGATGTAATAATTTGAGTATGTACAATCTGAAATTTTTATTGCTATTTCACTGACCAGTCCTCTTCATGTTCCACATCCATTAGATGTAACTTGTACTGTTATCTTTTTATGTCTTTGTCTGTAAATACATGTGTTCAAAATATTATTACTTTGTTTATCCTTTCCTAATCAAGACCTTGTTTTATACATGTCCCTTATATTAAAGATTTGGGAAAACATGGATACAAAAGCAGAAAATGCTGAATAATCAGCAACTCCTTCTTTTGAATCAATATTTCCTGTGCTATATTCTATACAAGTCCTATCTTCATAACAACCAATTTTGATGTCTTCTGCTCCTTTCAATTTGTAGTAGGCTTAATTTCTTTCCTTGTTTAGGAAGGGTTAAATACTGCTAGATTTGTAATGAAAAACATGTTTATTGCAGGGGCCTCAACTTTAGATTTCCTGTCACCATGGAATTGCACCAGATAAAGTATGTGGTCAAAGATCAAGAACAGAAAATTAAAGAACTTTAAAAAATTAGAGAAAACCAAAGATGTTTGAATCAAAGATGTTTTTTTCCCTTGTGTTACTTAGATATACAATTTTACAGTCTGTGTGTTTTTTAATTTGATGTAATGCAATAAAACATAGAGCTTTGCAAACAATACATATTTTTGAAAATTTGTTGTTTCTCTTTGTGTTGATTTTTTTGCCATTTCACCAAAATAGATCTGGTGTTCATGTCTTACATGTTGCATGCTTGGGAATACATTGACTCAAAAGAAGAAAATGATGATTATCATTCTCAGTATAATTCTTTTGTTTCAATGTTATCAGGATTACATCATTCACAATTCTTTTCAAAATTCATTTTGCCATCTGCAGTAAAAGAAACAACAGGAATTATGGTTAGATTCCCAGTTATAATAGTGTTAAACCCCATTTAAGGTAGCTCACACCTAATGAGTTTCACGTGACATCGGAAATTTTCGTGCGACGCCGATTTACAATCGTTACCTATCCAAACTTATTCGAGCGATGTCGTGAACATTCGGTGGTGGAGTGGTGGAACGTTCCACCGCTGAATGTTTAGGATGTCGCCCGAATAATTCAGACCTCGCGTGAATCTCATTAGGGGTGGACTACCTTAATCAAACAATGTTCAGAATGATGATTACCTGCATCCGGCACATAAGGCCCCAACCGATTTTACTGTTAGTTTTCAAAAGAAGCGATGAATGTGTCCAGACATAAAGAGGCGTCCAAACCTAAAATGAAAAAGTCAAAGATATGAAAGTACAAGAGCTTATCAGATTAACCCTTTCTCAAATCACAAAATATTTGGGAAACTCAGATTCAAAAGACAATTTGGATCATGGATGTTTAAGATTTGTGTACAATATATAATTATAGTAGCACAGAAATCATTGTGACAAGAGAAGAAATTGCTGGTTATGAGCCTTTCCTTAAGGTATACAACCCATCATTAGCACCAAAGTGCCAGAGGCGAAATTTGAAAAGTGCCAGTAATATCTAAGCTGTGTTACATTTCTATTCCAATTACAAATATAAGCATTTTGAACGGTTTAGAATTTTGAATTAATGCAAACTTATGGAAATATTTGACAAAAATGTTCAAAATTACCTCCCTTGCATATGAATATAGAGTAAAATAATATTTGTAAATTATTTTCTTCTTGAAGCATATTCTTGAAATCTGGCACGATGCATCAACTTATGTGAAGTGTATTTACAAGTGTATGTAATTTGATGCATTTTGTATATCTAGAAAGTGGTGTTTTTAATGATGGGTCATATACCTTAATTTACCTCCCTGTTTGCTCAAGCTAAAATCATGTCTTGTTTGTGGAAGGGTTAAACTGAACTGACAGCTATCTAATTCTAAAATTAGACTAATCTATAGGCCACATATTGAAGCAGAAATCGTGTAGATGGTAGAATACTGAAGTTAAAAGCCACACTTCAGTCTTCTTGTCGAGGAAAGGACTAGAATGTTGTTGTTCCCGTTTCTAAAAATAGAAAGGAATTTGTGGAATCTTATCGGATCAAAAAGTTAAACCATAGATCTAGTGTTGACCGATTCGACATAAATTTACAAAATATGTGTGAATATGTATGTGTCCTTACTCAACATGTGCAATAAATCTCCGTAAGGGACTCGGTTGTAGATATTTCCAATTGAACACGTTGCGGCCCCTCTGACTTTCGCATCGATGTCAGCCTCTCGCAACCACTTTGAGTCGCCGTCATTCGCCTTTATTCGATTGTTGTGGCAATATCCATGGTTATAGTAATCCAAAGTCTTCTATGCAACACTTTCACAGACAAAGATTTGCTTGTCAATTAAAATTAACGGCGAAATGTCTGCTTGATTGTTCAACAAGGAATCAAGCGTAACTTCACCGGCCGCCATCAAATGGGGGTTATGTTAGCAACAGTATCTAAGGGGCGGGGCTTATCTACAAATCTCGGAAAGGTGCATTGGAATTGGGGCCAGAATGAGGTCAAAAAGTAGGTTACAAATATTCGTTTTTGCTCTAGGGGCCACATTTTTTGCTCAATGGTTGTTAAAATCAGTCAGAATCTTTGTCTTGAGATATCTAGGTCTTGAAATAGAATAAGTCAATAGGTCAAACATAGCAAAATCCTTCTTTTTATGCTGGAAGTGCCAATTTTGGCCGAAACTTTGTTAAAATTGTCCCTGAATGTTTATCTGAATGATATTTTGTTCATGCCAAGATTAGGGTCATGCAAAGTCATTAACTAGGTCTTGAGGTCAAATCTTATAAAATCCTTCCTTTTGCTATGGAAGTGCCAATTTTTGTCTAAACTTTGTGAACATTGTTCTCAATCTTTATCTTGATATCTGGTTCATGGTCAAAAGGGGGTCAAGCCAGGTCAAAAACCAGGTCACTTGGTCAAATATTGTAATATACTTCCTTTTGCTTTCGGGATGCCAATTTTCGTCCAAACTTTGTCTAAACTGTCCTGAATGTTGATCATGATGATATCTAGGTCATGTCAAGAAGTGGTTTACGTCAGGTCATTTACCGTCATTAACTAGGCATCTAGATCAAATCTTATATAAAATCCTTCCTTTGGCTGTGGAAGTGACCCAAACTATGTCAAAATGTCCTAAATACTTATCTTGATATCTTAGTTATAATGTACACGAAAGTGTGTCTTGCAAGGTCAAAAACTAGGTCACTTGGTCAAATGTTGTTTTTGCTTTAATTACTGAAAATGTACTAAGTCATTGTGGAAATTGTTCAGAATGTTTATCTTGACAATATCTGGGTCATGTAAGAATTGGTCATGTGAGGTCAAAAACTAGGTCACTAGGTCAAATCTTGTTTTGCTCTAAGAATCATAATGATATCTCAATTATTTTGAAAATTGTTCAGTTTGTTCATCTTGACGATATCTAGGTCATGTAAAAGTTTGTCATGGACACAATTCAAGGGTTTGATCACCTAAAACGAGTTAAATGTATCAAATACGAGAAATACCTGTCCCATGGACCTAAGAAACTATGTTTGTACAATTATATTGATGAATGGTCTTTAACATAATGTCATAGGGGTGGTCAAATAGAAATGATAACCCCATATATCTGATGAAATATGTGAGAGTAATGTCTCGATAAGTCGGAAAATGGGTAAAAAACAGCTGTCCCACCTCGGGGGTGGTCCAGTTCATCACTTTTGTACGGAGAGTACATATATAATACATATACAGTATACCTAGTATCCCAACCAGTAGCTTCCAAATTGTTCTAGTGGTGAAATAAAGAAATTTAAGATAAATGCATTTTTCTGCGAACAATTTTGCATATGTCCCATGGTCTGGTGTGAATTACGTTATTTAGTTTTACACACATCCTAAAACTAAACCATGTTTTGAATACATGATATTAAATATCATTTATAAATAGTCAACATTATGTGCAAACACATTGTATTACTCTTGAAGGTAGCAGTAGATTGTAGTAAGTCACACTTTGCAATGAAGGAAGCTACCCCGCTCAAGGAGCAGTAAATGTGAATTACGTTATTGCTCTTTAAAATTTCACACAGTCAACGCTTAAGTTAGATACATAGTTGGGCATGTACCTACACATGTGTAGATTACATAAACCAAGAAGAAAATTTCTCTTTAGAATTATTACCTGTGGAATTCTATTGTATGTTCAAAATCGTGAATTACGTGTCTGTGAATTACGTTACGTCATTTTATGTTCCATAAAATATTTTATTCATTCAATGTCGCAAAATTAGAAACACTCTGGTCATGTATTAAAATCTTTATTAAATTCAAGTAGTTAATTATACCCCCCAAATTCAATTTGGGGGGTATATAGGAGTCAGCTTGTCCGTTGGTCTGTTGGTCCGTTGGTCCGTCCGTAGCTTTTTTGTCCACTCTATTTCTCATTAACTACTGGTCCAATTTTATTCAAACTTCACATGTAAGCTCATTACCAAGTGGAGATGTGCATATTATATTTTGGTCATGGTCCAATGATTTTTTACAGAGTTATGGCCCTTGAGTGAATTTTCTTGTCCGCTCAATTTCTAGGTAACTAATGGATGGATTTCAAAAAAACTTTACAGTTATGCTCAGTAGCTCTCAAATATGTGCATATCAAATTTTGGTAATGGTTCATTTATTTTTGACTGAGTAATGGCCCTTTGTTGAAAAATGGCATTTTTCGCAATTTTAACTTTTGTTGATCGGATTGTTGATATTTTGTCCGCTCTATTTCTCACAAACTACTATTCCAATTTTATTCAAACTCCACATGTGAGCTCATTACCAAGTGGAGATGCGCATATTATATTTTGGTTATGGTCCATTGATTTTTCACTGAGTTATGGCCCTTGAGCAAATTTTCTTGTCCGCTCAATTTCTCGGTAACTAATGGATGGATTTCAAAAAAAAAACTTTACAGCTATGCTTAGTAGCTCTCAAATATGTGCATATTAAATTTTGGTTATGGTTCATTGATATTTGACTGAGTAAAGGCCCATTGTTGAAAAATGGCATTTTTCGCAATTTTTAAGTTGTGTTGATCGGATTGTTGATATTTTGTCCGCTCTATTTCTCATAAACTACTAGTCCAATTTTATTCAAACTTCACATGTAAGCTCATTACCAAGTGGAGATGTGCATATCATATTTTGGTCATGGTCCAATGATTTTTTACAGAGTTATGGCCCTTGAGTAAATTATCTTGTCCGCTCATTTCCTCGGTAACTAATAAATGGATTTCAAAAAAAAACTTTACAGTTATGCTCAGTAGCTCTCAAATATGTGCATACTAAATTTTGGTAATGGTTCATTGATTTTTGACTGAGTAATTGCCCTTTGTTGAAAAATAGCATTTTTCGCAATTTTAACTTTTGTTGATCGGATTGTTGATATTTTGTCCGCTCTATTTCTCACAAACTACTGGTCCAATTTTATTCAAACTCCACATGTAAGCTCATTTCCAAGTGGAAATGCACATATTATATTTTGGTTACGGTCCATTGATTTTTCACTGAGTTATGGCCCTTGAGCAAATTATCTTGTCCGCTCAATTTCTCGGTAACTAATGGATGGATTTCGAAAAAAATTTTACAGTTATGCTCAGTAGCTCTCAAATATGTGCATATTAAATTTTGGTTATGGTTCATTGATATTTGACTGAGTAATGGCCCTTTGTTGAAAAATGGCATTTTTCGCAATTTTTAACTTGTGTTGATCGGATTGTTGATATTTTGTCCGCTCTATTTCTCACAAACTACTGATCCAATTTTATTCAAACTTCACATGTGAGCTTATTACCAAGTGGAGATGTGCATGTAATATTTTGGTTACAGTCCAATGTTTTTTTACAGAGTTATGGCCCTTGAATGAATTTTCTTGTCCGCTCAATTTCTCGATAGCTAATGGATGGATTTCAAAAAAACTTTACAGTTATGCTTAGTAGCTCTCAAATATGTGCATATCAAATTTTGGTAATGGTTCATTGATTTTTGACTGAGTAATGGCCCTTTGTTGAAAAATGGCATTTTTCGCAATTTTAACTTGTGTTGATCGGATTGTTGATATTTTGTCCGCTCTATTTCTCACAAACTACTGGTCCAATTTTATTCAAACTCCACATGATAACTTATTACCAAATGGGGATGTGCATATTTTTTGTCACGGTTCATTGATTTTTCACAGAGTTTTTGCCATAGAGTGAATTTTCTTGTCCACTCAATATCTCTGTGATTATTGGATGGATTTAAAAAAAACTTAACAGTTATGCTTAGTAGCTCTTTAATATGTGCATATAAAATTTTGGTTATGCTTCGTGGATTTTTAACTGAGTTGTGGCCCTTTGTTGAAAATTGTCATTTTTCGCAACATCAGCGTGTCTTGATAAGTTTGTCTGTTTTTTGTCCACTTTTTATTTCATAAACTACCAAATCAATTTTATTCAAACTTCACATGTTAACTCATTACGAAGTGGAAATGTGCATATTATATTTATGGTCACGGTCCATTGATTTTTCATAGAGTTATGGTCCTTGAGTGAACTTTCTTGTTTAAATTGTTAAACTCATTTTATGAAATATTTAAGATACAGTGTTCATATACTTGAAAACTTTTCTCATTCAAGTTATCATTTTTCAGTTTTTTACGAAATGTCAAAATGCACTAACACAGCGCTTTTGGGGGGTATGATCACTTTCAGCGATATTCTAGTTGATAGTAAAACCGAAATATGTCAGTGAGAAAAATCTAAGACCAAAACCATAGAGGGACATTTTTCGTTCGTAATTGTGCAACTTAACTCGTTTTAGCTGTGATATCAATATTGAATATTAATGTTTAAAAAAATAACAAATTATGGACAGGACTTTGGTTAATAAGTTTCTTATAATTTCCTTTCATTTGCTCTGGATGTCCTTATTTGGCTTGATCATTGTCAAAATTGTTTATAAGGTCTTAGAATCCATATAGCATTGGAAGTTTGCATATTGTTTGTCTTAAAGTAATTTTCCAAGCAGTTTCTATTAGGGTCGTCAAAAAACGAATCCAATCAGTACCCATAACAGCTTTGAAACTACAGTTTTTAGCTCAACTTTTCGAAGAAATTGAGAGCTTATACTGTCACCCGGGTGTTGGCGTTGGCATCGGCGTTGGCGTCGGCGTCGGCGTTGCAACAAAGGTTAAAAATTTTTCAAACATCAATGACTTCCATACTATCAAAGGGATTCAACCCAAACTTGGAATACTTATTCACCATCACACCCTCTACCTTACTACCAGGGCCCATGACCCTGGCTCCACTATATTTGGAGTTATGCCCCTTTATACTAAGCAACTTAGAAAGTCGAGCGCGCTGTCTTCGGACAGCTCTTGTAGAATGTCTTCCGTCTTCACCACTCTAATATTTTGCTATTCATATACATAAGTTTTTTCAGCCCAGTGGCTCCCAGACTGGAGGCTCCATCATTATCATTCATGCCCGACGGTGTGCAGTTACAAGATCTAGTGCAGCAGTCACGAACAACCATTGGATGTAATAGTAAGACCTTAAGGAATCGGGTTGTTTCCATGGAAATGCCTGAACATAATGATGAAAGAATTGAGAATCAGAATAAGGACTCCAGCATATATAAATCATCAAAGGTGAGATAGTAAATCCTATTCAGAGAGGAGATAAAAAAGTGTTATATATAAATGGAATTTGTCTTTTCTCTCTCAACTTTAATGCCTGTCGGGTATAGGGTAATGTTGAACTCTGGTTTAGATAAAGGATCTAGTATCGCAAATTGATGTAGACCTAGGTAATGCTGTTGTTGTTTTAACCAATTCATTGGACATTGGCGAGACAAAATATGTCCATAATGTTTTAACCCTTTCCCAAACAACAAAACTTTAGGATGGTCCAATTTGAAATCTGCTGCTGTCGATAAAATAGATGATGATCAAGGTCCAATTTGTGTGAATTATAGGAAAGAAAATATTGAGGCAAAAGGAGAAACTGCCGGTCATCAGCAGTTTCTTCTTTTGTTTCAATGTTTTCCCAAGCCTTTTCTATTAGGGACGTCAAATCCAGGTCTTGTTTGGGAAAGGGTTAATGAAACAAGCCCTATGTTTTCTTGGTCAGGGGAGTCTTAAATGAAATGTTACAAGCTACATCGACAAATATATATGTCCAAGTGTAAATATGTACTTGTTTTGCTTATTTCAGGTTAATTCTTTACACAAATATAACAAAATATTGTCTATATATTTCAGCCCACTGCCACAATTGACAACCCATTACTAGATGATAATTCAGACTACATCGACGTCACATGTGGACTGTTACAAGCTAAACTACATCGAAAAAGATTTATATGCCCAGGTGTAAATAAGGGCTGCATAGAATATAAGGGGAAATTGATGACCCCTAAAAGGTTTTATATCATGGCTAAAAAAGGCAGCTTGAAAGACTGGAAAAGGGCTATCTTGATTAATGGGAAGAAAATCAGGTAAAACAGGATTGAGGTCAGCCTGTACATATGTGACCCGTCACCTTATCCGAACTCCAAAAATCCAAATTTTGACAAACTTGTCAGACACAGCACAGGCCAAGCAGATCACGTATGCGAAAAATGAACATATAGTAAGATAGGGAAAACATTCCCAATTTAGAAAATTATATAAAAGTGAAAAGTGTCGGCCCTAGTCTGGCTGTGCGGACTGCGCAGACAGACTATGGTTGATTTTTGTCGCACTTCCTATAAGGTCCCTTTTAGCATGACGGGTCGCATATCGTTGCTTTTCAACAAAAACCTGCAGTTACAAGGTTTTCATTGCAGGGATATGCTCAGATTATAGCCCACAATAAATGAACTGACAGAGTGATTCAAACGTTTAGATAGAGATGCTCAGCCAGGTCATTTATTTTGAGCTATAACTTGGAATATTTGTTCACAAGAGATCACTGAGGGCTGGACATGTTGTCTTTTGGAAATGTTGTCCTTGGACAACTTTCTCGTTTGTTTAAGCATAACTTAAGGGGGCACATGCTAGGTTTTTGAGGGAACAGAACAACATAGGGACAGTCAGAGTTTTCATTGTTGTATGGTGCATTGTATTATCTAGGGCCATAAAGAAAGGAATGTTACCGCTGATACCAAACACTATCTATCAAGGTCCAGTTTCCCATAAATGTTACTACAAATTTAAATGGGGGGGGGGGGGTGATCTAGAAGGACTAAATGAACTTCATTTGATATTTCCTTTGACTGAAATATTTTAGCTATGCAGGTTGACTATTTCATGCGATGTTTCTTGAATATATTCTTTACCTCCGACAGCCTAGCATGGGTCCCCTTAATTATGCAAGGTAGAATGATGAAAGTTCATAAGTGGATAGAACTCATTATTGATAAGTGTATGAACAGTAACTCTGTTATTGACCTATTTTATTATCATACTTGATGAAATACTATTGTACCATTGTACAGGGCTTGAATTATTAGATGGCTACATTAAAGGTAGGCCCTTGAGAGAGCATATATGTTTTACAAACATCTCTTGTAACATTTCAGGAGATACATAGACTCCGGTTTGCTGGATTTCTACAATCATAAAGATCAATGTACTGGTCGCTGTACGTCCAGGCTCGGTAATAAAACAACCCTTCTACCAATGGATCAACAACTACCGACATCTAGTGATCATTCAACTATCAGTACATCTAGACTCTGTAACAAAACTGCTGTAGTACCAATGGATCTACAACTACCAACATCTAGTGGTCATTCAACTATCAGTGCATCTAGACTCGGTAACAAAACTGCTGTAGTACCAATGGTCCAACATCTACCAACATCTAGTGGTTATTCAACTTTTAGTACATCTAGAGTCGATAACAAAACTTCTGTAGTACCAATGGATCAACATCTACCAACATCTAGTGATCATTCAACTATCAGTACATCTAGAGTCGGTAACAAAACTGCTGTAGTACCAATGGATCAACAACTACCAACATCTAGCGATCATTCAACTATCAGTACATCTAGACTCGGTAACAAAACTGCTGTAGTGCCAATGGATCTACAACTACCAACATCTAGTGGTCATTCAACTATCAGTGCATCTAGACTCGGTAACAAAACTGCTGTAGTACCAATGGTCCAACATCTACCAACATCTAGTGGTTATTCAACTTTTAGTACATCTAGAGTCGATAACAAAACTTCTGTAGTACCAATGGATCTACAACTACCAACATCTAGTGGTTATTCAACTATTAGTACATCTATACTCGATAACAAAACATCTCTGCTACCAATAGATCTACAACTACCAACATCTAGTGGTCATTTAACTGTCAGTACATCTAGACTCCGTAACAAAACTTCTGTAGTACCAATGGATCAACAACTACCAACATCTAGTGATAATTCAACTATCAGTACATCTAGACTCGATAACAAAACTTCTGTAGTACCAATGGATCTACAACTACCAACATCTAGTGGTCATTCAACTATCAGTACATCTAGACTCAATAACAAGCATTCTCTACTACCAACGAATCAACAACTACCCACATATAATTGTCATTCAACAAATAGTGTGCTTGATACATCATTTAATGCGGACAGTGGATTTAACTCATCTAATGTAAGTGTGTTAGTCAATATTAATGCTTCGTTTTGCTCTTGACATGCAAAGTATGGTCCAAACGTCAAAATTATCCTGAATGTAAAATAGTGGGTCATGTTAGGTCATAACTAGGTCACGGGGTCAAATATTATTCAATACTTCTTTTAGCTGAGGAATTGCCAATTTTGACCCAAACTTTGTAAAATTGTCCTCAATGTTTATCTATGTTACGTTAAAAAATGGCTCATGCCAGGTCATAAACTAGTTCAAATGACATAGAGTCCTTCCTTTTGCCATGGAAGTACCAATTTTTGCCCAAACTTTGTCAAAACTGTCCTGAATGTTTGTCCTTATGATATCTAAGTGATTTAAAAAGATTGGTCATGCAAGATTAAAAACTAGGTCACAAGGTCAAATATTGTTTAATCCTTTTTTTATGCTCTGGAAATGACAATTTTGGCCCAAAGACTGTAACAATTGTCCTAAGTGTTCATCCTGATGATGCCTTGGTCATTTTGAAAAGTTGTTCTTGCAAGATCTATAACAAGGTCAGGAGGTCAAATATTATTGAATCTTATTTTATGTTCTGGAGGTGCAAATTTCTGCCAAATTATGCTCAAATTTGTCCTGAATGCTGATCCTAACAATTTCAAGTTCATGTTCAAAAGTTGGTCATGTGACATTTTTCCAGATCAACCCGAAATTCAGTCAGAATAATTGTCTTGATAAAATCTTGGATGTGTTCGATATTGGGTCAACTGGGGTCAAAAACTAGGTCAAGGTCAAATCTTAGAAAAACCTTGTATGCAATTGCATTCTAGGGGTCTCGTTTATGAGGTAATTCTTTCATTTATGCTATTGGAGCGATAAAATCCCTCTTTTGCCTCTTGTCGTGGTTGTACGCTGTTTGCCACTGCTATGGTCATATCGCGGTGACTGGAGCTCCCAACCATTGATCCCTGTTGTTTCTCATACCAGTATTACCACAACACCCTAACCGAGCCTTCAGCTGCTCGTCCATATAGGTTAACGATATAAACCATTGATTGGTGACATTTTGTCAGAAAGGATATTTGCTGCAGCCAATTTTTTGTTTGGGAAAGGATTAATATTTGTTGTTTGTGAAAGGGTTGACTATCTTTTCAATTTGGATGGTTAATTAGCCTTCTCAAAGAATACCTTATTTTGAAGTCTTACATAGAAAAGACTTGGGAAAACATTATGGAAAAAAGAAATTCTTCTTCTGCCTCAATATTTTCTGTGCTTTATTGTTCATAAACTCTACCAAGATTTATTTTGTCGTCTGCAGGACGTGTCAAATTGGACCACCCTTTAAGTCTGTCATAAGGGAAAGGGCCGAAAATTGACTAAACATGTAATAATACGGTATATTTTCCCCCATTTTTCAGCCCAACACTAGAACGGATGTTGCATTACTAGATGAAAATTCAGACTACATCGACGTCACATGTGGGACGTTACAAGCTAAACTACATCGGAAAAGATTTATATGCCCAGGTGTAAATAAGGGCTGCATAGAATATAAGGGGAAATTGATGACCCCTAAAAGGTTTTATATCATGGCTAAAAAAGGCAGCTTGAAAGACTGGAAAAGGGCTATCTTGATTAATGGAAAGAGAATCAGGTAAAAAAGTTTTTTTTTGTGAAATACTAATGCCTTCGAAATTGATGTTTTTCTTGAGAAAATGCCAATGTGGAGTTTTCATGTTAAGTTTTCATTAAGTGAAGGGTTGAGAAAATTTAACGAATGACTTTGAGGAAGGTCAAATTGCATGGAACAGATAAATATCATTGAAATTGCTAAAAGAATTGAAATCCATAGAAATAACTTTGGTTGCCATGGCAACAGAAAAGGAGAAATTTGACTAAATCTCAATAACATCTTTGATCGGCATCTCCTTCCAAACTGCCAGGCATATTTCAACCAAAATTGGCAGAAATATTTCTTAAGAGGTCTCTGTTAAAATTGCTAAAAGAATTAAAATCCATTGAAAGTTCTGAATGCCAATGCAGCATGTCATTGCGGGGTCAATCTTCTTTTGCTCAAAGAACCAAAATATTTACTGACTTATTCTGAAAATTGTTCAGAATTTTTATCTTGGCGTGAAAAGTGGGTCATGCAAGGTCAACAACTAGGTCAATTCTTATTTTTGCTCTAAGACTCAAATATTTACTGATTAATTGTGAAAATTGTACAGTATATTTATCTTGGTGGTATCTGGATAATGTGAAGTTTGCAAGTCGTTTGTCTCAAATTCCTTTCAGGTGAGCGATGCAGAGCTATCTTGTCCCTCTTGTTTGATTATCATACTTGATGAAATACTATTGTACCATTGTACTCGGCTTCAATTATTAAATGAATATCAAAGGTATACATTGCAAAACCTAACTGTGCTGTAAATACATTTCAGGTGGTACATAGACTCCGGTATGCTGGATTTCTACAATCATAAAGATCAATGTACTGGTCGCTGTACGTCCAGGCTCGGTAATAAATCATCCCTGCTACCAATGGATCAAAAACTACCAACATCTAGTGATCATTCAACTATCAGTACATCTAGACTCGGTAACAAAACTACTGTAGTACCAATGGATCAACAACTACCAACATCTGGTGATCATTCAACTATCAGTACACATGGACTCGGTAACAAAGCTTCTGTAGTACCAATGGATCAACAACTACCAACATCTGGTGATCATTCAACTATCAGTACATCTAGACTCGGTAACAAAACTACTGTAGTACCAATGGATCAACAACTACCAACATCTGGTGATCATTCAACTATCAGTACATCTGGACTCGGTAACAAAACATCTGTAGTACCAATGGATCTACAACTACTAACATCTAGTGATCATTCAACTATCAGTACATCTAAACTCGATAACAAGCATTCTCTACTACCAACGGATCAACAACTACCCACATATAATTGTCATTCAACAAATAGTGTGCTTGATACATCATTTAATACGGACAATGGATTTAACTCATCTAATGTAAGTATGTTAGTCAATGTTAATGTAGACTTGGTAACAAAACATCCCTGCTACCCATGGATCTACAATTACCCAAATCCAATGGTCATTCAAGAAGCCTGCTGGATCATGTATATCTCCATAGTGACATATTTTCAAACTGTGATTGTTTTTATGACCCAGCCAGTATAAAGACTGATGGGTCATTATGTTTTTTTTTGTCGTGGTTATCCTACCTTTTGTTAGCAACTTCTTTTGTAGTGTCCAGGCCCGTAGGAAGCAATTGCATATTATTGGGTGGGTAAATCATGCTCAAAATTATCTTGAATGTTAATCTTAACAATTTCAAGTTCATGTTCAAAAGTTGATCATGTGACATTTTTCCAGATTATCCCGAAATTCAGTCAGAATAATTGTCTTGATAAAATCTTGGACGAGTTCGATATTGGGTCAACTGGGGTCAAAAACTAGGTCAATGTCAAATCTTAGAAAAAACCTTGTATGCAATTGCATTCTAGGGGTCTCATTTATGAGGTAATTCTTTCATTTAAGCTATTGGAGCGATAAAATCCCTCTTTGGCCTCTTGTCGCGATTTTACGCCGTTTGCCACTGCTATGGTCATATCGCAGCGACTTGAGCTCCTAACCATTGATCCCTGTTGTTTCTCATACCAGTATTACTACAACACCCTAACCGAGCCTTCAGCTGCTCTTCCATATAGGTTAACGATATAAACCATTGGTGGGTGACATTTTGTCAGAAAGGAAATTTGCGGCAGTCGATTTGTTGTTTGGGAAATGATTAATATTTGTTGTTTTGGAAAGGGTAAACTCTTTTCAATTTGGATGGTTAATTAGCCTTTCCCAAAGAATACCTTATTTTGAAGTCTTACATAGAAAAGACTTGGAAAAACATTGTGGGAAAAAAATAAATTCTTCTTCTGCCTCAATATTTTCTGTGCTTTATTGTTCATTGACTCTATCAAGATTAATTTTGTCATCTGCAGGACGTGTCAAATTGGACCACCCTTACAGTCTGCCATAAGGGAAAGGGCTGAAAATTAACTAAACATGTAATAATATATTTTCCCCCATTTTTCAGCCCAACACTAGAACGGATGTTGCATTACTAGATGATAATTCAGACTACATCGACGTCACATGTGGACTGTTACAAGCTAAACTACATCGGAAAAGATTTATATGCCCAGGTGTAAATAAGGGCTGCATAGAATATAAGGGGAAACTGATGACCCCTAAAAGGTTTTATATCCTGGCTAAAAAAGGCAGCTTGAAAGACTGGAAAAGGGCTATCTTGATTAATGGGAAGAAAATCAGGTAAAACAGGATTGAGATCAGCCTGTACATATGTGACCCGTCACGCTAAATGGGACCTTATCCAAACTCCATAAATCCAAATTTCGACAAACTTGTCAGACACAGCACAGGCCAACCAGATCACATATGCAAAAAATGAACATATATAGTAAGATAGGGAAAACATTCCGAATTGAGAAGATTACATAAAAGTGAAAAGTGTCGGCCCTAGTCTGGCTGCGCGGACTGCGCAGAAAGACTATGTTCGATATTTTTCACACTTCCTATAAGGTCCCTTTTAGCCTGACAGGTCGCATATCGTTGCTTTTCAACAAAAACCTGCAGTTACAAGGTTTTCGTTGCAGCGACATGCTTAGATTAAAAAGTCAAGTTCAAAGCAAATCAAGAATCACATTAAAAGGCTTTAAATTGGGACTTCCATGTGGAATAAACATTAATGATTTTAGTGTTACATCCTGATATATCAATTAGTTTGCTTTTGAAAAACACAATGACTATAAAAGTCGTTGTTTTTTCCAAATTCCTTTAAATTTTACTATAAGAAATTTAATTCTATATCAGCATAATTATCCGCCTCTTTGGCTTTTGTGATTCGCAAATATATCTTTTTATATCTCACAATAAATGAACTGGCAGAGTGATGATAGTGTTTAGATAGAGATGCTCAGCCAGGTATTTTTTTAGCTCGCCCGGGACGATAGTCTCGGAAGAGCTATTGTCATATCCCCGGATGTCGGCGTCGGCGTCGGCGTCAGCGTCCGCAAAAACTTTAACCTGGCCCATATCTCATGCCCTGTTAGAGATACAGCCTTCATATTTCACCTGTTGGTACCTCTAACCAAGACCTTTAATTTGAGACCATGACCTTTGTCCTTGTGACCTTGACCTTGGAGTTTGACCCACTTTTTGACCGTTTTAAAAAACTTTAACCTGGCCTATATCTCATGCCATATTACACCTACAGCCTTCATATCTCACATGTGGATACCTCTCACCAAGACCTTTCATCTGAGACCATGACCTTTGACCTTGTGACCTTGACCTTGGAGTTTGATCTACTTTTAAAAACTTTAACCTGGCCTAAAAAAACTTTAACCTGGCCTATACCTTATGCCCTATTGCACATACAGCCTTGATATTTCACATATGGACACCTCCTACCAACGCCATTCACATTTGACCATGACCTTTGACCTCATGACCTTGACCTTGGAGTTTGACCTACTTTTAAAAAACTTTAACCTGGCCTATATCTCATGTCTTTTTACACCTACAGCCTTGATATTTCACATATGGACACCTCCTACCAACACCATTCACATTTGACCATGACCTTTGACCTCATGACCTTGACCTTGGAGTTTGACCTACTTTTAAAAAACTTTAACCTGGCCTATATCTCATGTCTTTTTACACCTACAGCCTTGATATTTCACACATGGACACCTCCTACCAACATGATTCACATTTGACCATGACCATAGACCTTGTGACCTTGACCTTGGAGTTTGACCTACTTTTAAAAGACTTTAAACTTGCCTATAGCTCATGTCCTTTTACACCTACAGCCTTCATATTTCACATATGGACACCTCCCACCAAGACCTTTCATATTTGACCATGACCTTGGACCTGGTGACCTTGACCTTGAAGTTTGACCTACTTTAAAAAACTTTAACCTGGCCTTTATCTCATGTCCTTTTTACACATACAGCCTTGATATTTCACACAATGACACCTCCGACCAACACTTTTCACATTTGACCATGACCTTGGACCTGGTGACCTTGACCTTGGAGTTTGACCTACTTTTAAAAAACTTTCACCTGGCCTATATCTCATGTCCTTTTGCACCTACAGCCTTGATATTTCACACATGGACACCTATCAACATGGATCACATTTGACGGTGACCTTGTACCTTGACATTGGAGTTTGACCAAATTTTAAAAAACTTTCACCTGGCCTATATCTCATGTTCTTTTGCACTTACAGCCTTGATATTTCACACATGGACACCTACCAACACGATTCACATTTGACGGTGACCTTGTACCTTGACCTTGGAGTTTGACCTACTTTCACAAAAGTTTAACTTGGTCTATAACTCATGTCCTTTTACTTCTACAGCCTTGATATTTCACACACGGACACCTCATTCCAACACAGTTCACATTTGACCATGACCTGTGACCTTGTGACCTTGACCATGGAGCTTGACCTACTTTTACAAAATTTCATTTTGGGCCATGACCTTTTTACCTTGACCTAGGAAATGACTTTTCTTTGTGACAAGCTCTCGTTTGGGCGAGCTTTATTGTCCGCGGACAATTCTTGTTGAGCTATACATTTGAATATTTGTTCACAAGAGGTCAAAGTACACTGAGGGCTGGACATGTTGTCTTTTGGACATGTTGTCCTTGGACAACTTTCTCGTTTGTTTAAGCATAACTTAAAGGGGCACATGCTAGGTTTTTGAGGGAACAGAACAACATAGGGACAGTCAGAGTTTTCATTGTTGTATGGTGCGTTGTATTATTTAGGGCCATAAAGAATGAATGTTAGCGCTGATACCAAACACTATCTATCACGGCTCAGTTTTCCATAAATGTTACTACAAATATAAATGGCGGGCTGATCTAGAAGGAGTAAATTAACTTCATTTGAAATTTCCTTGACTGAAATATTTTAGCTATGCAGGTTGACTATTTCATGCGATATTTCTTGAATATATTCTTTACCTCCGACAACCTAGCTTGGGTCCCTTTAATTATGCAAGGTAGAATGATGAAAGTTCATAAGTGGATAGAACTCATTATTGATAAGTGTATGAAAAGTTACTCTGTTATTGACCTATTTTATTGCCATACTTGATGAAATACTATTGTACCATTGTACAAGGCTTAAATTATTAGATGGCTTCATTAAAGGTAGGCCCTTGAGAGAGCATATGTTTTACAAACATCTCTTGTAACATTTCAGATGGTACATAGACTCCGGTATGCTGGATTTCTACAATCATGAAGATCAGTGTACTGGTCGCTGTACGTCCAGGCTTGGTAAAAAAACATCCCTTCAACCAATGGATCTACATCTACCAGCATCTAGTGATCATTCAACTATCAGTACATCTAGACTCGCTAACAAAACATCTGTAGTACCAATGGATCAACATCTACCAACATCTAGTGATCATTCAACTATCAGTACATCTGGACTCTGTAACAAAACTGCTGTAGTACCAATGGATCAACATCTATCAACATCTAGTGATCATTCAACTGTGAGTACATCTACACTCGGTAACAAAACTTCTGTAGTACCAATGGATCTACATCTACCAACATCTAGTGATCATTCAACTATCAGTACATCTAGACTCGCTAACAAAACATCTGTAGTACCAATGGATCAACATCTACCAACATCTAGTGATCATTCAACTATCAGTACATCTGGACTCTGTAACAAAACATCTGTAGTACCAATGGATCTACAACTACCAACATCTAGCGATCATTCAACTATCAGTACATCGAGACTCGGTAACAAAACTTCTGTAGTACCAATGGATCTACAACTACCAACATCTAGTGATCATTCAACTATCAGTACATCTAGACTTGGTAACAAAACTTCTGTAGTACCAATGGATCTACAACTACCAACATCTAGTGATCATTCAACTATCAGTACATCTAGACTCGGTAACAAAACTTCTGTAGTACCAATGGATCTACAACTACCAACATCTAGTAGTAATTCAACTATCAGTACATCTAGACTTGGTAACAAAACATCTGTAGTACCAATGGTCCAACAACTACCAACATCTAGTGATTATTCAACTATCAGTACATCTAGAATCGGTAACAAAACATCTGTAGTACCAATGGAGCTGCAACTACCAACATCTGTTGATTATTCAACTATCAGTACATCTAGACTCGGTAACAAAACTTCTGCACTACCAATGGATCTACAACTACCAACATCTAGTGATCATTCAACTATCAGTACATCTAGACTCGATAACAAAACATCTGTAGTACCAATGGATCTACAACTACCAACATCTAGTGATCATTCAACTTTCAGTACATCTAGACTCGGTAACAAAACATCTGTAGTACCAATGGATCTACAACTACCAACATCTAGTGATCATTCAACTATCAGTACATCTAGACTCGGTAACAAAACTTCCCTGCTACCAATGGATATACAGCAACCAGCATCTAGTGGTCATTCCACAATTAGTACGATTGATACATCGTTAAATACGGACAGTGGATTTAGCTCACCTAATGTAAGTATATTTGTCCATCTTTTTGAAAGTACAGTCATGAACATGTTGCTGTAAATTTAAATATCCCTGTTACCAATCATTCGACAAGTACTCATTCCAAGTGGTCATTAAATTATTAGTGCATTGGATAGGCCTACATTCTTATATACGGACAGAGGATTTCAATCATCTAATGTAAGTATATTGGCCCATCTTTAAGCTAGTATATTGACTATCCTTGAACTTGTATGAACTAAGTCTATTGTTTGGTCACTTCGAATCCATACTCGGTAACAAAACACCCCTGCTACTCATGGATCTACAACTACCCACATTCAGTGGTCATTCAAGAAGCCTGCTAGATCATTTATATCTCCACGGTGATTTTTTTTCAAACCGTGGTTGTTTTTATGACCCAGCCAGTAAAAAGACTGAAAAGTCATTATTTTGTGTTTGTCCTGGTCATTCTACAGTTTGTTAGCAATTTCTTTTGTGTGCAACACCATGTTGTCTAAGTGTGCATGCTGCTTTCGAAATTTAGACGACTTATTATTCTAGAATTAACTGCCCCTGAATTGCAAAAAAAATCCCAATATCATGGGCAAGCCCCACTCTGGAATATATGCACCACTGTGTGAAGCTGTGAACAAGAAAAAGCATATTTAACCCTTACCCAAATGACTAAACTTTGGGGTTCATTCAAAAGCTGCTTTAGACCACTGGATGGAGGCTAGTAAAATCATTTGAATGAAGTAGCATGGAATTTATTGAGGCAAATACAGAAAAAGCGGGTTATGGGTGATTTAAAAAAAAGAGGATAAAGTGTGACATTGGGTGTCAAAAATTAAAATTATTATTTGCTAATGTTTTCTCTATAAATGTTCTGCTAATATGTCAAAATTTCAGAAAATATACATGGGAAGATGAAGGACAAAGACTATTTCCTTTTTAATTTTGAATTTGTTCAAATCCATTGACTCATTTTTTAAGGATATCTGATTTTTTCTAGACATCTTAAAGCTTGGAAAAGTTATATAATTGAAAGATTATTTGTCTTTTAAGATTAAAGCATACGTAGAGCTACAATCCGATACAAAAATTTGCTACTTCTGCGAGATGTATCAAATTTTATGACAATTTGAAGTAGAATTTTGCTCTGGTTTTTCATTTATCACTAATAAAAGTTTCCGTAAAAGATGCAATATTTTAGGAAAATAGCTGTAGTTCTATCTGATGTGACAATGAACACATAGCTATAGATAAGCCAAAAGCTGTTTTTCTACAAGTAGCCACACGTAGTTTACATGGCATCAAAGAAACTGGAAAGCCTGTTTCACTGGGGACAAAAATATGAACAAAATTGTCTTAAGCCTTCTTCTTTTTAGAAGCTGATATAATGTACATAAATTTTGTATGTATTATTGACAAGACCTTGTAGATTAATAAATTCTGGTATATTTCCATGGTCTGAAACAACCAACTGGCACATATTTCTAAGCTACACCTACATTTTAAAAGTTAAGATACCGAAATAAATGGTAGAAGAATTCAATTTGATTCTTGTTTAGTTTGAATGTAAAGAATATTGTCCAAAGACTCAATTAAAGGTGTATACAAATTGAAATAGTAAAAGATTCTGAAAAAAGTCACCAGATACAAATGCAGCTGAAACCGTTTCACTGGGGACATAAAATTGTTAGGCTCAGAATAAATAAGACTAGTTTGTTATTGTTCATAGTTCATTTTTTCTATAATTTCAAACATGGCAATTACTTTTTAGATTTAATATCAATATATAAGTACAATTTTGCTGTCAGAAATTTAGAAAATGATGTCTTTGATATTTTACCTACACCATAGGGATATCAAGAAAAAATTCTTGTGAAATATTAGAAAATAACCTATCTTTACAACAAGTAATCAGAAGTAACCAGGTAACATCCTAAACTTAAGATATTTTAACATTTAGACTGATATAGTGTCATGCAGCAAAATTGCGTTTCACTGGGGACATTTGTTTTCGGATGACATATACCAAAAACACATCCTCCTCTCATTTATTCTATTGCTGGTGATCTTTTTGGCACAAACTCTCTTGGAAAATATATGAGACTGCACATTTGAAAAAGATGGGGAAAAATTATAAGCACCCAAACACAAAATGTTTCACTGGGGACAATTTGGGGTACCTACAGATATAGCTCTAGCAGATCAAAGTGTAAAGACAAGCAACAATAGTTTTATGCTTATTTTAATCTTATAACATCAAAATCATCAAATTAACTTAATTGACAGGTTGCAATTCTACAGAAATCAAATGAGACCAAGATAGATTGAGAATCAAGTAAATTTTGACTAAATTTTCGCCAGCATGTTGTATGTTATAAACCCAGAATGTTAAGTCTAAATAAGGTAATATGCATCTGAAACCTTTAAGAAGATAAAGATTATAAGTCAAAGTTTCGTTTAAATACTAAGATTCCATCACCAAATACCTACACTTTATGTAATAACAGTCCTAATATTGATGTTATCAGAAAATGTCACACAAAAATCGTTTCACTAGGGACAATTTTAGCATCATTTTTTGTCATAAAATTTTTATTTATCAAGATATGTTCATGAAATTTTGTAGATATCTTAACACTAAGGCAACACTTACTTAAGGACAAAAAGTTCACCAAAAGCTTTTAAAATATTTTCTGTAGCTCACTTTGAAAAAAATCCTCTTTATTTTTGAAATCACCCTTATCAGTATTTTAAGCTCACCTGAGCATGAAGTGCTTGGGGTGAGAAATTGTGATCGATCAATGACTGTTCTCCGTCTGTCCAGTCTTCCACAATTACAAAACCATCTTACTCTCTTAAAGTATTTGGCAGAATTAGGATGAAATTTCATAGGAATGATCCTTCGGTCATCCTTTTTAGCTCACCTTAGCATGAAGTGCTCGGGGTGAGTTATTGTGGTCACTCTTTGTCTGGTGTCCGTCCGTCCGTCTGTCAACATTTGGGGTGTTTACACTCTAGCATCCACAAAAGTTAGGATTTCTTGATCAAACTTGGCCAAAACAAGAAGGATCATAAGTTCTCGGACAAGGTTGATTATGGGCCTGATCGGACCAGAAAGTGCGGAGTTATCTGCCCTTGAATGTCAAAAAATGCTGTTTTTAAGTTTGTTTACACTCTAGCATCTACAATTATTGATCAATCAAACTTTGACATAATGTTGGAGACTATATGATCTCGAATGAGTTCGATTTTCAGTCTGATCTGACCAGAAAGATGAGAGTTATGTGCCCTTAAGTTGGGCAAAATTGCCATTTTTGGCTGTTTTCGACCTTGTTTACACTCTAGAATACACAATTATTATTAAATCAAGACAAAACTTGGACACGATGTTGGGGACTATATCTTGGATGAGATTGATTTTCAGTCTGATCTGATCAGAAAGTCTAGAGTTATGTGCCCTTGAATTTGACAAAATTGTTGTTTTTGGCTGTTTTCGACCTTGTTTTCACTCTAGAATCTACAATTATTAATAAATCAAGACAAAACTTGGATACAATAATGGGGAGCATAAGATCTTGGATGAGGTTGATTTTCAGTCTGATCTGATGAGAAAGTCGAGAGTTAGGTGTCCTTGAATTTGACAAAATTGCCGTTTTCGACTGTTTTCAACCTTGTTTACTCTCTAGAATCTACAATTATTAATCAATGAAGACAATTCTTGGAAACAATGTTGGAGAATATAAGATCTCAAATGACGTTGATTTTCAGTCTGATCTGACCAGAAAGACTAGAGTTATGTGCCCTTGAATTTGATAAAATTGCCATTTTTGGCTGTTGTCTACCTTTTTTACTATCTAGAATCTACAATTATTTAAAAAAAGAAAAAAAAAACAATGTTGGGCACCATAAGAGCTCGGATGAGTTTGATTTTCACAACGTTATTGACCATAAGTTCATATTCAGTCTTAAAGTCATAAATATCAATTGAATTGAACATAAGTGTTGCTCATATCATTTTAGTTCAGGTGAGCGATATAGGACCATCATGGTCCTCTTGTTTAAAATTAGTTTAAGAATTGGAATCAGGGTAATTTAGGGTCAAAGAGCAGGTCACTAGGTAAAAATGTAAATTTTGCTGTAGGAGTCACAGCATTTGCTGAAAATTGAAAAAAAAATCTTTGTCTCTTGATGAAATCTAGGTCATATAAAATAGTAGGTCATGCCAAATCACTAGGTCCAATGATTAAGAATCTTTCATTTTGCTTGAGAAGTGCTCACATTGGCTCAAATCTTGTGAAAATTGCTCAGAATGTTATTTTATAGATGATTTATAGGTCCCCAAAAAGTGAGTCATATGGGGTTAAAAATTAGCTCACAGGGTCAAACTTTATAAATTTCTTCTTTTTGCTCTGGAAGTGTCCATTTTGACTCAACTTTTGCGAATATTGTCCAGATTTTTTCTTGTTGGTATTGAGGTTCTGTTAAAAACTGGTCATGCAAGGTAAAAAAAGATTAGGCCATGGGGGTCAAATGTCATAAATTCATAAAATCCATGTCTTTTGCTTTGGGAATGTCTATTATGGCTCAATTATTTTAAAAATTGCTCAGAATGTTTTTCTCAATGATACTTTATTTAGGCCATATAAATAGCGGATCATGCAAGGTCATGAATTATCCCTATCTCAGACTTGGCGAAACACCAGAAATCTTTGTCAGACATTCGGTCTGACAGTACCGAATAATCTGTCAGACCGAATAAAATTTTGTCAGATAGAACTCTAATTCACTATCTTGACAGATCAAACGAGTGTCAGACATTTGGACTGACGGTAGCAAAAAAATCATCAGACCAAGGGAAATTTTATCAGATATGTTTGATTGTCTGACGGATTTCGCCATGTCTGCTATCTTTGGTCTAGAAGTTCCATATTTGGCTCAAGTGTTGTGAAAATTGCTCAGAATATTTTCTTTGGGTATCTAGGTTATGTAAAAAATGGGGGTCCTGTGAGGTCAAAACCTAGGTTACAAGGTCAAGTTGAATAAAAAATCTTTCTTTTTGCTTTGAAGTTCAAATTTTGGCTCATTTAATGTAGAAATTGCTCAGGATGCTTAATAATAAAGTATCTTGTTGATATGTTGGTAAAAAGTATGTCATGCTAGATTGTAAAGTTGGTCACGGGGACGGGGTGAAATCTTGATTTTGATCTAAGACTTTACTCTTTGCTCAATCATTGTGATTTTTTCAGCATTTTTAGCAATAAATAAAACTCCTAGTTTTTGCTCTAAGAACTGCAATATTTGCTAAACCTTTATGGAAGTTGTTGAGCTATTCATCTTGATGATACCTACGTCTTGTCAAAAAGTGGATAATGCAAGGTCAAAATATATGCTAATGTTGATAAATAAGTGTGCACTTAATTTCTTTTTATTTCTCCTCTCAGTTTTCATCAAAACCAAATGTTTGTTATAATGATTTAGCTTAGATTTTGGAGAAAGTGTCAGGATAATTAAATTTTGTCAAATGACAGTTTATTTTTAAATTTCTTAGTTTAAATTGAAGTGGTATGAAGATAAAAGTTGCCCTAGTCTTCCTTGTTACCGGATTTGAATTCGATTGAATATTTGTTAGATTATTTATAACAGAAGTTTTGCACACGACGAAACATCAACAATATACTTAGTGTATTGTTGATGTTTCGCCGTGTCCAAACCTTCTGTTACGTATTAACTGGTCACTGGTCTAATTCGAGAATTAAATGATTTCATGTTGCGTAAGAATTGGTAGGACTGTTTATCTTCATTCATCTGGAATTTTGCATGTTGTTTGTCTCAAAGCTGTCTCAGATGAACGATGCAGCGCCATCTTGGTCCTCGTGTTATTTCAGATGATTGGGGGAATACCTATTACTGAGTCATACACAGAGAAGAAACGTGGTGCGAAGAGAATGATTGTTCATCGTGCATTAAAGAAGAAACGTGTAAACAGAATCTATGAGTTCATTTGTGATACTTGCAACATGAAATTCACGAGACGCTATAGGCTACATAATCATGTGTTAACACATATACACAATGGACCAATATATACATGCAAGCGATGTTATAAGAGATTCCTAACCCAACAGGAAAAGGATTCACACGAAAGGACTCATGACAAACATTTACTTGAATGTGATAAATGTGGGATGCGTTTTCCCACAAATGCTAGCCTTAATCGCCACGAAATCAAAGTTCACGAGAAATGTAAGCCTTGCTTGTGTCATGTATGCGGCAAATCGTTTTACAGTGATAGAGACTTAAAGAAACATGGGTCAGTGCATATCAATGAAAAAATGGTTGATTATTGGAAAAAACTGCATCACTTATGTGACGTATGTGGAAGATCGTTCACTCGCAGATATTGTCTGAAGAAACACACATTAGTGCATAATAAAGAAAAAATGTTCAAGTGCAGCCATTGCAATAAAGGGTTTAACGAGCATAACGCTTTGGAACTTCATTTGAAGACACACCAAAAATTCGTATGTGACATATGTTCAGAAATATGTGAAGGTAAACGGGAGCTCAGACGCCACAAAATGACACATAACAAGAAAGCTTACCAATGCGATCAATGTGAAGCCTCGTTTGATCAGAATTGTAACCTTACTAAACACAAAGTTATACATCTAGGACTTAAACCATACAAGTGTCATATGTGTGACTCTAGTTATGCACACAGAAGTAATTTGAATAAACATTTGAAGACAGCACATAATTTAACACCAAAGTCTGCTGGCTGGATAGGAATAAGAAAAGCCCAAAAAAGACAAAATCATGATAATGCTTAACAACAATTTATTTCGGTTTCGATTAAAAATCATAAGATCTACATGAGAGGTTCGGTGAAAGTTATCAAAGGATAATGGACTCCGGATAATTTGTTTGCTTCCATTTTTAGCTCCACTGGCCTTCAGACCAGTGGGTTATTGTCATGGCGTTGTGTCCGTCGTGCGTGCGTCCGTCCGTGTGTCTGTCAACTTTTTCATTAAACATTTTCTTCTCAAAAAATACCCAATGGATTTTAACCAAACTTCACAGGAATGATCCTTGGGTGTGACCCTCTTTCAGATTTATTCAAATAATTTTGATTCAACCATAACAACCAGAGTTATCTGCCCTTGAATTTCAAAAATAGCTTATTTTGAGTTTAATTTTACTCTAACTACTACAAAATTGATATTGTCCAATCAAAACAAAACTTGGACAGAATATTGCTAATCATAAGATCTTGTCTGATTGTAATTTTAATTTTCAGCTTGATTGGAACCCTACAGTTGAGTTATGTGCCCTTGAATTTGACAAAATTGCCATTTTCGACTTTGTTTGTACATAAATATTTACCATTCAAGACAAAAACTTGGTCAAAATCATGTTTAAATTAACCCTTTCCCAAACAAGACCTGGTTTTGACGCCCCTAATAGAAAAGGCTTGGGAAAACATTGAAACAAAAGAAGAAACTGCTGATAACCAGCAGTTTCTCCTTTTGTCTCAATATTTTCTGTGCCATATTTTACACAAATTCTATCTTTAATAACTTCCATTTAGTCATTTGTGGCAGTTTTTGAAGTGGATCACCCCAAAATTGTGTTGTTTGGGAAAGGGTTAATAAAAGATGTTACATTTGTGTAATTTTCAGCCTGAACAGAATGCCACAACCTAAGTTATGCACCATTGGATTTGACAAAAATTGTGTCTTGGACTATTAATATTGTTATTATTATGTTAAAATCAATGTTAGTCGCAAATATTGACCAATGAAAACAAAATGTGGACAGAATATGGGTGACCATAAGATCTAACCTAAGTGTAACTCTTCAGCTTGATCAGAGTCTCAAAATCTGAAGTGTGTGCATTTATATGGGATAAAATGAGCAAGCTAATTAGTAAAGTGTGAAATAGATGGAACGGTTACTGTTTGAAGCACCTCTCTCTTGTACATAAGTTAAGGGTGTATATTTAAAGTGAAACGATGTCCCCAAACGGTGGTAACTGAAAAAAAGAGGATCGGATCAATGTGAAGGCAATTATTGTGCTGTTTGAAGATATATTTGTGCATATCAAGAAAATTCGATTTAAGTTACCATTACCAATTACCATAGAGCAAAATTTTAGGCAGGTCTAAAATCAAAGAGCTTGACGATGACAATTTCAGCTGAAAGGAAATCAACTCTTTCCCAATAAATTATTGACAAACACTTAGTTTTTAGCTCCACTGGCCGAAGGCCAGCGGGGCTTATGTCATGGCCCTGTGTCCGTCGTCCGTCCGTCCGTCCGTCCGCCCGTGCGTGCGTAAACAATTTTCAAACATCTTCTTCTCAAAAACTACTGGACCAATTTCAACCAAACTTCACACGAATCATCCTTGCATGAATCTCTACCAAATTCCTTCAAAAGAATAAAATCGGTGCAGAACTTGAATTTTAATTAATTTAATTGAATTAATTTTTGAAAAATCTTTAAAAATTCTTCTTCTCCAAAACTACTGGACCAATTTCAACCAAACTTCACAGAAATCTTCCTTGCATGAATCTCTACCAAATTCCTTCAAAAGAATAAAATCGGTGCAGAATTTGAATTTTAATTAATTTAATTGATTTAAATTTTCGAAAAATCTTTAAAAATTCTTCTTCTCCAAAACTTCAGGACCAATTTCAAACAAACTTCACAGAAATATTCCTTGTATGAATCTCTTCTTTTATAATTCCTTCAAAAAGATAAATTCTGTGTATAACTTAAATTTTGATTAATCTAATTGAATTAGATTTTCGAAAAATCTTTAAAAATTCTTCTTCTTCAAAACTACAGGACCAATTTCAACCAAACTTCACAGAAATATTCCTTGCATGTATCTCTGCCAAATATCTTTAAAAGAATAAAATCCGTGCAGAACTTGAATTTTAATTAATTTAATTGATTTAAATTTTCGAAAAATCTCTAAAAAACTTTCTTCTCCAAAACTATTGGACCGATTTCAACCAAATTTCACAGAAATCTTCCTTGTATGAATCTCTTCTTAATTCCTTCAAAAAGATAAATTCTGTGTTTAACTTGAATTTTAATTAATTTAATTGAATTAAATTTTCGAAAAATCTTTAAAAATTTTTCTTCTCCAAGTCTACTGGACCAATTTCAACCAAACTTTACAGAAATGTTCCTTGCATGAATCTCTTCTTAATTCATTAAAAAAAAAAAAAAAAAAAAAAAAAAAAAAAAATCTGTGTAAAATTTAAATTTTGATTAATTAAATTGGATCAATTTTTTGAAAAATCTTCTTTTCCAAAACTATTTGACCAATTTTAACCAAACTTCACATGAATCTTCCTTGCATGAATCTCCTTTAAATTCCTTAAAAAAAAAATTCTGTGTAGAACTTAAATTTTAATAAATTTAATCAAATTGAATTTTCAAATAATTGTTAAACAATCTTCTTCTCCAAAACTACAGGACCAATTTCAACCAAACTTCACAGGAATCTTCCGTGCATGAATCTCTCCCAAATTCCTTCACGATCGGATGAAAAGCTTGGCCGCTGTGGGCTAGGCTTATTTTTCGCTATATGAAACAGTGCAATTTTAACAAAATTTTAAAAACATTTCTGCTCCTTAATTACTTATTGGATTTCATTCTGGTGTAGCATGAATCTTCTTTGGATAGACCTCTATTGTATTCCTTGAAGAAGTTTGTAGTCTAAATGTCTAAAAGCCAGTGGAGCGATACAGGGCCATCTTGGCCCTCTTGTTCTTTCTTTTTGCTCTGGACAAGGACCACAAGGACTGAACATCTACTCAAAACTTTGATTAACCCTTTTCAAAACGCCAAAATTTTAGGATGCTCCACTTCGAAAGCTGCTGCAGACAACAAAATGGATGTTAATACAGATTGGAATTGAGAGTGATATAGCCAAGAAAATATTGAGGCAAAAGGAGAAACTGCTGGTTATCAGCAGTTTCTTCTTTTGTCTCAATGTTTTCACAAGCCTATTCTATTACGGACGTCAAAACCAGGTCTTGTTTGGAGAAGGGTTAAATATTAAAAGTACAGGCCTGTAGAGCGATCCAAGACCTTCAGGTCTCTCTAGTTTTGAGATTTTGTAGTTGCATATTCAAATAGGAACACCAAAAGAAAGTAGAGAAAAGTTAAATGGATAAAAAGAGAAATATGTGAAAATAAAGGTGGATTCTCTAGTTATGTCCATCTTGAAATTTCAAAATAAAAGATTAGTTCCTTAAGATGTTTTGTAATTTTTATGCCCCCGTATCAAAAGACCGAGGGCATACTGTTTTACCCGTGTCTGTCTGTCTGTCTGACTGTCCCTCCGTCCGAAAACTTAACATTTGCCTTTTCTCCAAAAGTATGCGACATACGAAGCTCAAATTTGGTATGATGTCTATCTGTTCCATGCAATGTGACCTTCCTCCAGTTCATCCGTTTACCCTTATCAACCCTTTGCACGGAAACTTAACATTTTAGAAGACGGCCGTTTCGGGGGCATTGGTGTTTCACAAACACATCTTGTTATTTATATGAGCCGGAATCTAGATAAACGCCCCTAATAGCATTTGAGACAGCCATGTTTCAAGATCAGGCTGTGCCTAGGTGCAGTTTGACTCCACGTTATATGGTTGCTACAAAACATGACAAAGTTATTGAAGAACAACATGGTTTCTGATTAGACTGTGCGTATGCACAGGCTGATCTGGACCTATGTTGGGCTCAAAAGCCGCAAGGGACGTTTTTTCCAGATCTTGGCTCATATGTATTACCAGTAAAAGCTTTAGTTTCGATTGTCAGACCTACAGATAAGTGATATGAAGATTTTTCAAAATACAGTATTTCATAAATTGTTCATCAAATCCTATATTGTGGTTACGCATTGGAATCGTCTCATTGTAGCCTGAGTCCACTCGTCAATATACAATTTGGTCAATAAGATAACGCATAAAAAATCAATACCCGTTAGATATTGCGGTACCCGTTTTTGATCGTGTTGATATTGACGCCTGGGAACAAGCACGGTATTCTCCAATGATAAGCCGATAAACTGATTGATATATTTTAGGCGTATAATCTATTTAAAGCCTATCGTTTTCAAACGAGGCTCGTTGGCGGGATAGAGGCTGTAGCATTTGCTATAATGGAATGAATTAAATTTAAAATATTGAAAGATAATTCAATTTCTGCAAATTCTAGCATTTTCTCATTTTTCCCCAGAATTTTTCCAAGGTGCTACTTTCGTTTTGGTTGTCAAAATCACATATTCATTGTCAGGTAAAATTTGGTTTTGCACGGATGAATAGATTTTTAAGAATGCATTTTGTGAAATATGTTGAAAAAATATTTAGAAATGTTGAAAACGTGCAGAAAATGGTCTTTATGTGAGCCATGGCAAATCCAATGCGGTTAAATTAACCATTCCCAAACGGCAAATATTTATTCTGTAACATTTACAAAATATGTTTTTAAGGAACAAGCACGGCTATTGTTTGGTTTATATCCACGCAAAATGTTTTAAAGCTAAACTACCCTACAGCTTAGATGGAACCCTTGCAATCGATTTTCCTTCTTTCTTTTCCTTTTTTCTCGTTTTATGTTCGAACATAAGTTCGTTTAACTATTAAATTCCTTCAAGTTTACGACAGAAGGAGAGATTAAATTCTTAATGTTGTTCAAATTCTATTATACATGACAAACAATGAAAAATGCTATTTTCTATTTCTTACTATTGTCTGTTACAAAATGTAAAAAAATGGTCGAGAAAAAATGAATAATTATGAAGACAAAATTTGACAAAAAGTTAATAAATATTTCGAAAAATTGTTGTTGTTTTTTTTTGTCAATGTAAAAACTAATTCATCAATGAGTCATTTAAACTATTTAATCATTTCCCCAACATGACCTCCCCAATAGACAAGACTGTGAAGATATTTAGATACCATTTTCTCCTTTTGTTTGAGTATTTTCGTGCTTTATTTTGAATAAATCCTACCTTTATCATTACATATTTTGTCGCATGTAAGCATTCTCCTAAAATGGGAAAGTCAAAATTGCTGTCGTCTGTAAAAGGATCAATGTATACAACCCATCACTAGCACCAAAGAGCCAGAGGCGAAATTTGAAAAGTGCTAGTAAAGCCTAAACTGCGTTACATTTACATTCCACGTACAAACATAAGCATTTTGAACGGTTTAGAATTTTGAAGTAATGCATAATTATGGAAATATTTGACAAAAATGTTATAAATTACCTCCCTTGTATATGAATATAGAGCAAAAAGATATTTGTAAATTATTTTCTTTTTGAAGCATAATTTTGAAATCTGACACGGTGAATCAACTTATATGAAGTGTATTTACAAGTGTGTGTAATTTGATGCATGAACCATGGCTAGAAAGTGGTGTTTTTAATGATGAGTCATATACCTAAATTGGTGGATAAGATAAACAGACTGATAACATGTGTGTTATTAAGTCACCAGCGAAGCTGGGGGTACTTTTTGTGGTCATACGAATAATCATCAGTGGGGTCAAAGGTCAAAATTGGATCAACCTCTTTACTGCCTCTATGACTGAAAGCTAATGCAGAAATACATAATATCAGAAACGTGGTATCTTGATCTACAGGGTGTCCCAATAAAAACGGAACCCATTTTTGAAAGTGAATTGCTCATGTATTAAGTAATATATCTCCACTAAATTTTAATATGCAATAATAACCGCAGTTTTCTATCAGCAGTTAAAATTTGGTTGAGAAATATACATTAGTTTCGAAAATATTGGCATTCAAATGAATGCACCCGGAAAACCATTTTGACACGATATCGATCTTTCCGTTCGCAGCGCGCGCCTACACTTGACTCTTCCCAATTGTTGAATAATAAAACGTGATATTGAAACATTTTACTTACAATAGTGCATAATTATTCGTATCATCTTTTACCGCTAACAAATAAACTGTTAAAGTAGAGCTGCGGTGTAACCAAAACAAAAAAAAAAAATGAATACAAACAAAATATCAAAGTGTATCAAAGATTCATAATACTTGGATTCATATGCAGTTATTTTATTACTCTACCACATGCCGGTCAGCGTTCAAATGCCAAGTACTTTAACCCTTTCCCAAACAACACCTGGTTTTGACATCCATGAGAGAATTAGCTTGAAAAAGTATTTAGACAAAAGAAGAAAATAATGGTCTCCAGCATTTTCTCCTTTTGCCTCTATATTTTCTGTGCAGTATTTTACGCAAATTCTATCTTTATCAGCGTCAATTTTGTCATCAGCAACAGCTCTCAATCCAGTCCACCCTAACTTTTTGTGGTCTTGGAAAGGGTTAAATTATTTCAAACAACCACCTTACGGACTCAATTTGCACATGCGGCACTTTTATATTAATAAATTTTGAGAAAATTGGTAGAACTCGACAGTTGACCGTCAGTGCGCTTTTACGAACAAACAAGACGCAAAAATCGATTTCGTGTTAAAACGGTTTTTTAGTGTCTTTATTAAATTTCATATAACTTTTGAACCAATACATATTTTGAAGTGAAATTTAGAACACATATGCAAGAAGAATGCATCTTTAGTACTGCAAATTCAAAAATTAGATTCTATGCTTTCGCTTTAAAATATTTGACTTTGAAATAGGGTTCCGTTTTTTTTGGACACTGTATATCATTTTTATACGCCCGTCGGAGACGGGACGTATTATGGGATCACCCGTGGCGTCCGGGCGTCCGGCGGCGTCCACTTCTTTGTCCGGAGCATAACTCTGTCACCTTAAGTCCGATTGACTTTAAACTTGGCAGTTATATTCTTCTCATCATTACGGAGTGCAGTGCACAAGAACCATAACTCTACCTGGCTTATTTTTTGAGGTATTGTCCTTTGTTGTTTTTCATACTTGAATCTTGTCCGGGGTATATCTCTAAAAGTATAATAGCTAGGGTCATGAAACTTCATGGGTGTATAGATCTCACCAAGGGGGAGTGTAGTGCACAAGAACCATAACTCTATTAGGCTTATTTTTTGAGTTATTGCCCTTTGTTGTTTTTCATACTTGAATCTTGTCCGGAGTATATCTCTTAAAGTATTATAGCTAGGATCATGAAACTTCATGGGTGTATAGATCTTACCAAGGGGTAGTGCAGTGCACAAGAACCATAACTCTACCTGGCTTATTTTTTGAGTTATTGCCCTTTGTTGTTTTTCATACTTGAATATTGTCCAGAGTATATCTCTAAAAGTATAATAGCTAGGATCATGAAACTTCATGGGTGTATAGATCTTACCAAGGGGGAGTGCAATGCACAAGAACCATAACTCTACTTGGCTTTTTTTTAGTTATTTCCCTTTGTTGTTTTTCATACTAGAATCTTGTCCGGAGTATATCTCTAAAAGTATAATAGCTATGATTTTGAAACTTCATGGGTATATAGATCTCATCAAAGGGGAGTGCAGTGCACAAGAACCATACTTCTACCTGGCCTATTTTTTGAGTTATTGCCCTTTGTAATTTTTCATACTTCATTTTTGTCCAGGGCATATCTCGAAAAGTATAATAGCTAGGACAATGAAACTTTTACCAACCTGCTCCCCCTGTCGACATAAAGCAGTGTTACGGGCGTATTTTGTGACAGTTTGACACCTTGTTCAAGATTGAAATTCTACTTTCTACAATTTCCAAACAGACATGCCAAATAATCGTTGTTTATTGAGGAAATTAAATATTTATGTTGAACTACTTTGTTGACTGAGAAAATTGTTCCGGCGTAATAATTCTTTTTTCTGTGTTATATTTGTCTAAGGGAAATAACCATGTTTAGATTAGACAGTCTTCATACTAGAGTTACTTCCCTTAGATTGTATCAAAATTGTATCATAAAAAAGATTACCAGATGACAAAATTTTAAACTGGTCCAAATTCAAAAGTGCAGCAGTCTGCAGATGGCAATTTGAAGTGATTCAGATTTTACAGAACTGTTGTTTTTGTCTTTCTTGGTAGAAAACATTTTTATACGCCCGTCGAAGACGGGACGTATTATGGGATCACCCGTGACGTCCGGCGTCCGGGAGTCCGGGCGTCCGGCGGCGTCCACTTCTTTGTCCGGAGAATAACTTTGTTACCTTAAGGACAGATCCTCCAGTTGTTACTGCGCAACTTACTGCGCATATCCTAAATAACGAAATAAAGCTGCTTCAGTAATTGGACTTTTTCAGCAAATGTATTTCTTACATTTAGTTAACGTTTGGTTGATAATTGACAAGGCCCTTTTCAGTTATTTCAATTTTCTCTGTTTGGTCAATTAAAGTGTAATAGTACTCGGATGGTACATTTCGCTTTCTGTAACGCGTTCAAAATGTGGCGTTAGCGATAGGAAATGGAGCAACAAAAGCAACGTGGTGTCTGTATGAGATAGTCCGCTTCAGATGGACACAAAAGATGACACGTTATATTATCTAAATCTGGTAATAAGGAAGAAAATGGATAAAAGTAGTGAAACAATTTCGGACAGAGGTGTAAAAAGTAAACCAAATTTTACTTATAACTAAGAAAAACGCTTGGTTTGATATAGTTTTTAGCTCACCTGAGCACGAAGTGCTCATGGGGAGCTATTGTGGTCACTCACCGTCCGTCGTCCGTCCGTCCGTCTGTCCGTCCGTCTGTCCGTCTGTCCGTTCACATTTCTTTAAACATCTTCTCCTCCTAAACCATTCGGTAGATTTTGACCAAACTTGGCAGGAATGTTCCTTGGGTGACCCTTCTCAAAATTTGTTCGCGGATTTTTGATTCGTCAAAAAATGTGGGCGTGGCAGGGCGTGGTTTATCGGACTTAGAGAAATCCTAAGAAAATTCTTTAAAAATCAACCATTGGGCCAATTTGAACCTAACGTGGCAGAAATGTTCCTTTGGTGACCTATTTCAAAACTTGTTTGCAAATTTTTGATTTGTCAAAAAATGTGGGCGTGGCAGGGCGTGGCTTATCGAACTTAGGGAAATCCTAAGAAAATTCTTTAAAAATCAACCATTGGGCCAATTTGAACCTAACTTGGCAGAAATGTTCCTTGGGTGACCCTTTTTAAAACTTGTTCGCAAATTTTTGATTCGTCAAAAAATGTGGGCGTGGCAGGGCGTGGCTTATCGGACTTATAGAAATCCTAAGAAAATTCTTTAAAAATCAACCATTGGGCCAATTTGAACCTAACTTGGCAGAAATGTTCCTTGGGTGACCCTTTTTAAAACTTGTTCGCAAATTTTTGATTCGTCAAAAAATGTGGGCGTGGCAGGGCGCGGCTCACAGACTTAGAGAGCCAATTTGAACCTAACTTGGCAGAAATGTTCCTTGGGTGACCCTTTTCAAAACTTGTTCACAAATTTGTGATTCGTCAAAAAAAGTGTGCGTGGCAGGGCGTGGCTTATCAGACTTAGAGAAATCCTAAGAAAAATTTTTAAAAATCAACCATTGGCTCAATTTGATCCAAACTTGGCAGAAATGTTCCTTGGGTGACATTCTTCAAAATTTGTTGTTGAATTTTTTATTTGTCAGGAAAAGTGGGCGTGGCAGGGCGTGACTTATTGGACTTGTAAGAAAATTCCTTAAAAATCAACCGTTTGCCCAATTTGAACCAAACTTGGCATTAATGTTCCCTGGGTGACTCTTTTCAAAACTTGTTTGCAAATTTTTGATTCGTCAGAAAAAGTGGGCGTGGCAGGACATGGCTTCTCGGACTTAGAGAAATCTTAAGAAAATTCCTCAAAAATCGACCGTTGGCCCAATTTGAACCAAACATTACAGAAATATTCTTTGGGCGACTCTTTGTAAAATTTGTTTGCGGATTTTGATTCGTCAGATAAAGCGGGCGTGGCAGGGCTTGGCTTATTGAAGTTAGAGACACTCTAAGAAAATTCTTTTAAAAACACATTGGGCCAATTTGAAAGAAACTTAGCAAAAATTTTCCTTGAGTGACTCTTTTAAAATTGCGTACACAAATTTTCGTTGTCGTCTAAAAATGTGGGTGTGGAAGGGCAGGGTTATCAGACTTAAAGAAATCATATGAAAACTCTTTAAAAATCAAGCATTGGGCCAATTTGAACCAAACTTGGCAACAATGTTCTTTGAGTGACCCTTTTCAAAATTTGTTCACAAATTTTTGATTTGTAAAAAAAGTGGACGTGTCACAAACTTCTTTCAGGTGAGCGATATAGGGCCATTCTGGCCCTCTTGTCTTTTTTTTGTTTTGTAGGTATGACCAAGCACTACGTCTATGCCAAAAAAGAAAAAAAATCTTACCGCTGGATTTTTTTTATTATCAGAAACGTTGAGAAAATAGAGCAATTTCAGCTACTTTTGAAAGCAAGTTTTACTAAAATTCTTAAAATCATCACTAAATTTTCCCAAATTGATACTCATTTAGACAGAATAAAACATATTGAACACAATAAAGACTTATTTATGTAATCCTAGTCATTTCGAACACCTTTTTTGTGGGTATTTAAGTGACACCTCATTTTTGCAATTTTAGACAAGAGTAGTCTCCCTTGAAATTCAATAACTTTTTAATTCGCTTGGTGACCTATAGTTTTTAAGTCATTTTTTTACTTCTCATATATTTAAATATCAGTACAGAAAAAATAAAAAAAATCTTACCGTGGGAAATAAATGGAGGATCTGTCCTTAAGTCCGATTGACTTTAAACTTGGCAGTTATATTCTTCTAATCATTACGGAGTGCAGTGCACAAGAACCATAACTCTACATGGCTTATTTTTTGAGTTATTGCCCTTTGTTGTTTTTCATACTTGAATCTTGTCCGGAGTATTTCTCTAAAAGTATAACAGCTAGGATCATGAAACTTCATGGGTGTATAGATCTCACCAAGGGGAGTGCAGTGCAGAAGAACCATAACTCTACCTGGCTTATTTTTTAGCTCACCTGAGCACAAAGTGCTCAAGGTGAGGTATTGTGATCGGTCGTTGTCCGTCGTCCGTCCGTCCGTCCGTCCGGCCGTCCGTCCGGCCGTCCGTCCGTCCACAATTTCTTTAAAGATCTTCTTCTCCCAAACCAGAAGACCAATTTTCTTGAAACTTGGCAGGAATGATCCTTGGGTGAAGGGCTTTCAAAGTTGTTAAAAGAATTTGATTCCATCAAAGACTCTGGCTGCCGCGGCATGAGAAAAGGGGAAAATAGCCAACTCTTTTAAAAATCTTCTTCTGCCTAACCAGTGGGTCAATATTCTTGAAACTTCACATGAATGATCCTTGAGTGAAGGGCTTTCAAAGTTGTTAAAAGAATTTGATTCCATCAAAGACTTTGGCTGCCGCGGCATGAGAAAAGCGGAAAATAGCCAAATCTTTTAAAAATCTTCTGCCTAACCAGTCAGCCAATATTCTTGAAATTTCACATGAATAATCATTGAGTGTAGGGCTTTCAAAGTTGTTAAAAGAATTTCATTCCATGAAAGACTCTGGCTGCCGCGGCATGAGAAAAGGGGAAAATAGCCAAATATTTTAAAAATCTTCTTCTGCCTAATTAGCAAGCCAATATTCTGGAAACTTCACATGAATGATCCTTGGGTGAAGGGCTTTCAAAGTTGTTAAAAGAATTTGATTCCATCAAAGACTCTGGCTGCCGAGGCATGAGAAAAGGGGAAAATAGCCAAATCTTGTAAAAATCTTCTGCCTTCAACTAGTTGGCCAATATTCTTGAAACTTCCCATGAATGATCCTTTGGTGAAGGGCTTTCAAAGTTTTTGAGAGACTTTGATTTCATCAAAGCCTTTGACTTCCGCGGCATGAGAAAAGGGGAAAATATCCAAATCTTTTGAAAATCTTCTGACTTACTACATGTAGTGGGCCAATATTCACATGAATGATCTTTGGGTGAAGGGCTTTCAAAGTTGTTATAAGAATTTGATTAATATCAAAGCTCTTAGTGCAGTGGCATCAGAAAAAGGGTAAAAGAGCAAACACTTTTTGAAAAGGCTGAATTTTGTTTCATTCTTTTGAAAAACTAAGGAAAAGGGGCTTTATTGCAAAATTCTTAATTTGCTGCTATACAGGTCAAAATGTTTATTTCAACAAGGCAAGAAATTTCAGGTGAGCGATCTAGGGCCATCATGGCCCTCTTGTTTGAGTTATTGCCCTTTGTTGTTTTTCATACTTGAATCTTGTCCGGAGTATATCTCTAAAAGTATAATAGCTAGGATCATGAAACTTCATGGGTGTATAGATCTCACCAAGGGGGAGTGCAGTGCATAAGAACCATAACTCTACCTGGCTTATTTTTAGCTCACCTGAGCACGAATGTGCTCATGGTGAGCTATTGTGAAACCGCTGTGTCCGGCGTCCGTCGTCCGTCGTCCGGTGTCCGTCGTCCGTCGTCCGTCGTCCGTCAAACTTTGCCTTGTGTGCACTCTCGAGGCCACATTTTTTGCCTAATCAACCTGAAATTTGCTCAGAATGATTGTCTTGATGAAATCTCGGACAAGTTCGAAATTGGGTCATCTGGGGTTAAAAACTAGGTCACGGGGTCAAATCTTAGAAAAACCTTGTGTGCACTCTAGAGGCCACATTTTTTGCCCAATCAACCTGAAATTTGCTCAGAATGATTGTCTTGATAAAATCTCGGACAAGTTTGAAATTGGGTCATCTGGGGTCAAAAACTAGGTCACAGGGTCAAATCTTAGAAAAACCTTGTGTGCACTATAGAGGTCACATTTTTTGCCCAATCAACCTGAAATTTGCTCAGAATGATTGTCTTGATGAAATCTCGGACAAGTTCGAAATTGGGTCATCTGGGGTCAAAAACTAGGTCACGGGGTCAAATCTTAGAAAAACCTTGTGTGCACTCTAGAGGCCACATTTTTTGCCCAATCAACTTAAAATTTGCTCAGAATAATTGTCTTGATAAAATATCGGACAAGTTCGAAATTGGGTCATCTTGGGTCAAAAACTAGGTCACGGGGTCAAATCTTAGAAAAACCTTGTGTGCACTCTAGAGGCCACGTTTTTTGCCCAATCAACCTGAAATTTGGTCAGAATGATTGTTTTGGTGAAATCTTGTACAAGTTTGAAATTGGGTTACCTGGGGTCAAAAACTAGGTCACGGGGTCAAATCTTAGAAAAACCTTGTGTGCACTATAGAGGCCACATTTTTTGCCCAATCAACCTGAAAATTGATCAGAATTATTGTCTGGATAAAATCTCGGACAAGTTGGAAATTGGGTCATCTGGGGTCAAAAACTAGGTCACGGGGTCAAATCTTAGAAAAACCTTGTGTGCACTCTAGAGGCCCCATCTTTTGCCCAATCAACCTGAAATTTGCTCAGAATGATTGTCTTGATGAAAGCTTGGACAAGTTTGAAATTGGGTCATCTGGGGTCAAAACTAGGTCACGGGGTCAAATCTTAGAAAAACCTTGTGTGCACTCTAGAGGCCACATTTTTTGCCCAATCAATCTGAAAATTGCTCAGAATGATTGACTTGATAAAATCTCGCACAAGTTTGATATAGGGTCATCTGGGGTCTAAAACTAGGTCACAGGGTCAAATCTTAGAAAAACCTTGTGTGCACTCTAGAGGCCACATTTTTTTGCCCAATCAACCTGAAGATTGCTCAGAATGATTGGCTTGATAAAATCTCACACAATTTTGATATTGGTCATACGGGGTCAAAAACTAGGTCATGGGGTCAAATCTTAGAAAAACCTTGTGTGCACTCTAGAGGCCACATTTGTTGCCCAATCAACCTGAAAATTGATAAGAATGATTGTCTTGGTGAAATCTCGGACAAGTTTGAAATTGGGTCATCTGGAGTCAAAAACTAGGTCACGGGGTCAAATCTTAGAAAAACCTTGTGTGCACTCTAGAGGCCACATTTTTTACCCAATCACCCTGAAAATTGAATTGAATGATTGTCTTGATCAATTTTCAGACAAGATTGAAATTGGGTCATCTGGGGTCATAAACTAGGTCATGAGGTAAAATCTTTGTAAAACCTTGTGTGCACTCTAGAGGCCACATTTTTTGCCCAATCAACCTGAAAATTGATCAGAATGATTGTCTTGATCAATTCTAGGTCACGAGGTCAAATCTTAGATAAACCTTGTGTGCACCCTAGAGGTCACATTCTTTGTCCAATCAACCTGAAAATTGGTTTACAAAAAAAAGTTATTATATCAGGTGAGCGCTTCAGGGCCAATGGCCCTCTTGTTTTAAATATCGCCCTTTGTTGTTTTTCGTACTTGAATCTTGTCCGGAGTATATCTCTAAAAGTATAATAGCTAGGATCATGAAACTTCATGGGTGTATAGATCTCACCAAGGGGGAGTGCAGTGCATAAGAACCATAACTCTACCTGGCCTATTTTTTGAGTTGTTGCCCTCTGTTGTTTTTTTATACTTGAATCTTGTCCGGAGTATATCTCTAAAAGTATAATAGCTAGAATCATGAAACTTCATGGGTGTATAGATCTCATCAAAGGGGAGTGCAGTGCACAATAACCATAATTGTTGTTGTGTTGTAATAGGTTATTAACTCTTTTCCAAACAGTAAAATTCCAGACGTCCAATTTGAATGAGTTGCAGACAAATTGTTAATTAAAATATGAATATATGTGTTGTGTATGCTGCTTCAGAGAATAAGCAGAATTTTAAGTGTTGTCATTTTCTTTGTTATTTCAAAAAGTTGAAATTTATATAGATCTAGATCCGTAGGCCTAATATATTCAAAATATTGTTGGCAACGAATCCATTTATAAGTCCCAATATCGCCTTGCAACCATTTACAACACAGTATTTGTGGCATTAGTGACATGATTTGACCTTACCCAGAGTATAGCTAAAAAAGAATGCAAGGTAGATTCATGAAAATTCATAGACAGATAGATGCCAATATGTAGAAATGCAGTGCACAAGAAATATAACTGCTGATAATATTTGTAGAGTTATAGCCAATTTACCATTTTGGTATTTTCATTCGTGATGCAATACTACCATCCATATGTTTTACAAACATCTCTTGTTATCAACAATTCAACACTAACTTCATTTCATTCAAAACTATTTAAAGCCTTCTCTGATAGGATCATAAAAAGCAAGTCTTGTTGTACAAATACCTCTGTTGTGGTGACTTTCAGGCCCTTCAGGGCTTTGATTGTTTACTGTATGTGTGTCACACATTAACCCATTCCCACACATTGACGCTTTTGAAACCCCACATGATAAAGCTTTTTTAAAAACATTGTGGACAATGAAGAAATTGCTTGTGGCACATAATTTCTTCATTTCTCGCAATGTTTTCTACAAAAAGAAAAAAAAAATGTTACATGTCAATTGCTTGAAAATGTCGTCTGCAATATCTTTGAATTTAGACAAGATTGAAATTTTGTTTCCCAGTTATTAGTCAACCCTTTCTAAAAGGAACAAATCTTCGACTGCTCCAATTTGAAAACGCTGCAAACAACAAAATTGTTGTTGATAAAGATGTCATTTGTTCACAGTCAGAAAATATTGAGACGAAAGGAGAAAACTGATGATGATAAGAATTTTCAACGTGTTTAATTGAAAGGGCTTGTGGAAATGTTGAAGCGAAATAAGAAAATGCTGATAAACAGCATTTTATCCTTTTGCCTCAGTTTTTAATTGGACGTCTTTCGGACGTCCGATTCTTATAACCATTTTTCGACAGGCGTAATGGGTTTTCATTACCAAAAAACCCTTCTCAGACTCAATTGCCAGTTGACCAAAATTCAAAAAAGATTTTGTGACCATACAGAAAAACTGTCGTATCTTTTCCTGCTTTCTATGTGTTCTCTAACAAACACTATAGGATTCATTGCCTGATTCAATTCATGCCACGTCTTTACCAACTTTACGATCTTTTTTCGATTTAACCATTTTCTTGTAGTGATTTGACTTTCGTGATATTGTGTAAAGGGTAGGATCTTTAGAAAGCGATACATGCATACAGTAGGCTATATAAATGAAGTTAACAAGCGCCTTTTATCATCAACAGCAGCGATAGCTCAAACGGGAAAGGATTCGCCTCGCCTTTGGAACGCCGTTGGTTCGAAACCAGTGCGGACCATTTCGGTTGAATAACATTTGTTAAAACGTTTGTTTGTATGTATGTTTACTGAAAGCAGACACTTTAGGATGATTTCTCAATTTAATGCACGTCTTATGTATGACAAATCCTTTTTCTTTGATCATTGTTGCTTAAGTCTTTGACATATTTAAAGAAACGGGGTTTCCAGGCGACGTATTTTGGAAACAGGGTTTAAAAATTGATTATCGGGGAGTGAATTCATTTCGCAACTCTGGTTCGACTCCACGATAAATCGTGGTTCCATCTGAACAGCCTCAGATGAGACGCTAGTGATATCCATCTATTCAGGAAAATAGTTACTCTTACGAGTTTTATTTTTTTCTCCAGCATCTGTATCACTGATATTCGACAGTATCATGGCCTATGTACATACTGATCAATGATTATGACAGAAATTATTATTACTAGTATAAGATCTAGTGACAGCGATCTGTATTTATTACGTTTAACTGACATATTTACGTGTCTTGTGCTATGAAGATGAAGCAATGGATCTGCAACAGTCACAATGGTACCTGGATGATCGGTCGAATATGTGTACAGATAGGGACATTGCTATTCTCAAATGTTCGTTGATATTGATATGAAGATTTAAATTGCGTATTGTTCTCCACTGCCATTTTCCCGACGGCACGTTCCCAATTTCTGCTTTGTGTGCAAACCTGTAGATGTAAGGATGCTGCGGTAGTACTGGTATGAGGAGTCCATGGTTCTAGGTGCTCCAATTCATCTTATTCATTTTATTTCAGCAAAAATATGTATTGAATTTGATTGTTTTGTAACCATAACCAGGGAAAATTGTTTTTTTTACTCTAAACACTAATAAAAATATTGAGACGTCTCTGAATGATTGAGTGGAATTGTATGTAAATGATCGTCATTTCATTACTTCATTTCGTTGAATTTGGGTTTAGATCGATTTTATATCACTGCATGTTGTTTTTCCCTAACGCTGGTGGAGATAAAAGTCGAAAAAAGATGATAAAAAGGAACAATGTCTAGGTAGAATTCGAAACCAAGGGCCTTCTAGATATAGAAATGTGTAAAAAGTACAAGGTGAGTGCTCTACCAAGTGAGCTATCGCGGCTTTCAGTTGCGTAGCGCGTTGGCTTACATTTTAAGTACATTGCTTTGTATCGGCCATTATAAAATCAACGAAAGGTTTAACTGACGACTATACTCATAGTTAAACCGAAACAATTGCTAATCACATGACATTAATTGAATTGGGTAATCGAATTAATAGTGATTACTCATAGAGACAAATCAGTTGTCTTGAAACCGTAATCAAATCAATTTGAAGTCTGAGAGGGGTTCATGGTAATAAAGCCGATTTCGTATTTCCGAAACCGATCTTATAGAATTGAACGTTAAACGTCTAACAGAAGAATGAATAAAATATCTATCGTTCATGTACAATTCCGCTCAATCAAACAGGGACGTCCAATTACAGTGCTCTCAGCACTTTGATTTCTAAACTGCTTGGTTCACAAATCCTTTTCTGTTCAACATCCCTTTCAGCAGCATTCAAAATAAAACGGTCAAAATCTTTGCCGTTTTTAGCTCGACTTTTCGAAGAAAATGAGAGCTTATACTGTCACCCGGGCGTCGGCGTTGGCGTCGGCGTTGGTGTCGGCGTTGCAACCAAGGTTAAAGTTTTTTCAAACATCAATAACTTCCATACTATCAAAGGGATTCAACCCAAACTTGTTATACTTATTCACCATCACACCCTCTACCTTACTATTAGGGCCCATGACCCTGGCTCCACTATATTTGGAGTTATGCCCCTTTATACTAAGCAACTTAGAAAGTCGAGCGCGCTGTCTTCGGACAGCTCTTGTTAAAAGGGTTAAGCGACCAACACGATATGATTTATAGTCAACCGTTTAACCCTTAGCAATAACAGTTTACCAAAAGACATAAATTCCAATATTTGCTGAATTGTGCAAAATTTGTTAGCCTAATTAGAATTATCTTCAAAAAGACGGGTGCCGATTTCCTTGAAGGAATACGGGTACTAGTCTAGTCCTTGGGGATTTCTGTTACTAAATATAGCACTACATAATCATCTGAACGAGTTACCGTTCGTAAAAATACTACCAAAAATTGTGTAAAAACAGATGGCGTAATTTAGAAATTTTGTTAGGCCCCAGACTGATATTTAGACCAGAAAAAGTAAAAGAGGGAAAAATGATCAGTCTGGAACCCAGTCTATCTCATTGAGACGGACGAAAGGAATCCACATAACGTAATGTTTTGAATTTGAAATAACAAATTTAGAATAGTTTTGTCCCTTTATATCTATAGCTCTCTGTGACTGTTCTTCATTCTGTGTTTTATAAGCTCTGTTATCATCTTTTTTCTGAATTTCTATGACATTTCATTGTGTGATTGTTGCCCTGAATGCCATAGATTACAATACTAATTGGTGATGCAAGTATCATGATCGACGCCGCATTGATTTGCCAGAATATAGGCCTTTGATTTGGTTGAAAATCAAATCAGCTTAAAATGTTTTACGAAGTAAAAAAAGTACTAGCAATCAATAACGTTGAAAAGTTTCAGAAACCAATCCGTTCCATCAGCAATACACCAGCTTGATCAGTTTGAGGCGACTTCTTGATAATTATTATGAAAGTTTATCAACCCAAATCGTATTTGTAGTAAGGTACTTGCCATACTTTGGTGTATTTTACTTGGAATTTTTAAAGACGACAACGATTCCTTTGAAAATTTATACTTTACCAATGTTTTGTAAACGATTATTTCTTTAGCAGACGCTCATTGAATAAATAAACTTCATTACTGATCTGGTTTTACATAATGAATTTGTATATTATGTTGAATTTTGACTGCACGTCTATTCTATTAAACAACATTTGATATGCGCATTTAGATTAATTTAAGACATTTTTAGCTCCCCTGGCCTTCAGGCCAGCGGGCTATTGTCATGGCGCTGTGTCCGTCGTGCGTGCGTGCGTCCGTCCGTGCGTCCGGTCGTCAACTTTTTCTTTAAAAATCTTCTCCTCAGAAACTACTGGATGGATTTCGATCAAACTTCACAGGAATGATTCTTGGGTGGTCCTCTATCAGATTCCTTCAATTAATGCTGATTGAACCAGAAAGTCTGGAGTTATCTGCCCTTGAATTGAAAAATGGCTGTTTTGACTTCTAGCACTTACAAATATCGACCAATCAGGACAAAACTTGGTCAAAATGTTGGTGACAATAAGATCTTGACTGAGTGCAATTTTCAGCTTGATCTGAATTCAATATCATGAGTTATGTGCCCTTGAAATTGACAAAATTGTCATTTTCGGCTCAATTTTTACTTTGTTTCACTCTAGCAATTACAAATATTTACCAATCAAGACAAAAATTTAATAGAATGTTGATGACAATAAGATATTGCCTTGGTATAATTTTCAGCTTGATCTGAGTTTTGTATCATGAGTTATGTGCCCTTGAAATTGACAAAATTGTCATTTTCGGCTTTATTTTGCCTTTGTTTTCACTCTAGCAACTACAAATACTGACCTATCAAGACAGGACATTGACACAAAATTTGTGAACATAAGTTCTTGCCAGAGTGTAATTTTCAGCTTAATCTGAATTTTACATCATGAGTTATGTCCCCTTGAAATTGACAAAATTACCATTTTTGACCTTTTTTAGCTCCACTGGCCTTCAGGCCAGCGGGCTATTGTCATGGCGCTGTGTCCGTCGTGCGTGCGTCCGTCCGTCCGGTCGTCAACTTTTTCTTTAAAAATCTTCTCCTCAGAAACCACATGATGTATTTCAATCAAACTTCACAGGAATGATCCCTAGGTGGTCCTCTATCAGATTCCTAAATTTCATTCTGATTGAACCAGAAAGTCTGGAGTTATCTGCCCTTGAATTAAAAAATGGCTGTTTTGACTTTGTTTTCACTCTAGCCACTACAAATATTTATCAATCAAAACAAAACTTGGTCAGAATGTTGGTGCTGATAAGATCTTGCCTGAGTGCAATTTTCAGCTTGATCTGAATATTATGTCTTGAGTTATGTGCCCTTGAAATTGGCAAAATTACCATTTTTGACCTTATTTTTACTCAAACAACCATAAATATCCACCAATCAACACGAAACTTTCATGTAATCTTACTGGCCATAAGATCTTGCATGTTTGTAACTTTCAGCTTCATAGGAATCTTAAATCATGATTTTTCTGCCCTTGAATTTGACAAAATTGCTGTTTTCGACTTTGATTTTACACTCTTTACATCCACAAATATTGAACAATCAAGTCAAAACTTAAACAAGATGAAGGTGAAGTTAAGATCTTGCTTAAGTGTGATTCTTAGCTAGATAGGAATATAAAATCCTCAGTTATATGCCTTTCAATTTGACAAAATTGCTAATTGTGACTTTTTTCTCACTCTAACAGCCAAACTCACTCTATTAAAGACAAAGCTTGGTAACCAATTGATCTTATACGAGTGTGTTTTCAGTTTTCTAGTTACTTTGTAATTGCTTTAAGAGCAACAAGTTTTGAAAAATTTAGTCAAAACTTGATATGACAAGAAATTCAGGTTTCATCAGCCATTTGCATTAATTTTGGAATATGGTATTTCCCCAATTCTATTTTTAGCTCAAAATCTGTTTTTAGAAATATGAAATATTTTGGAGTAATCAATGGTCTGTCAATTTAGATCTGTTTGGAAGATGGAAAATTTTAATTGCTAGTATCATCCAAAGCTGGAATGTTCTACCATTTCCTTTTACCCTTTCTCAAATGGCAAACATATAGTTTTACTTTCTTTGCTTCAAGAGCAAAACATTTTGAACAATCTAGTTTTGTAACTTTCTTTTTGCTCTATGAAACACAAGCATTGAACAATCTAATCTAATCTTGGATTAAATATTACATGAAACTCAGGCCTGTGGAGCGACTCAAGACCTTCAGGTCTTCTAGTTGTATACATGGAACTGTTCATTACTACGTGTGCACATGAAACTATTCATTACTCATTTTGCATGTACAAACTGACTCTCCAGTAGGTAACTTGAATTTGTATACCATAATATGCTCGACGTTTCAGGCGTTTCAGGCGTCCGGCAATTAACAAGCCGATTTCAAGACGTTGACTAAACATGTAATAATATATTTTCCCATTTTTCAGCCCAACACTAGAATGGATGTCCCATTACTAGGTGATAATTCAGACAACATTGACGCCACTTGTTGACTGTTACAAGCTAAACTACATCGACAAAGATATATTTGTCCAAAGATAAATATATACATGATTTGCTTATTTCAGGTTAATTCTATACACAACTATAACAAAATCTTGTCGATATATTTACAGCCAAACAACACAATAGACGTCAAATTACTAGACGAAAATTTAGACTATATTGACGTCACTTATGGGCTGCAACAGCTAAACTACATCGACAAAGATTTATATGTCGTAGGATGAAATTAAAATATATACTTGTTATGCTTATTTCAGGTTAATTTCATACGCACATGTAATATAATATTGTCTATATATTTCAGCCCACTTCCACAATTGACGTAAAATTACTAGATGATCATTCAGACTATATTGAAGTCACTTGTGGGGTGCTACAAGCTAAACTACATCGACAAAGATTTGTCTGTCCAGGCGTAAACAGGGACTGCATAGAATATGATGGGAAATTGATGACCCCTACAGCGTTTTCTATCCTTGCTGGCAAAGGCAGTTCGAGAGACTGGAAAAGAGCTATCATGATTGATGGGGAGAAAATCAGGTTAAGAAAGTTTTGTTACTTTAGGCTGGGTCTGGAAAATTGGTCCAAATGACATTTTAGGCCAACGTCTAGATTAAGATCGGCCTGTACATAGTTTAAAGCAAAACAAGAATTACATCAAAAATTAATTAAAAGGCGTTAAATTGGGTCTCCATATGGAATAAACATTACCAGTAATATTTTTAGTGTTACAATATTATACATCAATTGGCTTACATTTGGAAAACACAAAGACCATGTAAAAGCCTTTGTATTCTCCCAATTCCTTTAAATTACTTGTTAAACCTTTCCAAGACAGGATCTTAGACTGAAGTTCCTTATAGAAAAGACTTAAGAAAAAATATTGAGACTTGGGAAGAAAGCAATGATGACCAGCATTTTCTTTTTTATCCCCAGCTGATGAAATCATCGGTGGATATTGTTTTGCTTCGTCTGTCCTTCCGTCCGTCCGTCCGTCCGTCCGAGTTTCGTTTCCCCGCTATTACTTGGAAACGATTGACTCGATTTCAATGAAACTTTGTGGCAAGCTTTACTACAAAGAGGAGATGCGCATGTCGTCGGGGTTACCCGGTTCGACTACTAAATTCAGAGCTGCTGCCTCTAATTGGTGAAGCTATATACATACAGAGTAATATTCGTTTCCGCACTTTCTCTTGGGAACCATGGACTCGATTTCAATGAAACTTTCTGAAAAGTTTCACTACAAAGAGAAGATTCGAATATCGTCGGGGTTCCCCGGTTCGACTATTAAATTCAGAGTTACTGCCTCTAATTGGTGAACTTTGGTTCTGTGCAACGGATTTGACCCAAAGTTAAAACATATTTAGTTACATTATATAGGATTATGTTCACAAAATATCATGTCAATTCATACAAAAATAAAGGTTGTGGAGATAGTTTCGTAAAGTTAGTACTTAAAATATAAGCAAAATCTGAGATTGACAGAAGGACGAATACAGAAAATCAACAAACTGATATACATGATTGATGATTCCAAATATCTTCTGACCTTAGTACGTGCAAAATTTCAATTCGATCTGATCTATACAGAAAAAGTTATTTAACTTTAAAGTAAAAATTTGCTTCCCATATCAATTTACCCCACCCACTTTGTCAGCCACTATCTCCAAAAATAAGCCCTCATCAGATTTTTTATACATACAAATTAAAGATATTAATTATGTAACCCTATCAATTCACAGAATTTAAAGAAAATCTATTTTTGAACCCTTGTTGCAACCCATCCTTTAGAGTTACTGCCCGTGATTGGTGAAGCTGCATGTATATATTTACATAGTAATATTCGTTTCCGCGCTTTTTCTTTGAAACCATTGGCTAGATTTCAATGAAACTTTGTGGGAAGCTTTACTACAAACTTGAAAGAGGATATGCGCATATCATCTGAGTTCTATAATTAAATTTAGAGTTAAAGCCACAGATTGGTGAAGCCATATGCATACAACGTGAACAAAGTATTTTGGCGGGGATATCAATTTAACGCATTTGCTTGTTTCCCCCTCAATATTTTCTGTGATATGTACACATGTTTCCTCTTTAAGGTATCCAACCCCTCATAAGCACCAAAGAGCCAGCGGCAAAATTTGAAAAGTGCAAATAATTCCTAAACTGTGTAACATTTCCATTCCAAATACAAATATAAGCATTTTGCACGGTTTAGAATTTTGAATAAATGCATACTTATGGAAATATTTGACAAAAATGTTCAAAATTACCTCCCTTGCATATGAAGATAGAGTAAAATAATATTTGTAAATTGTTTTCTTCTTGAAGCATGATCTTGAAATCCAGCACGGTGTACCAACTTATGTGAAGTGTATTTACAAGTGTGTGTAATTTGATGCATTTCGTACGGCTAGAAAGTGGTGAATTTTTCAGGGTCTGTAAACCTTAACAGTATTCATTTTGTTGTTTGCAGCTGCTTTCATATTAGAACAATCAAAACTTTCTCTGTTTTGGAAAGGGTTAATGCAGAATTATACCGCGTTTCCGTAAAATCCATACAAAGTGAAAGAGGAAATGCATCGGGTTTTATTCGAACAATAGCGTCTCTATGAAATTATGCTTTATGTATGTAAAAGTGTAGCATAGCTTAACTCTGCCCCTTAGTGATGCATAAAAAGACAAAGAAGCAACGCCACCAGTGCGAAAGAATCATGAAATTTTCTAAGAAAAACAAAATAAATCTATCCAATCGCATGAAAAATGATTTGGATATAACCATTGTTCGTTGGATCTTGCTCTGACAGAAAGAAACTATGTGCTCTGAACAACATGTTTAGGCAAAAATCTCGGCGCTGTGCACCTCGGTTTTTACCTACACATGTAGTCCGTCGCACATCGGTTTTTATTTGCGCAATTAAGGTTTACGAACTGAGAATGAAAACACCAATTTCTAGCCATATGAAATGCATCAAATTACACACACTTGTAAATACACGTCACAGAAGTTGATTCACCAGGCCGGATTTCAAGATTATGTTTCAAGAAGAAAATAATTTACAAATATTATTTTACTCTATATTCATACGCAAGGGAGGTAATTGTGAACATTTTTGTCAAATATTTCCCAAAGTATGCATTAATTCAAAATTCTAAACCATACAAAATGCTCATGTTTGTATTTGGAATGGAAATGTAATACAGTTTAGGAATTACTGGCACTTTTCAAATTTTGCCTCTGGCTCTGCATTTCATTCTCAGTTCGTAAACCTTAAGACCTCTAAACTTGTTATTATTTCATGATTATAACACATTTCGTAAAATCCATTGATAACGAAAGAGTAATTGCATCGGGTTTAATTCGAACAATAGCGTCTCTATGAAATTATGCTTTGTATATGTAAAAGTGTAACATAGCTTAACTCCGCCCCTTAGTGATGCATAAAAAGGCAAAGAAGCAACGCCACCAGTGCGAAAGAATCATGAAATTTTCTAAGAAAAACAAAATAAATCTATCCAATCGCATGAAAAATGATTTGGATATAACCATTGTTCGTTGGATCTTGCTCATACAGAAAGAAACTGTGTGTTCTGAACTACGTGTTTAGGCAAAAATCTCTGCGCTGTGCGCCTCGGTTTTTACCTACACATGTAGTCCGTTGCACATCGGTTTTTATTTGCGTAATTAAGACCTCTAAACTTGTTATTATTTCATGATTATAACACGTTTCGTAAAATCCGTTGATAACGAAAGAGTAATTGCATCGGGTTTAATTCGAACAACAAATACTCTATGTAATTATGCTTTTTGCATGTAAACGTGTAACAGCTTAACTCCGCCCCTAAGTGGTACATAAAGAAGCAAATAAACAACACCACCAGTCCGAAAGAATGACCTTAGAATTTTTTCTGGAAAACAAAATTTCCAATTGCATGAAAAAAATTATATGGACTAACTTTTCTTCGTTTAAACTTGTTCACGCAGAGAGTAACGATGAATATAACTAAAAGGCAATAAAATCGCAATGGAAACCGAAAGGCGGACCGGCAAGATGCCGACCTTTTGCTTCCGTTGTCGATCACGGTACAAGTTTAGAGGTCTTTGTAAAACCCCTGTGCTTTGAACAACATGTTTAGGCAAATGCCTCTGTGCTCTGCGCCTCGGTTTTTACATACACATGTTGTCCGCCGTACATCGGTTTTTAGCTCGACTTTTCGAAGAAAATGAGAGCTTATACTGTCACCCGGGCGTCGGCGTTGGCGTTGGCGTCGGCGTTGGCGTTGCAACAAAGGTTAAAGTTTTTTCAAACATCAATAACTTCCATACTATCAAAGGGATTCAACCCAAACTTGGAATACTTATTCACCATCACACCCTCTACCTTACTATCAGGGCCCATGACCTTGGGACCACTGTATTTGGAGTTATGCCCCCTTTATACTAAGCAACTTAGAAAGTCGAGCTCGATGTCTTCGGACAGCTCTTGTTATTTGCGCAAAACAGACCTCTAAACTTGTTATTATTTCATAAATACATTGTATAACCTAACTGTGCTGTAAATATATTTCAGGAGATACATAGACTCCGGTATGCTGTATTTCTACAACCATAAAGATCTTTGCACTGGTCGCTGTAGGTCCAAGTTCGGTAACAAAATATCCCTGCTACCGATGGATCGGCAACTACCCACACCCAGTGGTCTTTCAACTATCAGTACATCTAGTACCCTTAATACATCGTTGAACACGGACAGTGTATTTAACTCGTCAAATGTAAGTCTATTGGTCTTGTAAGATCTTGGATAAGTTTGATTTTTAGCCTGATTGGAATAGAAAGTCCTTCTATCTATTTTATCTTGGATGAGGTGGAATTGCATTATTATCAGATAAGAACTTACAAGAACTTATCTATCCTTATTATTGACCAATCAAGACAAACCTCAGACTCATTGTTGGGGACCATTAGATTAGTTTGACCTTTAGTTGTTTAATCGGGCTAGAAAGGTATATACGTTTAAATTAGGTTAACGCGAACAACCACAGATATTGACCAAGCAGGACAAATCTCTGACACTTTGTTTGTAACTGTAAGATATTTTATGGGTGCAATTTTTAGCTTGATTTTGATATCGCATCCTTACTTGTAGGCCTTGATTAGACAAAATTGCCTTTCTTGACTTTGTTTTCACTGCAAAAGACACATATATTGATCTTTAATTTTTCAGCATGATCATAATCTCACAATATGAGTTGCGTGCCCTTGAAATTGACAAAATGGCTGTTTATCAGTTTATTTTCAGTCTTACATTTTCATATATTGATTGATTCGAACAAAAATTGTGGATCATTTCATCTCGGTTTAGGTGAGTTATTTAGAAACATCATTGTGCTCATATGTATTAATCTATTATCGTTTCTTTCAGAAAATTGGAAGGATGTCCATTACTAAACGTAGTCCTGACCCCGTCAAGAAATCTGACTCAAAGAAAGCAATGAAGGCAAGTAGAATAACAAAGAAACGGAAAAAGAGACAGAAAAATTTGATCTGTGACACTTGCAACAATACTTTCGAAACCTTAAATAACTTGCGTCGACATGTGGTAACACATATGTACCATAGGCAGAGGTATACTTGTAAGCACTGTCCAAAAGAGTTTGTATCTATCGAAGGAAGAGATTCACACGAACTGAGTCATATTGGCGAAAGGCACGTTGAGTGTGACGAATGCGGGAAGTGTTTTTATACTTTGAAAATTCTTAAAAACCACAAATTCTGTGTTCATAAGAATCGCATGCCCGCCTTGTGTTATGTATGTGGAAAATCGTTCAAAAGTAATCAAAACTTGAAGAGACACGCTTCAGTGCACAGCGAAGAGAAAACATTCGAGTGCAAACATTGCAGTAAAAGGTTTAGAACGTTTGAATTGTTGAACAATCATTTGAAAACACACCGAAAATTTGCGTGTGATATATGTTCTGAAACATTTGAAGGTAAACGGGAGCTCAGACGCCACAAAATGACTCATAACAAGAAAGCTTACCAATGTGACCAATGTGAAGCCTCGTTTGACCAGAATTGTAACCTTACTAAACACAAAGTTATACACCTAGGACTTAAACCATACAAGTGCCATATGTGTGACTCTAGTCATGCTCATAGAAGTAATTTGAATAAACATTTGAAGACATCACATAATCTAACACCAAAATCAGAAGGCTGGATAGGAATAAGAAGGGCTAAGAAGGATCTTGATAATGTTTAACATATTTTGGTTTGGATTGAAAATCATATCTACATGTTCTACGTGAGAGATTCAGTAAAAGTTATCAAAGGATAATAGACTCCGGATAATTTGTTTGTTGTTTTTTTATTTAGATTTTATAGGAACATGTCTTGTACAGTGTATTACACAAGGAAATGGTTATTTTATTGAGAATACAAAAAATTGTGAGTAAATTAAAGGGAGAAAATGCTGCGTCAATTAAAAAGTTTTAAAAAGATATTCAAATAGGAACGCCAAAAGAAAGTAGAAAGGGTTAAATGGATTTAAAGAGAAAATTGTGAAATCTCTTATTATGTCGATGTTGAAATTTCAAAATAAAAGATTAGTTACTTAAGATGTTTTGTAATTTTTATGCCACCGTATCAAAAGACCGAGGGCATATTGTTTTACCCGTATCTGTCCGTTTGTCTGTCCTCCGTCCGAAAACTTAACATTTGCCTTTTCTCCAAATGTATGTGACATACAGAGGTTAAATTTGGTATGTTACTTTATTTCAATGATATCTATCTGTTCCATGCAATATGATCTTCCTCCAGGTCCCATATCAACCCTTTGCACGAAAATTTAACATGTTAGAAAAATGGCCATTTCGGGAGCATTGATGTTTTTTCATAAGTGTGTATTAAATAGAGATTAACTAACTGGAGAAATGTGATATGAAAATTGTTTCACTCGAATGGGGTGAGATGCAGTTAAAAACTCGTCCTTCCGGACTCGGACTCGTTTTTTTTTTCAACCGCATCTCACCCCATTCTCGTGAAATAATTTTCATATCACATTTCTTTTGTTAGTTAATTTATTTATTGCATACCTATTCCGAGAATTTACCTCTCATTTTTGGGTAAAAAACACACAAAAAAACGTTCTTATTCCAATCTGATCCAAGGCTTCTTTACACCGCGTATAGATGCATGTTCTTTGTGTATTCAGCAAAAACGGCCGCCATTTTGTTTAAATCTTGACGCAAGCAATGAATAAAGCATCTATCTGGACTTAAAATTATCAAAAACGACTGTAATGAAAACATAAAAAGCAAACTGAATTAAATTCAACCTTTCTAGTTTTCCAAAATAACAGTCTAATTTAAAAAGAAACAACAATAACAAGGTGAACAACTGGAATTACAGATTTATGAAACTATCGATTTAGCGTGTTTTAGACAAAGGGACTGGGATAGCACCAATCTTCATCATATTCTGTGATGTGTAGTTTGGTTGCTTTGAGCAGACGTAAAAACAACAGTCTGTTCGAGTGATTTGAATATGTCACGGAAAAAAGGACAAGGTTCACTTTGTTCAAGTTCGTGATTTCTCTTCAACACACCAGCGCTGAATAGAAGTTCGTTTCCGTCATTAAGCATGTAGGGCGAAGACAAAGAATATAGGTTAGTTCTCTTGAGACGTTTTTCTTTTTTACAAGAGTCTGTAATTTTACATGCATTTACGATGTTATGCATGCATGATCCGTGTTTTGTTGATTCATTAGTTTGGTGCACCTTTGGTATACTGGGTGCAATAAATGTTGTGCTTTGTTTTGGACTAATTAATGACGGAGGAGTGCCGTCCCCCTCACCCCCTTCTCTTTTTAGCTCCACTGGCCTTTCAGGCCAGCGGGCTATTGTCATAGTGGTGTGTCCGTCGTGCGTGCGTCCGTCCGTGCGTCCGTAAACTTTTTCTTTAAAAATCTTCTCCTCAGAAACTACTGGATGGATTTCAACCAAACTTCACAGGAATGATCCTTGGGTGACCCTCTCTCAGATTCCTACAAAGAGTTTGGATTGAACTAGAATAACTTGAGTTATCTGCCCTTGAATGTCAAAAAAAGCTGGTTTTGACTTTATTTTTACTCTAAAATCTACAAATATTAACCAATCAAGACAAAACTTGGACAGAAAATATATAAGCATGATATCCTGCCTGGGTGTAACTTTCAGCATGATCGGAATTTTACATAATGAGTTATGTGCCCTTGAATTTGACAAAATTTCCATTTTCGACTTTGTTTTCACTCTAACAACCATAATTGTTTACCAATCAAGATGATATTTGGACAGAATCTTGTTGACAACAAGATCTTGCTTTTGTGTAATTTTCAGGATGATTGCATTGCTACAATTTGAGTTATGTGCTCTAGAAATTGACAAAATTTCAGTTTTCAACACTTTTTAGCTCACCTGAGCACGAATGTGCTCATGGTGAGCTATTGTGATACCGCTGTGTCCGGCGTCCGTCGTCCGGTGTCCGTCGTCCGTCGTCCGTCAAACTTTGCCTTGTGTGCACTCTAGAGGCCACATTTTTTGCCCAATCAACCTGAAATTTGCTCAGAATGATTGTCTTGATGAAATCTCGGACAAGTTCGAAATTGGGTCATCTGGGGTCAAAAGCTAGGTCACGAGGTCAAATCTTAGTAAAACCTTGTGTGCACTCTAGAGGCCACATTTTTGCCTAATCAACCTGAAATTTGCTCAGAATGATTCTCTTGATAAAATCTCGGACAAGTTTGAAATTGGGTCATCTGGGGTCAAAAACTAGGTCACAGGGTCAAATCTTAGAAAAACCTTGTGTGCACTCTAGAGGCCACATTTTTTGCCCAATCAACCTGAAATTTGCTCAGAATGATTGTCTTGATCAAATCTCGGACAAGTTTGAAATTGGGTCATCTGGGGTCAAAAACTAGGTCACGGGGTCAAATCTTAGAAAAACCTTGTGTGCACTCTAGAGGCCACATTTTTTGCCCAATCAACCTGAAATTTTATCAGAATAATTGTCTTGATAAAATATTGGACAAGTTTGAAATTGGGTCATCTGGGGTCAAAAACTAGGTCACGGGGTCAAACCTTAGAAAAACCTTGTGTGCACTCTAGAGGCCACATTTTTTGCCCAATCAACCTGAAATTTGCTCAGAATAATTTTGGTAAAATCTTGGACAAGTGCGAAATTTGGTTGTCTGGGGTCAAAAACTAGGTCACAGGGTCAAATCTTAGAAAAACCTTGTGTGCACTCTAGAGGCCACATTTTTTGCCCGATCAACCTGAAAATTTATCAGAATGATTTCCTTGATCAAATCTCTGACAAGTTTGAAATTGGATTATCTGGGGTCAAAAACTAGGTCACGGGGTCAAATCTTAGAAAAACCTTGTGTGCACTCTAGAGGCCACATTTTTTGCCCAATCAATCTGAAATTTGCTTAGAATGATTGTCTTGATAAAATCTTGAATAAGCTTGAAATTGGGTCTTCTGGGGTCAAAAACTAGGTCACGAGGTCAAATCTTAGAAAAACCTTGTGTGCACTCTAGAGGCCACACTTTTTGCCCAATCAACCTGAAAATTAGTCAGAATGATTGTCTTGATGAAATCTCGGACAAGTTTGAAATTGGATCATCAGGGGTCAAAAATTAGGTCACAGGGTCAAATCTTAGAAAAACCTTGTGTGCACTCTAGAGGCCACATTTTTTGCCCAATCAAACTGAAAATTGACCAGAATGATTGTCTTGATGAAATCTTGGACAAGTTTATAATTGGGTCATCTGGGGTAAAAAAACTAGGTCACAGGGTCAAATCTTAGAAAAACCTTGTGTGCACTCCAGAGGCCACATTTTTTGCCCAATTAACCTGAAAATTTATCAGAATGATTGTCTTGATCAATTCTCGGACAAGATCGAAATTGGGTCATCTGGGGTCATAAACTAGGTCATGAGGTCAAATCTTTGTAAAACCTTGTGTGCACTCTAGTGGCCACATTTTGCCCAATCAACCTGAAAATTGATCAGAATGATTGTCTTGGTCAATTCTAGGTCATGAGGTCAAATCTAAGTTAAACCTTGTGTGCACCCTAGAGGTCACATTTTTTGCCCAATCAACCTGAAAATGGATGTACAAAAAGTTATTATATCAGGTGAGCGCTTCAGGGCCAATGGCCCTCTTGTTTCACTTTTGTGGCCACATATATAGATTAATACTGACAAAATTTGGACAGACCATAAGATCTTGCTCGAGTTTAATATTCAGCTTGGTTATTGTGGTGTTCAAGACATAAATTATCAAGTCAAAATCATATTTTTAGATCAGAATGTCTTTATTTTCATGACCACTATGTTACATGCACAATCGCAACTTCTTGAACTAATTATCATAAAGAAAAACAACTCTTACTGAACTTTAAATTGCTCATATCAAAAGTTACTTCCCTTAGTCTACCACAATTATTAACTCACATATTGAATTATGTGCCCTTGAATTTGGCATAATGACAGTTTTCAACTTTATCATCACTCTAAAAATCCCCAAAATATTAGTCAATCATTTACCTTCTTTTCGCTTTGACCACATAATTGCTTCTCTTTACTTTCTGCTCTAAGAATCACAAGAATTTAAAAATATATCAGTTTAAGCATTTACATAAATTTGTCAATTTTTTTTTATAGTAAACCACAAAAAAATCAGGCCTGTGGAGCGACTCAAGACCTTCAGGTCTTTCTAGTTTTCTTGGCTCATTGTTTAATCTTTTTACATCAATGCATGAGTCTTTTTTTATCTCTAACTCTAACATGTAGGAATTTTTCGCGTGTCGTCCTTAAAATTCGTTACTCACCCGAAGCTATTCGGGCGACCTCATAAAAACCGATGTTGTAAAGTTCCACTGCTAGATTCAAAAGATGATGATGATGCTTACATCAAAATGGATGTGAAAATAGGATTTGTGTAAAATATAGCATATAGAATATTGAGTAAATAGGAGAAAATGCTGATTATCAGCAACTTCCAGTCCGTCGGGACTGTCTGGTTTAACATTGCCCCAAATAAGACCTTGGACTAGTTTTATCAAAACATTTAAGACATATTCTCGTGTAACCGATGTCTTACGACTAGTGTATTGACGGCGAGATTTGACCCGACAGAGCAGGCCAAGCGGAAAGGTCAACAGACTTATCGTCCAGGGGTGATAGGTGTGCCGGGACCCCTCGTGATTTGCTGAACACTTCGCATGCTTCGCTATTTACAGCTTGCAATCTTATCATTCAACGACTTAACAGTATTTACACGTGCATACATTTGTCGCGTCATCTTAAAATGGTAATTGGTTAACTGAATATGCAAAAATGCCGATCCTAGTCAGCCTGTGCCATCTGTACGGTATGACCGGGATGTGAACTGTATTTAAATATTTTCAATTTTTTTTTGGAGATAACGCCTATTTTAATGATTAGCTTTACTGAAAATTTCGATCCAAACGGACCACGGTAGCAAAACACTTTTATTTGACTAGGTAAGATAAAATCTTATTTTCACATGGCGGCACAATGTTGTATAACGGATACAGTGCATGCTTTTACGTAAATTGACCACGGACCATTCCCGTCTAAAATGGACAATAAACTTTTCCACTTCTGTGAACAGTTAAGGTCACTCTGTCGGGTCAATTATTTTCCTCTATAGGGCAAAAATAACGTGTCGCGAAAAAAATAAAGACTCGTGTAGTACGGTTGTTGCTTTAACCCTTTCCCAAACAAGACTTGGTTTTGACGTCCCCAATAGAAAACACTTTGGAAAACATTGATACAAAAGAAGAAACTGCTGATAACCAGCAGTTTCTCCTTTTGTCTCAATATTTTCTGTAGTACATTATACACAAATTCTATCTTTAATAACATTCTTTTTGTCATTTGCGGTAGCTTTCAAATTGGACCCCCTAAAATTTTGTTGTTTGGGAAAGGGTTAACCGTTTCATAGGACATTTGGAAGACGAGAATATGTCCTAAATGTTTTGATGAAATGTTGATCACTAGGATTTACTAACTTGTTTTGTCTAAATATTTTTTTGTATTGTTTTGTGCTCAAATACTGTCTTTATAAACATTCACTTTGTGATCAGCGACAACTTTCAAATTAATAATACTAATCTAAATTGTTGCTGTTGACCTTCAGGTCTTTCTAGTTTCTTTTTACATCAATGCATGAGTCTTGACTCTTGATTTTTTATCTCTAACCCTAACATGTCGGATTTTTTCGCGTGTCGTCCGTAATATTCGTTACTCACCCGAAGCTATTCGGGCGACCCCATAAACAACCGATGTTGTAAAGTTCCAGTGCTAAATTCAAAAGATGATGCATTCATCAAAATGGATGTATAAAAATAGGATTTGTGTAAAATATAGCATATACAATATTGAATAAATAGGAGAAAATTCTGATTATCAGCAACTTCCAGTCTGTCGGGACTGTCTGGTTTAACACTTCCTTAATAAGACCCTGGACTAGTTTTATCAAAACATTTAAGACATATTTTTGTGTAACCGATGTCTTACGACAAGTTTAGGGCAGTAGTCACGTTTCGCGAAAAAAATAAAGACCCAGGTAGATCTAATACGGTTGTTGCTTTAACCGTTTCGTAGGACATTTGGAAGACGAAAATATGTCTTGGATGTTTTGATGAAATGTTGATCACTAGGATTTACTTGTTTTGTTTAAATATTTTTTGTATTGTATTGTGCACAAATACTGTCTTTATAAACATTCACTTTGTGATCAGCGACAACTTTCAAATTAATAATTCTAGTCTAAATTGTTGCTGTTTAGGAAAGGGATAGTATGTGGCATCTTTGGATCTGTTACAAGGTCCCTAACTGCATTTTAGAAATTCTTTATTGTATCCGAATCCGACAGTATATTGGCACAGCTCGATAATGTTCTGTGTTGTTCTTTATTTGGTTTTTACTGAGCTATATCAACTGTAAGAGATTGATAATACAGCGCTGAGTACATGCTGATCTTGAAAAACGGTGGTATCAATTACAAATACTAAAAAAGACTATTTTTTCGATGTTTATTTCAGACAAATGAAGGAATGCCCATGATTGAATCAGATTCAGAGAAGAAACCTCGATCGGAGAGAATGATTGATGGCCTTACATCAAAGAAGAAATGTGTAAGGAGACCGAATGAGTTCATTTGTGATACTTGTAACAAGAAATTCACAAGACGCTATAACCTGCACAATCATGTATTGAAACATATACGCAATGGACCAATATATGCATGCAGGCGCTGTGATAAGAAGTTTATAACCCTACGGGAAAAGAATTTACATGAAAGGACTCATGGCAAACATTCAGTAGAATGTGATAAATGTGGGATGCATTTTCCCACACAGTCTCGTCTTAATCGCCACGAAATCAAAGTTCACGAGAAATGTAAGCCTTACTTGTGTCATGTATGCGGCAAATCGTTTTACAGTGATGGAGACTTAAAAAACATTTGTTAATGCATGTCAATGAGAAAATGGTTGATTATTGGAAAAAACTGCATCACTTATGTGACGTATGTGGAAAATCGTTCACAAGCAGACAACATCTGCAGAAACACACATTAGTGCATACCGGAGAAAAAATGTTCGAGTGCAGCCATTGCAATAAAAGGTTTTACGTGCTTAAAGCTTTGGAACTTCATTTGAAGACACATCAAAAATTCGTTTGTGACATATGTTCAGAAATATGTGAAGGTAAACGGGAACTCAGACGCCACAAAATGACCCATAACAAGAAAGCTTACCAATGTGATCAATGTGAAGCCTCGTTTGATCAGAACTGTAACCTTACTAAACACAAAGTTATACATCTAGGACTTAAACCATATAAGTGTCATATGTGTGACTCTAGTTATGCACACAGAAGTAATTTAAATAAACATTTGAAGACAGCACATAATCTAACACCAAAAGCTGCTGGCTGGATAGGAATAAGAAGGGCTAAGAAAGAAACTTGATAATGTTTAACATATTTTGGTTTGGATTGAAGATCTTATCTACATGTTCTACGTGAGAGATTCAGTGATGAGAAGGGCTAAGAAAGAAACTTGATAATGTTTAATAAAACATATTTTGGGTTGGATTGAAAATCATATCTACATGTTCTACGTGAGAGATTCAGTGAAAGTTATCAAAGGATAATAGACTCCGGATAATTTTTTTGTTGTTTTTTTTATTTAGATTTTATAGGAGCATGTCTTGTATTACACAAGGAAATGGTTATTTTATTGAGAATACAAAAATTGTGAGTAAATTAAAGGGAGAAAATGCTGCGTCAATTAAAAAGTTTTAAAAAGATATTCAAATAGGAACGCCAAAAGAAAGTAGAAAGAGTTAAATGGATATAAAGAGAAATATGTGAAAATAAAGGTGGATTCTCTAGTTATGTCCATGTTGAAATTTCAAAATAAAAGATTAGTTCCTTAAGATGTTTTGTAACTTTTATGCTCCGTATCAAAAGACCGAGGGCATATTGTTTTACCCGTGTCTGTCCATCTGTCTGACTGTCCCTCCGTCCTAAAACTTAACATTTGCCTTTTCTCCAAAAGTATGCGACATACTAAGCTCAAATTTGGTACGATGTCTATGTAGCCGGGTACAGGTATTTGGTGATAATTATATCGTAGGCAATGTCGACATGTGGTTCGGTAGCTCAGTGGTTAGAGTGTAGGAACGGTATTCCTGAGGCCCTGGGTTCGAATCCCGGTCGAGCCACGATATTTTTCACCACCTGTTACCCAGGGTTACCCAGGGAACCCAGGGCCTCAGGAATACCGTTCCTACACTCTAACCACTGAGCTACCGAACCACATGTCGACATTGCCATACGATATAATTATCACCAAATACCTGTACCTGGCTACATATACTGAGCAAAAAAGTTTAGCACGTTTTTTAACACATTATTTTTTCAGTTTATGATAATTAAATGAACATTGCTTTGTGCTGTGCAGTTGTCCCGATCGACAACCATTACGCATACAGTGCATGTGCAGAGTGAACATTCAGTGTATTGGACAAAGTCCAGATAAGCAAAAGTCACGTGCGGCACGTGTGCAGTGACATCGATAATGTCTAGCTTGTCCAGAAACACACGATTACACAGATCTGTTAGCAGAATCAATTTAACTGTTACAAATTCTTTGAAATTGATTATGGGAAGGCGAGAAATGATGACGTAAGTTCGACGTCAGAGAGCTCTTTGCATGCTCCAAGCAGGTATGTCTGTTAGAGATGTCGCTTTGCATTTCAATTGTCTCCAATTGACAATTACGCGCCTACGGCACTTGGTTTATGCAACTTTAGCCACCAACGACCGACCTAAATCTTGTAGATCGTGTAAAACGACGTTCAGGGAGGATCGTTTCACATCGACGTCTTGACGACGTTTCGAATTCCTGTCCAGTAAGAATTTAGTGCTACTCCTCCAGGACGTCAAAAGGTATACCGTTAGTGACCAGACTGTCCGGAACAGGCTCCACACAACTTGCATCAGGGTCCTCCGATCTTACGCCAATGACGTTAAGCATCGACATGCAAGGCGTCAGTGGGTATTGACACATCGATATTGATTCAGGAGACATTGGACTGATGTCCGGACGAATCTCATTTTACGTGTCATTAACTGACGGCAGGATTTGTGGTTGGAGAAGATGCGTAAGGCTTGATACCAATAACGTCATCATTGGGACTTTTACGTCGAGTGCAGCGTCATTTTTGGGCAGGAATAGATGAAAACAGTTTAAACAGATCTCATTTCAGTTAATGGCAACCAAACGGTGCACAGGCACTGCAATGAAATTATCCAACCTGTCACAGGACCGTGACGTTGTGATATTTCAATAAGATAATCACCACCCACTTACTCCAAGGAACATACAGAATGATCTACGCCTGAACTGCTTAATCACCAGCAAAAGAACACACAAAGAACATTGTTGGACGTCAGACTAGAGAAAGTAATGACGTCTGTAACGTCAATGGCAATAAGCGTCATCTGCAGCATGAATGGGCAAAGTTTCTTTCTGTGTGGTCAGGAAGCTTCTCTGCAACATGGGAAGACATTGAATGGCGGTCCTAGCTGCTAATGCTGGACATTCGCGTCATTGAAATTTGCTTGACTTTCGATATCTGACCCCTGTGTACTTTAACGTAAGATACCTTACTAACGCTTTAGAATTTTGAAACAGAATTTTCAAGAAGCGCCAGAAAATTGAATTTTCAAACACATTAGAGTTTTATTTTTATGGATTTTGGAATAGTTTTTGACTAGGAAAGGACATTTTCCAAGTGTGCTAAACTTTTTGTGCACAGTATATATCTGTTCCATGCAATGTGACCTTCCTTCAGGTCATCCGTTTACCCTTATCAACCCTTTGCACGAAAACTTAACATTTAAGAAAACGGCCATTTTGGGGGCATTGGTGTTTCACAAACACATCTTGTTATTTATATGAGCCGGGATGTAGATAAACGCCCCTAATAGCATTTGAGACAGCCATGTTTCAAGATCAGGCTGTGCCTATATGCAGTTTGACTCCACGTTATATGGTTGCTACAAAACATGACAAAGTTATTGAAGAACAACATGGTTTCTGATTAGACTGCGTATGCACAGGCTGTTGTGGACCTATGTTGGGCTCAAAAGCCGTAAGGGACGTTTTTCCAGATCCTGGCTCATATGTATTACTAGTAAAAACTCTAGTTTCGATTGTCAGAGCTACAGATAAGTGTTATGAAGATTTTTCAAAATACAGTATTCCATAAATTGTTCATCAAACCCTATATTGTGGTTACGCATTGGAATCATCTCATTGTAGCCTGGGTCCACTCGTCAATATACAATTTGGTCAATAAGATAACGCATAAAAAATCAATACCCGTTAGATATTGCGGCACCCGTTTTTGATCGTGTTGATATTGACGCCTGGGAACAAGCACGGTATTTTCCAATGATAAGCCGATAAACCGATTGATCTATCCCGCCAACGAGCCTCGTTTTAAAACGATAGGCTTTAAATAGATTGTCAAAATCACATATTCATTGTCAGGTAAAATATGTAAAATAAAATGGTCGAGAAAAAATGAATAATTATGAAGAAAAAATTTGACAAAAAGTTAATAAATATTTCGAAAAATGTTTTTTTATGCCCCCGTATCGAGAGATCGGGGGCATATTGTTTTACTCGTGTCCGTCTGTCTGTCTGTCTGTCCGTCCGTCTGTCTGTCTGCCTCTGGACAAGACTGGGTGGGATCCGGACGGCAATTTTCGATGCTTTTTTTCCGGGTTTCTTGCAATTTTTTACGTGTTTTGGACTTTTTTAACACCTTTAAATTTTATTTTTTTCTGTCCCTATCCCATGTTACCCGGGGTGAAATTTCGGTTACTCTAGGCATCGCCTAGACAATCAGACAAACTTAAATCTGGCGTTATGCAAATACCGCTTCTTATTTTTTGCCAAAACTTTTGAAATCAATTAATTATCAAATAAAGAATATGTCTACGAAATTTCATTGAAAAATATCAAAGCATTGGGAAAATATTGAACTTTGAATTTTTAGGAAATATTGACAGACACTCTCTGGTTTGACAGACAACTCTAGGCGATGCCTAGAGTAAAAGGAAAAAGTTATTATCGATTTTCTAATAAGCTAATGAATATTTATCCTTGATTTTTTCCACAACATAAACTTTGGTACCAATCAATATTTCAGCCAAAATTCATAAAAAAATCTTGAATACTTTTTTAATCAAACCATTTTCAAATTTTACTATTTTATTGACAGACAGTTGCAGACAGCAGAAAATGGCAGACAAACTTTTGTTTTCAAAAATATCTTGAACAATGCAATATTTCGATTTGAAAATTTAGGACATAGCTATGGACTTCGTAGCCAACAGTTTGTGTGAAAAATAAACAAAAATGACAAGCTTTTCTATGGAGGCGACACATGAGGATATGGAATCACTAGGGTCAAGTCAGGTTCACTCGATATGGTTTTCTTTGTATATCTTCATTTCTGCTAAGACTAGAAATAAAAACGAATCATAGTTATCTATGTAATAAATCTATTTATCAAATAAAGTATAAAAGTTTTGGTATAAATGCTTGACTGAAGCTGTGCGCTCTGTATTTGAGCTACACCAACCGACACTTTTGCACCAATCCTAGGTAGCGGGTCCTGTGTTTTGACTATTTCTCTTAATTCTCTCATTTGTTCCTGTTTTTTAATCGTGTAAACCATTATGGCATGTTAAACATCAATTTTAAAAATAGATTTGAGGCCACTGGTCGATATTTCTGATGGCGGGGGCTCAAACATGCAGTTCCTTGAACCCCAAACCGGACATCGGGTCAAAATTTAGTTCCATGATTTTGGTTCTCGTAACATTCCTCCATTAACGCTAATGCTAGAAGTTGAAACAAAACATGGTTATCTAGCTAATCAATCTATCTATTGTATAGAGTACAAAAGTTTTGGCATTGGTACTCAGATCAGCTTGTGCACCCGGATCTTGGGCTTCAAAAATTCTAAAGTTTGGTTTTAAATTAAGGTGATAGGTCCTGTGTATTGGTTATTTCTTTAAATGTTTTATTTGGTTTTTGTCCTCACACTCTGACATTGGCTTGGATTGGCTTAGCGTGCCTTGTCTTGTCTTGCCTTGCATTGCCTTGTCTTGTCTTGCCTTGCATTGCCTTGGCTTGTCCTGTCTTGGCTAACCTTGTCTTGAATTACATTGCCTTGCCTTGGCCAAGCTTTGCTTGGCTCGTCTTAGCTTGGCTGGCTTGGCTTGCCAAAGGCTTGGCTAGCCTTGGCTTGGCATGACATGGCTCGGCTTGGCTTTGCCTTGCTCGGCTTGCCTTGCCTTGCCTTTCTTTGCCTTGTTTTGCCTTACCTAGACTTGCCTTGAACTGCCTTGCCTTGGCTTTGCTTGGCTCGCCTTGGCTTGGCGTGCCTTGCCTTGCCTTGGCTTGACTAGGTTTGGCTTGCATTGGCTTGGCTTGGCTTGCCTTGCCTTGGCTTAACTTGGCTTGCCAATCCTTGTCATGCCTTGCCTTGCCTTTTCTCTCCTTGGCTTGGCTTTGCATGGCTATGCTTGGCAGGGCTTGGCTTGGTTTGGCTTGGCTTGGCTTTGTTTAGCTTGGCTTTCCTTGCCTTGCCTTTGCTTAGCTTGGCTTGCCTTGCCTTGCCTTAGCTTGTCTTGCCATTTCTTACCTTGGCTTGCCTTGCTTTGCCTTAACTTGGCTTGGCCTTTGGCTTTGCTTGTCTTTTGGGTTGGCTTTGCTTGGCTTGGCTTTTGGCTTGGCTTGGCTGGGCTTTTGGCTTGGCTTGGCTTGGTTTGTCTTTGCTTGGCTTGGCTTGGCTAAGATTGCCTTGTCTCTCCTTGTCTTCTCTTGCCATGGCATGGCATGGCTTGTCTTGGCTTGACTTGGCTTGTCTTACCGTGCATTGCCTTGCCTTACCTTGCATTGCTTTGCCTTGGCTTTGCTTGGCTTGGCTTGCCTTGGCTTGGCTTGGCTTGGCTTAGTTTGCCTTGCCTTGGCTTGTCTTTGCTTTGATTGGATTGCCTTTGCTTGGATTGGCCTGCGTTACCTTGCTTTGCCTTGGCTTGTCTTGGTTTGGCATGGCTTGGCACGGCTTTGCCTGGCTTGGTTTGCCTTGCCTTGGCTTGCCTTTGCTTGGATTGGCTTGCCTTTGCTTGGATTGGCCTGCATTACCTTGCTTTGCCTTGCCTTGTCTTGGTTTGGCATGGTTTGGCACGGTTTGCCTGGCTTGGTTTGGCGTGGCTTGCTTTGGCTTAGCTTGCCTAGGCATGGCTTGCCTTGGCTTGGCTTGGCTTAGTTTGCCTTGCCTTGGCTTGCCTTTGCTTGGATGGGCTTGCCTTTGCTTGGATTGACCTGCGTTACCTTGCTTTGCCTTGCCTTGTCTTGGTTTGGCATGGCTGGGCACGGCTTTGCCTGGCTTGGCTTGGCTTGGCTTGCCTTGGCTTGGCTTGCCTAGGCATGGCTTGGCTTTGCTTGGCTTGGCTTGCCTTGCCTTGTCTTGCCTTGCCTGGGCTTGGCCTGGCTTGGCTTGGCTTGGCTTGTCTAGGCCTGGCTTGGCTTGGCTTGGCTTGCCTTGGTTTGGCTTGTCTTGGCTTGGCTTGTCTTGTCTTGCCTTGCTTTGACTTGATTTGCCTTGACTTGGTTTGCCTTGGCTAGGCTTTAATTTGGCTTGGCTAGGCTTGGCTTCGCTTTTGGCTAGGCTTGGCTTTTGGTTTGGCTTCGCTTGTCTAGGCTTTTGGGTAGGTTCTGGCTTGACTTGGCTAGTCCTGGCTTGGCTTAGCTTGGTTTAGCTTGCCTTGCCTTGACTTGCCTTGTCTTGCCTTGGCCTGGCTTGCCTTGGCTTGGCTTGGCTTGACTTGCATTGGCTTGGCTCATCTTAGCTTGGCTGGCTTGGCTTGCCATAGGCTTGCCTTTGTTTGCCTCGTCTTGGCTAGCCTTGGCTTGGTTTGGCTCGGCTTGCCATGACTTAGCTTGGCATGGATTTGCTTTGCTTGGCTTGCCTTGCCTTGGCTTGCCTTGCCTTGCCTTGCATTGCTGTGTCTTGCCTAACCTTGCCTTGCCTTGAACTGCGTTGTGTTGCCTTTGCTTGGCGTGGCTTGGTTCGCCTTGCCTTGCCTTTGCTTGGCTTGCATTGCCTTGTCTTGCGTTGGCATGGCTTGGCTTTTGGCTTGGCTTGGCTAGGCTCTTGCCTTGGCTTTACTTGGCTTTGCTTGGCTAAGATTGCCTTGTCTAGCCTTGCATTCCCTTGTCTTGCTTTGGCTTGCCTTGGCTTGGTTTTGCTTGGTTCGCCTTGACTTTGCTTGCCTTGCCTTGGTTATGCTTGGCTTGTCATGACTTGACTTGGCTTGGTGGTGCTTGGCTTGCCTTGGATTGGCTTGACTTGCCTTGCCTTGTCTTCCCTTGCCTTGTCTTCCCTTGACTTGGCCTTGCTTGGCTTGGCTTGGCTTGGTTTGGCTTGGCTTGCCTTGCATTTGGTTTTCTTGCCTTGCCTTGCCTTGCTGTGCCTTGCTGTGCCTTGCCTAGTCTTCCTGTACCTTGAACTGCCTTGCCTTGCCTTGGCTTGGCATGACTATGCTTGGCTTTGCTTGCCTTGGCCTGTTCTCCCTTGGCTTGACTTGGCTTGGCTTGGCCTGCATTGGCTTGGCTTGCCTTGCCTTTGCTTGACTTGGCTTGCCAAGTCTTGTCATGCCTTGCCTTGCCTTTTTTCTCCTTGACTTGGCTTGGCTTTGCATGGCTATGCTTGGCAGGGCTTAGCTTGGCTTGGTTTGGCTTTGCTTGGCTTGGCTTGCCTTGCCTAGGCTTAGCTTTGCCTGGCTTGCCTTACCTTAGCTTGCCTTGCCATTTCTTACCTTGACTTACCTTGCTTTGCCTTGGCTTGGCATGGCTTGGCTTGGCTTTTGGCTGTGCTTGTCTTTTGGGTTGGCTTGGTTTGGCTTGGCTAGGCTTTTGGCTTGGTTTGTCTTTGCTTGGCTTGGCTAATATTACCTTGTCTTTCCTTGTCTTGTCTTGCCATGGCTTGACTTGGCTTGTCTTACCTTGCCTTACCTTGCATTGCTTTGTCTAGGCTTTGCTCGGCTTGGTTTGCCATGGCTTGGCTTGGCTTGGCTTAGTTTGCCTTGCCTTGGCTTGCCTTTGCTTGGATTGGCCTGCGTTACCTTGCTTTGCCTTTCCTTGTCTTGGTTTGACATGGCTGGGCACGGCTTTGCCTGGCTTGGCTTGGCTTGGCTTGCCTAGGCATGGCTTGGCTTTGCTACGCTTGCCTTGCCTTGTTTTGCCTTGCCTGGGCTTGGCCTGGCTTGGCTTGCCTAGGCCTGGCTTGCCTTGGTTTGGCTTGTCTTGGCTTGGCTATTCTTGCCTTGCCTTGCGTTGACTTGATTTGCCTTGGCTAGGCTTTAATTTGGCTTGGGTAGGCTTGGCTTTGCTTTTGGCTAGGCCTGGCTTTTTGTTTGGCTTCGCTTGTCTAGGCTTTTGGGTAGGCTTTTGGCTTGGCTTGGATTAGCATGGCTATGCTTAGCATGGCTTGGCTTGACTTGGCTTTGTTTGCCTTGGCTTGGCTTGGCTTGGCTTAGGTTTGTTTGGCTTGGCTTGGCTTAGCTTGGCTTGCCTTACCTTGCCTTGGCTTGGTTTTGCTTGGCGTGCCTTGCCTTTTCTTGCCTTGCTATTTCTTACCTTGGCTTGGCTTTTGGCTTGGCTTGGCTTGGCTTGACTTGGCTTGGCTTGGCTAGGCTTTTGGCTTGGCTTGCATTGCCTTATCTTGCGTTTGCTTGGCTTGCCTTAGTTTGGCTTGGCTTGCCTTGCATTTGCTTTTCTTGCCTTGCCTTGCCTTGCTTTGCCTTGCTGTGCCTTGCCTAGCCTTCCTCTGCCTTGAACTGCCTTGGCTTGGCTTGACTTGGCTTGGCTTTGCTTGCCTTGGCCTGCCCTGTCTTGGCTTGACTTGGCTTGGCTTGGCCTGCATTGGCTTGGCCTGGCTTGCCTTGCCTTTGCTTGACTTGGCTTGCCAAGTCTTGTCATGCCTTGCCTTGCATTTTCTCTCCTTGACTTGGCTTGGCTTTGCATGGCTATGCTTGGCAGGGCTTAGCTTGGCTTGGTTTGGCTTTGTTTGGCTTGGCTTGCCTTGGCTTGGCTTGGCTTGCCTTGCCTTAGCTTGCCTTGCCATTTCTTACCTTGGCTTGCCTTGCTTTGCCTTGGCTTGGCATGGCTTGGCTTGAATTTTGGCTTTGCTTGCCTTTTGGGTTAGCTTGGTTTGGCTTGGCTAGGCTTTTGGCTTGGTTTGTCTTTGCATGGCTTGGCTAATATTACCTTGTCTTTCCTTGTCTTGTCTTGCCATGGCTTGGCTTGGCTTGTCTTACCTTGCCCTGCCTTACCTTGCATTGCTTTGCCTAGGCTTTGGTCGGCTTGGTTTGCCTTGGCTTGGCTTGGCTTAGTTTGTCTTGGCTTGCCTTTGCTTGGATTGGCTTGCCTTTGCTTGGATTGGCCTGCGTTACCTTGCTTTGCCTTGCCTTGTCTTGGTTTGGCATGGCTGGGCACGGCTTTGCCTGGCTTGCCTTGGCTTGGCTTGCCTAAGCATGGCTTGGCTTTGCTTGGCTTGGCTAGGCTTGGCTTCGCTTTTGGCTAGGCCTGGCTTTTTGTTTGGCTTCGCTTGTCTAGGCTTTTGGGTAGGCTTTTGGCTTGCCTTGGCTTAGCTTGCCTTGTCTTGCCTTGCCTTGGCTTGGCTTGCCTTGGCTTGGCTTGCTTTTCTTGGCTTGCCTTGACTTGCCTTGCCTTGCATTGCCTTGTCTTGGCTTAGCTTGGCTTGTCTTTGCTCGTCTTGGCTTGACTGGCCTGGCTTGCCATATGCTTGTCATGACTTGGCTTTGCTTGGCTAGCCTTTCCTAACCTTGGCTTGGCTGGGCTTGGCTAGCCTTTGCTTGGCTGGGCTTTGCTAGCCTTTGCTTGGCTTGGCTTGGCTTCGCATGGGTCGGCATGGCTTGGCTTGCCTTGCCTTGCCTTGCCTTTGCTTTTCTTGCCTTGCCTTGCCGTGCCTTGTCTAACCTTGCCTTGCCTTGTACTACCTTGGCTTGGCTTGACTTGGCTTGACTTTGCTCGCCTTGGCTTGGCTTCCCTTGCCTTGGCTTGGCATGGCTATGCTTGGCATGGCTTGGCTTGGCTTTGTTTGGCTTGGCTTGGCTTGGCTTACCTTGCCTTGCCTTTGCTTGACTTGGCTTGACATGCCTTGCCAGGCCTTGCCTTGCCTTTTCTCTTCTTGGCTTGGCTTTGCTTGGCTTGGCTTAGCATGGCAATGCTTGGCATGGCTTGGCTTGACTTGGCTTGGTTTGCCTTGGCTTGGCTTGGCTTAGGTTTGTTTGGCTTGGTTTATCTTGGCCTGCCTTACCTTGCCTTGGCTTGGTTTTGCTTGGCGTGCCTTGCCTTTTCTTGCCTTGCCATTTCTTACCTTGGCTTGGCTTGGCTTTTGGCTTGGCTTTTGGCTTGGCTTGGCTTCGCTTGACTTGGCTTGGCTAGGCTTGACTAGGCTTGGCTTGGCTTGGCTAGGCTTTTGGCTTGGCTTGGCTTGACTTAGCTTGGCTTGGCTACGATTGCCTTGTCTAGCCTTGCATTGCCTTGTCTTGCCTTCGCTTGGCTTGCCTTGATTTGGCTTGACTTGCCTTGCATTTGCTTTTCTTGCCTTGCCTTGCTTTGCCTTGAACTGCCTTGCCTTGGCTTGGCTTGACTTGGCTTGGCTTTGCTTGCCTTAGCCTGCCCTGCCTTGGCTTGACTTGGCTTGGCTTGGCCTGTATTGGCTTGGCTTGGCTTGCCTTGCCTTTGCTTGACTTGGCTTGCCAAGTCTTGTCATGCCTTGCATTGCCTTTTCTCTCCTTGACTTGGCTTGGCTTGGCTATGCTTGGCAGGGCTTAGCTTGGCTTGGTTTGGCTTTGTTTGGCTTGGCTTGGCTTGCCTTGGCTTAGCTTGGCTTGCCTTGCCTTAGCTTGCCTTGCCATTTCTTACCTTGCTTTGCCTTGGCTTGGCTTTTGGCTTTGTTTGTCTTTTGGTTTGGCTTGGTTTTGCTTGGCTATGCCTTTGGCTTGGTTTGTCTTTGCTTGGCTTGGCTAATATTGCCTTGTCTTTCCTTGTCTTGTCTTGTCTTGGCTTGACTTAGCTTGGCTTGGCTACGATTGCCTTGTCTAGCCTTGCATTGCCTTGTCTTGCCTTTGCTTGGCTTGCCTTGGCTTTGCTTGGCTTGGTTTTGCTTTGCTTGGCTTGGCTTCACTTGCCTTGCCTTGGCTTCACTTGCCTTGCCTTGATTAGGCTTGGCTTGTCATGACTTGGCTTGACTTGGCTTGGTGTTGCTTGGCTTGGCTTGCATTGGATTGACTTGACTTGCCTTGCCTTGTCTTCCCTTGGCTTGGCCTGGCTTGGCTTGGCTAAGCTTAGCTCAGCTTGGTTTGGCTTGGCTTGCCTTGGCTTTGCATGGCTCGGCATGGCTTGGCTTGGCATGGCTTGGCTTGGCTTGGCTTGCCTTGCATTTGCTTTTCTTGCATTGGCTTGGCTTGGCATGGCATGGCATGACTTGCCTTGCCTTGACTTGGCTTGGCTTTGCTTGACTTAGCTTGCCATGCCTTGCCAGACCATGCCTTGCCTTTTCTCTCCTTGACTTGGCTTGGCTTGGCATGGCTATGCTTGGCATGGCTTGGCTTGGCTTGGCTTGACTTGGCTTAGCTTGGTTTTGTTTGGCTTGGCTAGGCATGGCTTGCCTTACCTTGGCTTGGCTTTGCTTGCCTTGCCTTGCCTTGCCATTTCTTACCTTGGCTTGCCTTGGTTTGGCATGGCTTGGCTTGGCTTGGCTTGGCTTGGCTTTTGGCTTTGCTTTGCTTGACTTGGCTAGGCTTTTGGCTTGGCTTAACTTGTCTTGTCTTTCCTTTGTTTGGCTAAGATAGCCTTGTCTTGCATTGTCTAGCCTTACCATGCCTTGGCTTGCTTTAGCTTGGCTTGGCTTAGCTTGACTTGCCATGCCTTGGCTTGGTTTAGCTTAGCTTGCCTTGCCTTGCCTTGGTTTGGCTTGGTTTTGCTTGGCTTGGCTTTGCTTGGCTTTCATTGGCTTGCCTTGCCTTGCCTTGGTTAGGCTTGTCTTGTCATGGCTTGGCTTGGCTTTGTGTGGCTTGGCTTGGCTTGCCTTGAATTGGATTGGCCTGGTTTGGATTGGCTTGCCTGGCCTTGGCTTGCCTTGCTTTGGCTTGGCTATGCTTGACTTGGCTTGACATGCCTTGCCAGATCTTGCCTTGCCTTTTCTCTCCTTGGCTTGGCTTGGCTTGACTTGGCTTGCTTTGGCTTGGCTTGGCTTGGCTTGGCTTGACTTGACTTGGCTTGGCTTTGTTTGGCTTGGCTTGCTTTACCTTGGCTTGGCTTGGCTTGGCTTGCCTTGGCTTGCCTTCGCTTGCCTTGCCTTTTCTTGCCTTGCCATTTCTTACCTTGGCTTCATTTGCCTTGCTTTGCCTTAGGTTGGCATGGCTTGGCTTGGTTTGGCTTGGCTTTTGGCTTGGCTTTTGGTTTGGCTTCGCTTTGCTTGGCTTGGCTAGGCTTTTGGCTTGTCTTGGCTTGGCTTGGCTAAGATTGCCTTGTCTTGTCTAGCCTTTCCTTGCCTTGTTTTGCCTTGGCTTGGCTTGCCTTGCCTTACCATGCATTTACTTGGTTTTGCTTGGCTTGACTTAGCTTGACTTGACTTGGCTTGCCCTGCCTTGTTTTGGCTTGGTTTTGCTTGGCTTGGCTTTGCTTGGCTTGCCTTGGCTTGGCTTGCCTTGCCTTGGTTAGGCTTGGCTTGTCATAGCTTGGCTTGGCTTTGCTTTGTGTGGCTTGACTTGGCTTGGCTTGCCTTGAATTGGATTAGCTTGACTTGTCTTGCCTTGCCTTGGCTTGGCTTGGCTTGGCATGGCTTGGCTTGGCTTGGCTTGTCTTCTCTTGGCTTCTCTTGCCTTGCCTTGCCTTTTGTTGCCTTGTCTTGCCTTATCTTGGCTTAGCTTGGCTTGGTTTGCCTTGGCTTGCTTTGGCTTGGCTTGGCTTGCCATGCCTTGCATTGCCTTGCCTTGGCTTGGTTTAGCTTGGCTCGGCTTGACTTGGCTTGACTTTGCTTCGTTTAGCTTTGCTTGCCTTACCTTGGCTTGTCTTAGCTTGCCTTGCCTTGCCTTGCTTGGCTTGACTTGGCTTCTCCTGCCTTGCCTTGCCTTGTACCTCTTGTATCTCTTTGGCTTGACTTGGCTTGCCTTGCATTGTCTTGCCTTGCCGTGCCTAGGCTTGGCTCGGCATGGCTTGGTTTGGCTTGTCTTGGCTTGCCTTGCCTTGCCTTGCCTTGTCTTGCTTGGCTTGACTTGGCTTCTCTTGCCTTGCCTTGCCTTATTCCTCTTGTATCTCTTTCGCTTGGCTTGGCTTGGCGTGATTTGACTTGGCTTGCCTTGCATTGCCTTACCTTGCCGTGCCTAGGCTTGGCTTGGTTTGGCTTTGCTTGACTTGTTTTGCATTGCCCTGCATTGCCTCGCCTTGCCTTGGCTTGGCTTGGCTTGACTTGCCTTGCATTACCTTGCTTGGCTTGGCACGGCATGGTTTGGCTTTGATTGGCTTACCTTGGCTTGCCTTGGTTTGACTTGGCTTGACTTGGCTTGGCATGCTTTTGCTTGCCTTGGCTTGGCTTGGCATGGCTTGGCTTGACATGGTTTGGCTTGGCATGGCTTGGTTTGGTTTGGCTTGGCTTGGCTTGGCTTGGCTTGGCTTGCCTTGCCTTGCCTTGCCTTGCCTTGGCTCGCCTTGCCTTGACTTGTCTTGGCTTGCCTTGGCTTGCTTTGCCTTGCCTTGCCTTGGTTTGGCTTTCATTGACGCCAAAAGCCGTAAATCTGGTCAAAATTCAGTTCCCTGATTTTGGTTTTTGTTACATTCCTCTATTAATGCTTATGCTAGACATTGAAACAAAACATGTACCTAGCTAATTAATCTATCTTTTGAAGAGAGCACAACAGTTTTTGCATTAGTGCTCCGATCAGGCTGTGCACTTTGATCTTGGGCTACACCAATTGTAAAGCTTGGCTTTCAATGTATGTGTTAGGTCCTGTGTTTTGTCTATTTCTTCATTTCTTTCTCTGGTTACTGCCTTATCATAAAAATGATAAATGAATGTTCAATCTCTTTTTCAAGCACAAATTTAAGGCCACCAGCCCATATTTCGGATTGATGGCGCTCAAATATACAATCTTTTGACCCAAAACCCGGAAATAGGGTCAAAATTGAGTTCCTCGCTTTTGGTTTTCGTAACATTCCTCCATTAATTCTAATGATTGAAATTGAAACAAAACATGTTTATCTAGCTAATTTATCTATCTATTGAATAGAACACAAAAGTTTTGGCGTAGGTGCTCAGATCAGGATGTGCACTTTGATCTTGGGCTACACAAATTGTAAAGTTCGGCTTGAAATGAAGGCTATAGGTTCTGTGTTTTGGCTATTTCTCCAAATGTTCTCTTTGAATTTGCATTCTCATTGTGGAAATGATAAACAAATGATCAATCTCTGTTTCAAGCACAAATTCGAGGCCACCAGCCCATATTTTAGATTGATGGAGCTCGAACATACAGTGCTTTGACCGATAATGGCAAAATCGGGTCAAAATTGAGTTCCATGTTTTTTGTTTATTCGTTACATTCCTCCATTAATAATGATGCTAGATATTGAAACAAATACAGTTATCTAGCTAATTAATCTATATATTGAATAAAGCAAAAAAGTTTTGGCATAGATGCCCAGATCAGTCTGAGCGCTTCGATCTTGGGCTACGCCAACTGTAATTTTGGCTCCATTTGTTGGTGGTGGGTCCCGTGTATTACTTATTTCACTAAATTCTCTCAATTATTCCTGCTCTCTGTTTAAGGAATATCAAATCCTTATGTCAAGCACGAATTGAGGCCACCGCCCTATATCATAGATCACAGAGGCTCGAACATACATTTCGTTGACGCCAAAAGCCGTATAACTAGTCAAAAGTCAGTTCCACGATTTTAGTTTTCATTACATTCCTCCATTAATGCTTATGCTAGAAATTGCAACAAAACATGTTAATCTAGCTAATTAATCTATCTATTAAATAGAGCACAGCAATTTTGGTATAGGTGCTCAGATCCGGCTGTGCACTTTGATCTTGGGCTACACCAACTGTAAGGTTTGGCTTTTAATGTAGGTGGTATTTCCTGTGTTTTATCTATTTCTTCATTGTTTCTTTTGTTACTGCCTTCTCGTTTTTAAAAAAGATAAATGAATGTTCAATCTCTGTTTCAAGCCCAAATTTGAGGCCACCAGCCCATATTTCAGATTGATGGGGCTCGAACATACAATCTTTTGATCCCAAAACCCAATATGGGGTTAAAATTGATTCATCGCTTTTGGTTTTCGTAACATTCCCCCATCAATGCTAATGCTAGAAATTGAAACAAAACATGTTTATCTAGCTAATTTATCTATCTATTGAATAGAACAAAAAAGTTTTGGCATAGGTGCCCAGATTAGGCTATGCACTTTGATCTTGGGCTACACAAATTGTAAAGTTCGGCTTGAAATGAAGGCTATAGATTCTGTGTTTTGGCTATTTCTCCAAATGTTCTCTTTGGATTTGCATTATCATTGTGGAAATGATAAACAAATGATCAATCTCTGTTTCAAGCACAAATTTTAGGCCACCAGCCCATATTTTAGATTGATCCGGCTTGAACATACAGTGCTTTGATCCCAAATCGCAAAATCGGAACAAAATTGAGTGCCATGTTTTTGGGGTTTTTTTTTTTTTTTTCGTTTTATTCCTCCATCAATAATAATGCTAGAAATTGAAACAAACGCGGTTATCTAGCTAATTAATCTATCTATTGAATAGAGCAAAAATGTTTTTGCATAGATGCCCAGATCAGTCTGTGTGCTTTGATCTTGGGCTACACTAACTGTAGTTTTGGCTCCAATTGTAGGTGAAGGGTCTTGTATTTTGCTTATATCTCTAAATTCTTTCAATTGTTCCTGGTCTCATTTTTGAAACGATTAAGGAATATTAAATCCATATTTCAAGCACAAATTGAAGCCACCGGCCCATATTATAGATTGCAGGGGCTCGAACATTCAGTTCTTTGACCCCCAAAACCGGAAAACGTGCCAAAATTGCGTTTGTTGCTTTTTGTTACAGTCCTTCGTTAATGTTGATGCTAGAAATAAAATCAAAACATGGTTATTCAGCTAATTAATCTATTGAATAGATTACAAAAATCATGGCATATGTGCTCAGATCAGAGTGTGCACCCTGATTTTGTGCTACATCAATTATAATGTTTGGCTTTCAAAGAAGGTGATAGGTTGTGTGATTTGGCTATTTCCCCAAATTTTCTCTTTTGTTTTTGTCGTCTCGTTGTGGAAATGATAAAGGAATGTTTAATCTCTGTTTCAAGCCCAAATTAGAGGCCACCGGTCAATATTTCAGATTGGTGGGGCTCGAACATACAGTACTTTCACTCCAATAACCCGAAATCAGGTAAAATGAGTTCATTGCTTTTGTTTGTTTTTCTGGTTTCATTCCTCCATTAATGCTAATGTTAGCAATTGAAACAAATACGGTTATCTAGCTCATTCGATTATACGAATATACCGAATAAAGTATTAAAGATTTGGCATAGATTCCTGGATCAGTCTGTGTGCTTTGATCTTGAGCTACACTAACTGTAATTTTGGCTTCATATTTAGGTGGTGCGTCCAGTGTTTTAGCTATTTCTCTAAATTCTTGTAGGTGTTCCTGCTTTCTCATTGTAGAAACAATTAAGGAATATAACATATCTGTTTAAAGCACAATATTGAGGCTACCTTCCCATATTTCAGAATGCAGGGGCTCGAACATACAGTATTTTGTCCCCCCAAAAATCCAAAAACAGGTCAAATTTGAGGTTCTTACTTTTAGTTTTCGTTATATTCTTCCATTATTGCTAATGCTAGAAATTAAAAACAAAACATGGTTATCTAGCTAATTAATCTATGTATTGAATAGAACATAAGAGTTTTGGCATAGATGCCCAGATTAATCTCTGCGCTTTGACCTGAGACTACACCAACTGCAATGTTGGCTCCAATCGTATGTGGTGGGACCCGTGTTTTACGTATCTCTCTAAATTCTCTCAATTGCTTCTGGTCTCTCATTTTGGAAAAGGTTAAAGAATATTAAATCCCTATTGCAAGCAGAAATTTTAGGCCACCGGCCCATATCTATTGATTGCAGGGGCTGATATTCTATGACCACAAAAACTGTAAATCTGGTCATAATTGAGTTCATTGCTTTCGGTTTTCGTTACATAATTCCAGTAATTCTCCGGTGAATATTATAGATTGCGGGGTGCTCGTAGTCGAGGGGTAGAGCGTCGGCCTAGCGACTAAGAGGTTCCGAGTTCGATTCCCGGTAGCGGGAGTTGTTCAAGGCTTCTCATTGGCCCAAACATTCGGCGTGAGTACTGGTGGATTTCCAGGAAGCTCAATCGAGAGGGATTAAAATAAGTTGAAGAAACTTGCTTCCCAATCGATGAAAAATAAATGCGTTCAATGGAACGTCTGAAGAAAGAAAACGAAGAAATAATTCCGGAACTGGATTTTATATACCTAAAAATAGAAAAATAATAGATTCTTTTTACATCGATTCAATGTAAAATGATACGCAACCTTCAAATTTTGAAAATAATGAAGGAAACAAGTAAAATATTGTCAGATTATCCCTCTTTTATTGCCCTCTAGGGAACGCCTAGCCTGTCAGACACATTAGTCGGGAGCTGGATATCATATACCTTAAAATGAATAAATATTAGAACATTTTACTTGGATGCAATGTATAATACTACACAACCTTAAGATTTTGTAAAGTTACGAAAGATAGGAAAAAATATTGTCAGATTATCCCTCTCTTTTTGTCCTCTAGGGAACGCCCAGCCTGTCAGACATATTAGTCGGGAGCTGGCTTTCATATACCTTAAAATGGATAAATATTAGCAAATTTTTACTTGGATTCAATGTATAATACTACACAACCTTAAAATTTTGTAAAGTTACGAAATATAGGAAAAATATTGTCAGATTATCCCTTTCTTTTTGACCTCTATGGAACGCCTGAACCGTCAGACACATAATTCCGGAGCTGGATTTTATACCTCAAAATAGAAAATTAATAGATTTTTTACATCGATTCAATGTATTATCATACGCAACCTTCAATTTTTGTACAATAATGAAGGATAAAAATGAAATATTGTCAGATCATTCCTCTCTTTTTGTCCTCTATGTAAGGCCTACCCTGTCAGACACATTAGTCGGGAGTTGTATTTCATATACCTTAAAACGGATAAATATTAGAAAAAATTTTCTTGGATTCAATGTATAATACTACACAACCTTAAAATTTGGTAAAGTTACGAAAGATAGGAAAAAGATATTGTCAGATTATCCCTCTCTTTTTGTCCTCTTGGCAAAGCCTAGCCTGTCAGACACATTAGTCGGGAGCTGGATTTCATATATCTTAAAATGGATAAATATTAGAACAATTTTACTTATATTTAATGTATATTACTACACAACCTTAAAATTTTGTAAAGTTACGAAAGATAGGAAAAAAATATTGTCAGATTACCCCTCTCTTTTTGTCCTCTAGGGAACGCCCAGCCTGTCAGACACATTAGTCGGGAGTTGTATTTCATATACCTTAAAATGGATAAATATTAGAAAAATTTTTCTTGGATTCAATGTATAATACTACACAACCTTAAAATTTGGTAAAGTTACGAAAGATAGGAAAAAGATATTGTCAGATTATCCCTCTCTTTTTGTCCTCTAGGCAAAGCCTAGCCTGTCAGACACATTAGTCGGGAGCTGGATTTCATATATCTTAAAATGGATAAATATTAGAACAATTTTACTTATATTTAATGTATATTACTACACAACCTTAAAATTTTGTAAAGTTACGAAAGATAGGAAAAAAATATTGTCAGATTACCCCTCTCTTTTTGTCCTCTAGGGAACGCCCAGCCTGTCAGACACATTAGTCGGGAGCTGGATTTCATATACCTTAAAATGGATAAATATTAGAACAATTTTACTTGGATTCAATGTATAATACTACACAACCTTAAAATTTTGTAAAGTTACGAAAGATAGGAAAATGATATTGTCAGATTACCCCTCTCTTTTTGTCCTCTAGGCAACGCCTAGCCTGTCAGACACATTAGTCGGGAGCTGGATTTCATATACCTTAAAATGGATAAATATTAGAAAATCTTTACTTGGATTCAATGTATAATACTACACAACCTTAAAATTTGGTAAAGTTACGAAAGATAGGAAATAATATTGTCAGATTATCTCTCACTTTTTGTCCTCTAGGGAACGCCTAGCCTGTCAGACACATTAGTCGGGAGCTGGATTTCATATACCTTAAAATGGATAAATATTAGAACAATTTTACTTGGATTCAATGTATAATACTACACAACCTTAAAATTTGGTAAAGTTACGAAAGATAGGAAAATGATATTGTCAGATTACCCCTCTCGTTTTGTCCTCTAGGCAACGCCTAGCCTGTCAGACACATTAGTCGGGAGCTGGATTTCATATACCTTAAAATGGATAAATATTAGAACAATTTTACTTGGATTCAATGTATAATACTACACAACCTTAAAATTTTGTACAATTACGAAATATAAGAAAAAGATATTGTCAGATTACCCCTCTCTTTTTGTCCTCTAGGCAACGCCTAGCCTGTCAGACACATTAGTCGGGAGCTGGATTTCATATACCTTAAAATGGATAAATATTAGAACAATTTTACTTGGATTCAATGTATAATACTACACAACCTTAAAATTTGGTAAAGTTACGAAAGATAGGAAAATGATATTGTCAGATTACCCCTCTCTTTTTGTCCTCTAGGCAACGCCTAGCCTGTCAGACACATTAGTCGGGAGCTGGATTCCATATACCTTAAAATGGATAAATATTAGAACATTTTTACTTGGATTCAATGTATAATACTACACAACCTTAAAATTTGGTAAAGTTACGAAAGATAGGAAAAAATATTGCCAGATTATCCCTCTCTTTTTGTCCTCTAGGGAACGCCTAGCCTGTCAGACACATTAGTCGGGAGATGGATTTCATATGCCTTAAAATGGATAAATATTAGAATATTTTTACTTGGATTCATTGTATAATACTACACAACCTTAAAATTTTGTAAAGTTACGAAAGATAGGAAAATGATATTGTCAGATTACCCCTCTCTTTTTGTCCTCTAGGCAACGCCTAGCCTGTCAGACACATTAGTCGGGAGCTGGATTCCATATACCTTAAAATGGATAAATATTAGAACAATTTTACTTGGATTCAATGTATAATACTACACAACCTTAAAATTTTGTACATTTACGAAATATAAGAAAAAGATATTGTCAGATTACCCCTCTCTTTTTGTCCTTTAGGCAACGCCTAGCCTGTCAGACACATTAGTCGGGAGCTGGATTTCATATACCTTAAAATGGATAAATATTAGAACAATTTTACTTGGATTCAATGTATAATACTACACAACCTTAAAATTTGGTAAAGTTACGAAAGATAGGAAAAAATATTGTCAGATTATCCCTCTCTTTTTGTCCTCTAGGGAACGCCTAGCCTATCAGACACATTAGTCGGGAGCTGGATTCCATATAAATGTGGGTTAAACTGGATAAATATTAGAAAAAATTTACTTGGATTCAATGTATAATACTACAAAACCTTAAAATTTTGTAAATTTACGAGAGATAGGAAAAAAATATTGTCAGATTACCCCTCTCTTTTTGTCCTCTAGGGAACGCCTAGCCTGTCAGACACATTAGTCGGGAGCTGGATTTCATGTACGTTAAAATGGATAAATATTAGAAAAAAATTTACTTGGATGCAATGTATAATACTACAAAACCTTAAAATTTGGTAAGGTTACGAAAGATAGGAAAAAAATATTGTCAGATTACCCCTCTCTTTTTGTCCTCTAGCATTACACCAAAAGCCCGGTGACCAGAATATCCAAATACTTCTAAATAAAGTTATAGATATGTGACAGTTGCGCATAACATTTAACCAAGAATTTCTAGGTCCAAAATGGTAAGAAATCCACTAAATCAATTGCCTGAGTAATGAATACTTGCTTTGAGGCTGATTTTATGTTATAATGGTAACAGAAGAGTGTACAAAGTTTCAGAGCAATTTCATCAGCAGTAGAAACAAATAATCATAGATTTAAAGACAGTTGCACCTAGAAACTGAACCATTTCTACGCATTGCTCGATCTCTCGAGTAAGATGCAGATGCGCTACCAATTGTTCTAGGGCTGTGTCTGCTCGAGTGACCGGAATATCCCCCCCCTATATGCCACTAATAGTCCCACTAAAAAGTAATACAAAATTCAATTTTGAAATGTACATTTCTCTCTATATATATCTTAAGTTAATGATATATACCCGGTAATAATAATTTATGTTCGTTCATTTTTTAAAGGGGGCCTGGTTTGGGAAAACGACTTAAATAGGCCTACTACAAAATCAAGTGTCTACCTTTTTAACGATAGTTCGTTATAACTCTTCCGTAATTATCATAATTTTAAAGTAGGCTGGTATAAAGAGCTGTGTAAGACAAAAATTGTGCTTACTAAGGTAAAAACCATTCATAGAAAATATTGAAGAACAATGAGAAAATTCTGATAAACAGCATTTGTTTCTCTTCCTTCTAGATTTTCCACAACCATTCCCAGAATTTCTACAAAATATCCCACCCCAAAATGTGAAAATCGAAATTATAGTTTTAGTGAAACATTTTAAAAACATTCTAGACAGAATATGGGTAACATTTTTTTCATTTTTTAACTTCAAAAATGAATTTTCTATTCGGACTCTAACGAGAATTGTGATTATCATGACGTCAATAAATATGTAATTTGTTACAGAAAATAAGTGGACGGTCAAAAGTTTTGACCAGCATATTTGCATATCTAATGATTTGTAAATCCATCTAATGATTATATATTGGAAGAATACCCCCCCCCCACCCCACACACACACACGCGCGCGCACACATAGCAAAGCGAAATTTTTAAAAAAAAAGACCAATTTAATCAATGCGAGGAATTGCGTTACAATTACAACAGCCATTGAAGAAAATATTCAATATGCCTTTTGATACATGACTGATTTGAATTTTGTTTGAGGAAGAGAATATGTGAAAATGTCACGGATGTGTTGGATATGATGCAGGTCCTATCTTTCAAGAAGCACTCGATAAAAAGTAAATGACGATTAAACAAAAACTTCTTTGTACGTCAATAACTTAAATACCACGAGTTGTTTGAAATATTAATCACATCCATGAAAGTCCATGTATTTTTTTTCTTTTTCTATGCTTCAAACTATATTGAGATCGGTCATGTATCAATATAATTTATTGAATGTTTTATGCCATGTTGCTGTTATTGTGTCAAACATACAGAATAATGGTACAAAACGCTCGCCATACGTTCTCATACGCTGAATACATTAGAAGAAGAAGAAGAAGAAGAAGAAGAAGAAGAAGAAGAAGAAGAAGAAGAAGAAGAAGAAGAAGAAGAAGAAGAAGAAGAAGAAGAAGAAGAGGAGGAGGAGGAGGAGGAGGAGGAGGAGGAGGAGGAGGAGGAGGAGGAGGACGACGACGACGACGACGACGATGATGACGACGATGATGACGAGGATGATGACGAGGATGATGACGAGGATGATGACGAGGATAATGACGAGGATAATGAAGAGGAATGAAAACAAGGAAGGAGGAGAACGACAACAAGAACAACAAGAGCAAGTAAGAGAAGAATTGGGTATCAATTAGTTTTTATGCTTATGACCAATTTATGGTTTCATTGAGAATGAATCCAGACCAAATACTTCAGGAACTGCCTGTGCATACCTCCAGAAATCAATTTTATAGTCCCTGTTCTAACCATTGTGTGATCTGAAGTTGACCTCATACGATGAAAAGTTGTGCAAATAGATATTTTTCGAAATATTTGACACGTTCTTCATAGGCTGGTACTATACGTTTCGGTGTGACTGCACCATAAGGTGCAGTCACACCACAGCGTATGGAGCCAGCATATGGGTAACGTATGGATTTTTGCATACGCTGGTATAGTCCGTAAATATTGACCTGAACCTGTCGAATATACAATGAGAAATTGTGATGCGGAATAATCACGCTCTGACATATATTGTCACGTGAAGCATGTGCAGAGTCACAATGCTTATTGAAACTATCTACTTTGTCTGACAGTGTATAGTTGCTTGCGAGTATTGATTATTCTGTGTCACAATTACTCGTTGCATATTCATCGGGTTCAGGTCAAAATTTACAGACCATATACACTGAAATACGCTGGAAGTACGCTAGGGAACGTTGTCCTACGTTACTCATACGCTGTGTACGTCGGTATACGCTGATGGACGCTAAAGGACAAACTAATTTTTGAACATGCACAAAGTTTGTCAGTGTATACCAGCGCATGAATTTTACGCTCGTCATACGTTTCTCATACTCTGAATACGGAAGAGGTACGCTAAATGTGCGTTACTCATACGCCGAGTACGCTTCTCATACGTTGAGTACCAGCAACGCAAATATGGAGGTTGCCGAGCTGCACCATCACAATAATTTGTTAAAATTATGCTTAACACGTTGGGGTACGTCGGTGTACGCTGATGCACGTTGAACGCCATATTTTTTAATGTGCACAAAAAAATCAGCGTAGAAGAACAAGAACAAGGCGACAATGATGACAACGATAAAGAAGCAGAAAACGACGAGCATCAATATTCCCCTAGTTTCTTCTTTTGCCTGAATATTATTTTATCTCTTATCTATTATGGGCGTCAAATGCAGATCTTGCTTGTTAGGGAAAGGGTTAATAAGCTGTGGAAGACCAGAGCTTCGCCTTCTCCTGTACAAACTATACATAGAAACTATTGAAGGAAATGAATAAAATGCTGATAAACAGCAATTATTTCTCTTCCCTAGAGATTTTCTACAACCATTCCCATTAGGTCGTCAAATGGAGTCATTGTTTGGGAATGGGTTAAAGATAGAGAAACGGGTTCTTACACGATAGTCGCACTTAAAGTGACATTTCAGAATTTTTTGTCATAAATTTTACTTTTATTTTTATCTGTAAGAGCATATTTCCTTATGAAAATTCTGAAAATTTCAAGCCAAAATATTGCGCCGTTTACGAGAAATTTATATTTCTGTGTTAAAATTGAACAATTTGTTGTAGACAACAGTTCGGATTTATATGCAATTAATCGATTATGTCTCGGCTTTAAATGCATGTTTCTTGCTTATTGGCAACAACTTAAAAAATCTTATAGTATTTCTACTCATTAGAATAACCAATCTTGGCATCAAGACATACTTTACAAAATTGAAATTGGAATGAAATGTCCCTTTAACATATAATTTAGTAAAAACTCCTAACCGACCACTTTGAATTTGGATTTCTTTTTTTCAATTTTTTACAATAATCTATTACCTAATTGGAAGGGCTGGCCACAAACGTTGAGCGACACAAAATTATTACGACATTACATTAAGGTAGAATACCCGTAAAATTGTCATTTTAGATTAATAAAACGTCGGATTTTTTCGAGCGTCGTCGTCACGTATCCGAACCTATCCGGGCGCGGTCGTAAACATTCGGCAACGGAAAGTTCCACCGCCGAATGTTTTCGACCTCGCCCGAATAATTCCAACGTCGAGCGAATCTCCTTAGAGGTAGACTACCTTAAAGACAATTCATCTTTGTCTATGACGCAGGGTTATACAGACAAAAAAATAACAATAAGCGCATAATTATCAGGTCCGTATGAAGCAATTTTATAGGGGTGGGCTCAAGCCCCTGTGTCTGAACATAAGGAGGGGGATAAATAGGATTCACTATAGGCCTACATGTATTTCCAGTGTAAAATAGGGAAATTCTGTATTTTTGCCAACTTTGGAAGTCTTAGTCCCTTCTAGCCCCCACCCCCGTTCCTACGCGCCTAATTATGTGACCAAGATCATTCTACCAAACTTTTATCAGAATCAGTCAAGTCAGTCAATGTTTGAATTGTGTCGACGAAAACATTTTGCAATTATACCCCCCTTTTCGATCACGCAGCATCTTATGGAAATCTCAAAATTTGACGGACTGACAAAGAAGATGACACCAATAAACAACAATCTTCGGAGGAATGTAAAAGACGTAGACATTATACGATTCATAGTTTTTGTCTAATAGAAAATAATTCATTATGGCGAGGAATCTCGTGACACAATGCATTACAACCGCAATTGTAGAAAATCTTCAATACATTACTGATTTGAATTTTGTTTGATGCAGAGAAGGATCTTGTGAAAATTTGACGAATGTGTTGTTTATGATGGATCTTTCAAATAGCTCTTGATAAAAAGTTTTTTAACGACCGAACAAAAACTTCTTTGGTCGTCAATAGCTTTGTTATCATGTACTGTCCATCTATCCCAGAAAAGTTCATGTACATGTAATTGTTCATCTTTTCTTTTTTCAGACTATATTCAGATCGGTCATTTATTATATTTTATCAACATATTCATTGAATATTTTATGCTGTGGTTGTTGTTGTTGTCGTTAAGTCACTTGATTCCTCGACGTATTTATGAAAACATAAGAAATAATCGTGCAATACCCGTTATTTGCTTCTTATACTTGTAAATTACACAATTAATAAGCATCATGGCTTATTTGAAATCAATTATATAAAGATAACACAACTTCGGCTGTTACTGTTTTCATACTATCACTTCAAAGTTGAATTTCAGCATAGTTCGAGTCCATTTTTAACTTGAAAAACATGATTTGATATTCTCCCCTTAGCCAATAAGAATTTATGCTGTATCTAGGTATTGACAAAATGGGCATATATATAAGAATGAAAGAATACTTTTCATTTCTATTGATTTCACTATTTCTGTTTTTGACATAACCGTAGACGGCGAAATTTTATACTGTTTCAATTTGACAGGAGTTATCATTTGCATGTAGGCAATGGCAAAAGCAGAAAACTAGTATGTTTCAGGAAAATAAGAAAATGAAGGTCATCAGTATTTACTTCTTTGCTCCAATATTCTTGGAAATCTGTACAATTTGGGGCCATTTATCAAAATATTTAATAGGGCGTATGTACTTTTGTCTTACCGATGACATTAAACAAGTTTAGGGCAAAAGACGCGTACCGCAAATCGATCAACACCTGGGTTATGCGATTGTTGTTTTAAGCAATTTTTAAGACTTTGGTAAGTCAAAAATATGTCTTAAATGTTTTGATGAAACAGACCCTAGGGGCTTAAACAACAATCTCATAGCCCAGGTCTTGATAGATTGGCGATACACGTCTTTTGCCCTAAACTTGTTTAATGTCATCGGTAAGACAAAAATACGTCTTAAATGATTTGATTAAACTGGTCCCAGGTCTGTTAAGAAAATTTAGTAAAAACCAATACGATGTTTTAATTGGTTTGCTATGCTCCGCCCATTTTACGCCACTGATTCGCTGAAGGTATTTCAATATGTTAAATTGCCCCGCCCATACATATTGCCAACAGCAATTATTGGATAAACACACATGTAATCCACAACCAAGGCTTAATTTCAGAGAGGGTGTGCTATAGTTTATAGGAATGCAATATTTCACAATTATATTTCTTGAAAACAAATAACCCAATGGGTTGATTAACCTAATACCAAGCGACATTTTTTTTTTACTTTTTCAAATCCAAAATTGATGCAGGCAACTATTTCAAGTGAATGAAAGTTTGCTTTTTTGGTTTGAAAACGTTTTGGCAAATAAAGAACTTTCTTGTTACAATCAATTTCTTTCTTTATTTTCCACAATGTTTTCCAGAGCCTTTATCTTGTGAAGCGTCAAGAAGCGTCATCATGTGGGAATGGGTGAACATCTGAAATATTTTAAGGGAAAAGGAATTATGAATTACCGTTTACTGAACGTAAAACAACTGGACTGTTTGAGTTTGAAAGATGATATAGATCATAAATAAAAAGTTGAAAAAATGTGTATATTGGAACACGATTTCGGGAAAAGAAAAGAATACCTTTCTCTTGCACAATGTTGTTTCATCAAGCCTGTTCGAATAGGAGATGTAGTTAATTCACGACACCCCCATGCACATATCGACAAAAAAACTCGAGTTAAAGTCTTTTTTAAAACGTTAATTACGTATGTTGATAGAATACAATACTATTTCGATTTAACCCATTACCAAACAATAAAATTTTAGCCTAGTCCAAACTCATAGATGTTGCAGACGACAAGTTCCATTGAACAAAACTTTACTTTTTTGGTCTTCCCTGGTAGAAAACATTGTGGGAAATGAAGAAATTGATAGTCACAAGCAATTTCTTCATGGTCCACAATGTTTTCCATAGCCTTTATTTTGTGGGGCGTCCAAAAGTGTCAATGTGTGGGAAATGGTTAAGATATGTCTACCTGTAGATAATGAAGAAATAAGTTTGAATTTTGAATGGACCATAATTATGCAAGATTGATTAACCCATTACCAGACGATGAAATTTCAAACTAGTCCAAATTCAAAGATGTTGCAGACGACAAATTCAAGTGAATAAAATTTTATATTTTTGGTCATTTTGTATAGAAAACATTGTGGGAAATAAAGAAATTGCTTGTCACAAGCAATTTCTTCATTTTCCACAATATTTTCTAAAGCCTTTATCTCGTGGGGTGTCAAAAGGTGTCACTGTGTGGTAATGGGTTAAACCAGGATTTGTAATGACTAAACGTTTAAAATAATTTTCCAAGCACAAGATCTTCAATAGACAGAAAAACTTTATAGTAGAGAACCTCCGGGAAAAAGGTGCTAATGGCGATATATTGATTCCCCCTTTTCTCAAAATGCTTTTTAATTGTCCCTATGTTTAGGAGACAAAATCAGCTTTTGAATGAAAAAGGATTAATTAGACAGAAATTCCTTTGAGCAGATGACAAATCAGTATACTAAACAATTTTTTATCATAATATATACTGGTTAAGACATCTATAAATGATTAATAACGCTATCAAAATATTCAAAAGTTTGGCATGAAAATAGCAACAATCAAAGCATGTCATTAGGCCTTTTATGAACTCCTTTTGATATCCCCATATGAATAAGCTGCGAGAATCATTGAAACAAAACAAGAAAATGCCAATAACCAACATTTCCCCTTTTGCGTCAATATTTTCTTTTCTTCAATGCACACAGGTTTCGTATTCATCTACATCCGTTTTGTCGTTTGCAGCAGCGGTGAATTGATACAGTCCAATTTTGACCGTTCGGGAAAGGGTTAACAGGATATTTCTTTCACGTTGAACAATTAAAGTTTAAAGTAAATTCTCTTTCTTTTAACCCCCATGAAGAAACGTTTTAGAATACATTTAAAAAAACACATGCACAAAAAATGATGATAATCAGAATTCCCTCCTTTTGTCATTTTTTTCTGCTCCATTTTATGCACAAATCCTGTCTTTATTAATAAACATTTCGCCAGCAACTTTCAAAATATATTTCGGCCATTTGGGAAAGGGTAATCCAAACTTAAATTGATACTATGGATAACGAATTATTTGACTTTAGGGGTCGACGGCTTAAAGCGGTAAGCAACATAGAGATATATCATTGGTTCGAAAACGTCGTAACTACATCTTGTCAAAGCTATGGTTACGACATTTTTTATCGGAGCGGACTATATGTAACTTACAACAGGGGCCCAAAGTATACATGTTTATTGAAAATTTTATTCTGTCATAATTTTAAATTTAAGGCAAATTTCCCCTTACCCATCTTCACTATGGTAGACTGGTGTAGTTTTTACCCTTTCCCAATCAGCCAGGTTATAAGGTTGTCTAATTCAAAATCTGATGCAGATCACAAAAATTAAATTTTAAAAGATATGACTTGTGTACAAAATAGCATAGAAAATAGTGGGGCGATAGGAAAAAATACTGATTATCAGCATTTTCTTCTTTTTTCTAAAGTTTTAGTAAAGTTTTACTGTAAGGGACGTCAAACAAATTCTTGTTTGGGAGAGGATTTATTCGTTCCCTAATCCTTTGGTTTCACGACCCAAATGTCATTTAGAAATTCATTGAGAGAAAAGAAGAAAACAATGATAAACAGAATAAATCTATGTCATCCTTTTCATGCCATTACATACACTATAATATAGTTCCATGTAAAAATAACTTTGTCGTCTGCAGAACCCGTTAATAGGGCCCGATTTTATCCACTTAACCGTGACGTATTTTCGGACAAACAATAGTATTTTCTTTGGTGTTGTAATAAAATCTCGTAACTACGGCTTGAATCAAGCCGTAGTTACGAGATTTTGTAACAATACTGGCGGTTAGCAAAACATAACGAAACCCAATCTTTTTTCAGCACAATATCCATTGCCATTGAACAAGTATTTTGGTTGATTCTCGATTTTAAGACATTTAACATCCGTGGCAGAAATGAAAACGTCGAATTTTTAATTCTTTATTTGTAGTATTACAATGCCTTTGGTCAACCATTTTGTTTACAAAAAACAAATGAGAAACAAACAAAAAAACTACGAATAATCGTTAACCCTCTCCCTAATAGCGAAACTTGTTGATGAAGATGTTGATACGTCAATGATATATTGATTTACCATTTCCCCCTTTGTTTTGATATTTTCTTTATTACATTTAACACCAATCATGTATCTCTGTCTCTGTTCCTGATTATTTCATTTTCATGTATATTTTCAGTCACAATTCTGTGAAAATAGGAAAATGATCCCCATCATTGACGGATCCAGAAGAGGGGACGTCGGGGAGTTAAAAAGAACCCCCTCTGACGACTGATTATTTCATTTTCATGCAGAAATTCAGTCAAAATTGTATATTATAACGATACGAAGACGAACCCCATTACTTGTATATTCTACCCCTCACCACAGAAATCCTAAATCCGCCACTGCCACGTATTTGAATTATCGACGCCCCTCTATATCCTGGATCCGCCGTAGCAGCTGCATATAAGAATTATGACATTCTTAACTTTAGACATTTCTTTAACATACTTTCAGTGCTCCAAATAAAGATTTTCATTGACGAGAACATCTAAGCTACAAAAGCATTATGCATTATAATACTTTGCAAGTCTGCCTCTCGCCATACCCGGCACGAGATCCTTTTGGAAAAAAAACGGAGCTACGCCTCTTTTTACTGTATTACAAATCCAAAATTATCCATTTACTGAGTCGCTAACAATAATAACGGGTTTGGTTGCTTCCAAACAAAGTATGTCGTATACGGAAAAATCTCAGCTTTAAAATCGTATGCATTGCAGCATCGTCCGAGTGTGCATCTGACTTAGCCAGGCACCAGTTCACCGTGAAGAAACATATTTAAGGTCTATTTACCGTAAGAAAAATAACAAATTTCTCCTTTTACCACATCGCTACACCTAATTGTGGGTTTGTTTGATTCCAAAAAAGGCTGTTCGTGGGCGATAACATCTCAGCTTTAAAATGGTATGCATTGCAGCAGTATCCGAGTGTGGATCTGACTTAACCAGGCACCAGTTCATCGTGAAGAAACATATTTAAGGCCTATTTACCGTTAGAAAAAAAACAAATTTCTCCTTTTACCACATCGCTACACCTAATTATGGGTTTGGTTGATTCCAAAAAAGGTTGTTCGTGGGCGATAACATCTCAGCTTTAAAATTGTATGCATTGCAGCAGTATCCGAGTGTGGATCTGATTTAGCCAGGCACCAGTTCATCGTGAAGAAACATATTTAAGGCCTATTTACCGCAAGAAAAAAGAAAATTTCTCCTTTTACCACATCGCTACACCTAATTGTGGGTTTGTTTGATTCCAAAAAAGGCTGTTCGTGGGCGATAACATCTCAGCTTTAAAATTGTATGCATTGCAGCAGTATCCGAGTGTGGATCTGACTTAACCAGGCACCAGTTCATCGTGAAGAAACATATTTAAGGCCTATTTACCGTTAGAAAAAAAAAACAAATTTCTCCTTTTACCACATCGCTACACCTAATTATGGGTTTGGTTGATTCCAAAAAAGGTTGTTCGTGGGCGATAACATCTCAGCTTTAAAATTGTATGCATTGCAGCAGTATCCGAGTGTGGATCTGATTTAGCCAGGCACCAGTTCATCGTGAAGAAACATATTTAAGGCCTATTTACCGCAAGAAAAAACAAAATTTCTCCTTTTACCACATCGCTACACCTAATTATGGGTTTGGTTGATTCCAAAAAAGGCTGTTCGTGGGCGATAACATCTCAGCTTTAAAATTGTATGCATTGCAGCAGTATCCGAGTGTGGATCTGATTTAACCAGGCACCAGTTCATCGTGAAGAAACATATTTAAGGCCTATTTACCGCAAGAAAAAAAAATTCTCCCTTTACTGCATCGCTACACATAATTATGTGTTTGTTTGATTCCCAAAAAGGTTGTTCGTGGACGAGAACATCTCGGCTTTAAAATCATATGCATTTAAGCAACGTCCGAGTGATCTTCTGTCTGAAACACGCACGAGTTCTTCGTGCAAAACGCGAACAAAGCCTATTTAAGACTATTTCGGGTGATATATATTCCGTTGAAATGGGTCTAGCTATCATACTTCTGGAAAAAAAGTCTGTGGATTTCGAGTTTGTGTACCGAGCTAACATAAAATTTGGACAAGTTGTTCGTCCGTCTCATCGTCTTGGTACAGTCAACGCTAGAATGTCGTAGATATATAGAGTCTTTGATATATATACCGGTATATATAAATATAAAAAGAGAGAAATTATTAATAACACCACCAAAATATACAAAAGTTTGGCATGAAAATAGAAACGACCAAAGCATATAATTATTACGAACTCCTTTTAATGTCCCCATAAGAATATGCATCGGAAAACATTGAGACAGAAAAAGAAAATGCTAATAATTAACATTTCCCCTTTTGCCTTTTGCATGAATATTTTCAGTACTTCAATGAACACAAGTTTCGTATTCATCTACATCCGTTTTGTCGTTTGCAGCAGCGTTTGATTTGATTTAGTCCAAAATTTGACCCTTTGAGAAAGGGTTAATATCCTTTTAACTCCCACGAAGAAACATTTTATAATAGATCTACATTGAAAAAAGTTGAAAACGAGAATAATCAGAATTCCTCCTTTTGTCATGTTTTCTGTTCCTTTGCATGCACAAATCCTGTCTTTATTAATAAACATTTCATCGTCTGCAGCAACTTTCAAATTTTTAAATTATATTTCTGCCCTTTGGGAAAGGGTTAACCAAATTTAAATTGAGACTATGGATAATTAATGATTTGACCTTAGGGGTCCGACGGCAGAAAAGCGGTAAGCAACATAGCGATAGGCCATTGGTTCGAAAACGTCGTAACTACACCATGTCAAAGCTATGGTTACGACATATTTTAACAGAGCGGAGTTGTATCTTACAACAGGGGCCCAAAATATACATGTTTATTGAAAATGTTATTCTGTCATAATTTCAAATATAGGACAAATTTTCCATGTTCACTATGGTAGATCTAGACTGGTGTATTTTAACCCTTTCCCAATTAGACAAATTTTAGAGTTGTCTTATTCAAAATCTGATAGAGATCACAAAATGGATGTTAAAAAGATATGATAGAGAAAGAGATGTTTACTAAATAGCATAGAAAATATTGAGGCGAAAGGAGAAAAGACAGATCATTAGCATTTTCTTCTTTTGCCTCAATGTTTGCCAAAGCCTTACTGTAAGGGACGTCAAAACCAGGTCTTGTTTAGGAGAGGATTAATTCGTTCCAAACCCGGTACTTTTGTATCACGGCCCAACTTTGACATTAAGAAAGTTATTTAGAGAAAAGAAGAAAACGATGATAAACAGAATAAATCTATGTCATTATTTTCTTGTCATTACATACATTTTATAGTTCCATATGAAAATAACTTTGTCGTCTGTAGAACCCGTTAAATTGAACTAGTATTTCGGTGGTCTCATAATTTTTAGACATAACATCCTTGGCAGAAATGAAAACATCGAGACAAAATATTTCTGAAGTCTTTATTCGTATATTATAGGGTCTTTGGTCCATCATTATATTTACAGAATACAAACGAGAGTAACCAAAAATACACAAATTCTGTCTCCTTACCTTCTATCTATATGAGAAAAACTACGAAAAAAATGTTTAACCCTCATCCTAATGGTGAAATTTGTTGAAGAAGATGTTGATACGTTGATGATAACCATTTTCTCCTTTATTTTGACATTCTCTGTATTATATTAAACACCAATCACGTCTCGATAAACCACGCATTTCATGTTTTGCAGGACAGTGGTGGATCCAGAGGGAGTTTGAGGGTTCAAAAGAAACACTCCCCGTTATCTGATTATTTCATTTTCATGTAGATTTTCTGTCAAATTGTGTAAAGATAGGAAAACAACCTCCTTAGTGGCCGACCCGGGGGGGGGGGAGGTCGGGGAGTTCAAACGAATCCTCTCTGAAGCCTGATTATTACATTTTCATTACAGAAATCCTAAATCCGCCACTGTCCTTTATTTCTATTCTAGACGCCCCTCTAAATCCTTGATCCGTGATCCGTCGTAGCAGCGAATGATTCCGTAGCATCAGCATGAGGATGGTGACATTCTTGCCGTAGAAAGAAATCATTTCAATTTCTTGCCGTTCTGGGACAGGACAAGCGTTGATATACATTCTTTTGAAAAAAAAAGCAATTAGGCCTATAATGGTGCAAGTTCTGGTTTTTAACCTTTTCCCAAATGAATTGCAATTCTTTAACTCGTCCAAATTGAATGCTACTGCAATCCACAAAAGGGCGCTACTTTATAATATTATTTATCTATAATATAGTACAAAAATATTGAGACAAAAGAAGATATAGATTTTAAATGATCATTTTGTCGTTCGTTTAGCAAGCGCTTTCTTGGCGTCAAAACCATGTCTTATTTGGGAATGGGTTAATCAGTTTCACTTAAACCTCATATCTTCAAAACTTGCCGTGTTTGTGGTGACATCTAAGATAGAGTTTGTCCGGGAAAAGTAACTTGACACAGTTTTACTACCGAACGCATGTACAAGAACCATTAAATATCGTTGACTTTGAAAAAAAAAATCTCGTGATCCGATGGTCAGGCAGACTGTCAAATTTGGATGGACAGACAGACGTACAGACAGACGAACAGTGGAAAACACAAATTGATCTACTTTTAAATCAACATAAAAATTGATTTAAAATAGGTTAAAGGTATAATCCGATAAAGATAAAGGGTGAATTTATCGATATCGGGTATCGATACGTTGACTCTAAGCGTTGCTTATATAAGCGATGCCTAATGTCTAAGCAAAGCCTAACATCCAGCGCCCTGTCTGTCCATCTGTCTGTCCGAAAACTTAACCTTTGCCTTTTCTCCAAAAGTATTTGACATACAAAGCTCAAATTTGGTATGCTACTTCCTTTCAATGATATCTATCTGTTCCATGCAATTTGACCTTCCTCAAGGTCATCTGTTAACTCTTATCAACCCTTTACTCTACGAAAACTTAACCTTTTATTCCGAAAACTTAATCTTTCCCTTTTCTCCAAAACTATTTGACATACGAAGCTCAAATTTGGTATGCTACTTCCTTTTAATGATATCTATCTGTTCTATGCAATTTGACCATCCTCAAGGTCATCCCTTAACCCTTGATAACCCTTTACCCCACGAAAACTTAACATTTCAGAAAAATGGCCATTTCGGGGGCATTTGTGTTTCATAAACACATCTTGTTTGTCAATGTAAAAACTACCTCATCAATGAGTCATTTAAACTATTTAATCATTTCCCCAACATGGCCTCCCCAACAGAAAAGACTTGGAAGATATTTAGATACCATTTTCTCCTTTTGTTTGAGTATTTTCGTGCTTTATTTCAAACAAATTCTACGTTTATCATCACAAATTTTGTCGCCTCCATGCATCTCCTAAATGGGAAAATCGAAATTGTAGTCGTCTGTAAAAGGAGTAATTGGTGGATAAGATAAACAGACTGATTACATATGTGTTATTGTCTTCTGTAAGTGTGTCACACATTAACCCATTCCCACACATTGACGCTTTTGAAACCCCACATGATAAAGCTTTTTGAAAACATTGTGGCTTTTGAAACCCCACATGATAAAGCTTTTTGAAGACATTGTGGACAATGAAGAAATTGCTTGTGGCACATAATTTCTTCATTTCTCGCAATGTTTTCTACAAAAAGAAAAAAAACATATCATTTACTTGAAAATGTCGTCTGCAGTATCTTTGAATTTAGACAAGATTGAAATTTTGTTACCTGGTTATTAGTCAACCCTTTCTAAAAGGAACAAAGCTTCGACTGCTCCAATTTGAAAACGCTGCAAACCACAAAATGGTTGTTGATAAAGATGGCATTTGTTCACAGTCAGAAAATATTGAGACGAAAGGAGAAAACTGATGGTGATAAGAATTTTCAACGTGTTTAATTGAAAGGGCTTGTGGAAATGTTGAAGCGAAAGAAAAAAATGCTGATAAACAGCATTTTATCCTTTTGCCTCAGTTTTTCTAGTCAACCTTTAAACCCTTAGCAATAACAGTTTACCAAAACTTATAAATTCCAATGATTGCTGAATTGTGCAAAATTTGTTAGCCTAATTAGAATTATCTTCAAAAAGACGGGTACCCGATTTCCATGAAGGGATACGGGTACCAGTCTTGTCCTTGGGGATTTCTGTTACTAAATATAGCACTACATAATTATCTGAACGAGTTACCGTTCGTGAAAATACTACCAAAAATTGTGTAAAAAACAGATGGCGCAATTTAGAAATTTTGTTTGGCCCCAGAGTGATATTTAGACCGGAGAAAGTAAAAGAGGGAAAAATGATCAGTCTGGAACCCAGTCTATCTCATTTAGACGGACGAAAGGAATCCACATAACATAATGTTTTGAATTTGAAATAACAAATTTAGAATAGTTTTGCCCCTTTATATATATAGCTCTGTGTGACTGTTCTTCATTCTGTGTTTTATAAGCTCTGTTATCATCTTTTTTTTCTGAATTTCTATGACATTTCATTGTGTGATTGTTGCCCTGAAAGCCATAGATTACAATACTAATTGGTGATGCAAGTATCATGCTCGACGCCGCATTGATTTGCCAGAATATAGGCTTTTGATTTGGTTGAAAATCAAATCAGCCTAAAATGTTTTACGAAGTGAAAAAAGTACTAGCAATCAATAAAGCTGAACAGTTTCAGAAGCCAACCCGTTCCATCAGCAATACACCAGCTTGATCGGTTTGAGACGACCTCTTGATAATTATCATGAAAGTTTATCAACCCAAATCGTATTTGTAGTAAGGTACGAGGGTCATCCAATAATAAGTGAGACTGTTGTCATATCTCAAAAACTGTCCAACAGAATTTAATGCAACTTGGCACATACATAGCCCATCATATTAGCTATAGAAAAATTGTGCCAAATGTTGTTACCTTGTGACGTCACATTTATGACGTCACTTCCTGTGACACAAACAATTGTAAAGTGGACGCGTCTCATGCGACTTGGCGGTAGACAAAAAATGCATGTATAAAAATTGCATAATTTTAGCGCAATAATGGGACGGGGCTATTTCAAACCTTGCTAAAATGTTTTTGGACAAAGTTTTGTCATATACAGCTGTTTTCTAGTGGGTTGCAAAGTGTAAGGACAAAAGGATTAGTGTATAGAAGCAACCCAGATTTGGTCGGTAAACAAAAGCGAAAAATGAAGGAAAATATCCAAAAATGATGATTTTTGTCTATGTAAATCAGTGCATATTATCTGCAAATGGATCCTATCTTGGAAAACAGCCAATATAGAGTATTGTTGTATATTTCTGATGGCTATCTTGAGACTTGCCTTTTACCAGAAGCTACCAAAGCTGTCTGAACGTACAACATTTATTCTGCATGATAACGTCATCTGTGAAAGGCGGGTAGTTTGACGTCACTTTTGACGCCCTATAATTGCAACATCTTACCGAAATCCAACAATTTTCTGCACATTAGACCATAATTACTTTTCTAAGTTAAAAGAATCATTACAATTTGTGAGTTTTGAGGATTTAAATGCATTGAAAGTAGACGTGGCCAGTCAAATATGACGCATTAGCTCTGGTTGCCTAGCAACCGAAATTAGAAGACTTTTCCACTGATTGCATTGTGTCATTAAAAAGGGAAGATCCTGTATTGAAGGAATATGGGAACATTGAAAGAATAGAAGTCAAGATGTTTCTGCAATAAATAGTCTCACTATTTATTGGATGAGCCACGTACTTGCCATACTTTGGTGTATTTTACTTTGAATTTCTAAAGTCGACAACGATTCTTGCGAAAATTTATACTATACCAATGTTTTGTAAACGATTATTGCTTTAGCAGACGCTCATTGAATAAATAAACTTCATTACTGATCTGGTTTTACATAATGAATTTGTATATTTAGCCATTCTATCTGTGATACTTTATGTTGAATTTTGACTGCACGTCTATTCTATTAAACAGCATTTGATATGCGCAGACATTTACATAAATCTGAGACATTTTTGTATACATGAAACTGTTCATTACCACGTGTGCACATGAAACTATTCATTACCCATTTTGCATGTATAAACTGACTCTCCAGTAGGTAACTTGAAATTGTATACCATAATATGTTCGACGCTTCAGGCGTCGAGCAATTAACAAGCCGATTTCAAGACGTTGACTAAACATGTCATAATATATTTTCCCATTTTTCAGCCCAACACTAGAATGGATATCCCATTACTAGATGATAATTCAGACTACATCGACGTCACATGTGGACTGTTACAACACAGTATATAATCACGTGACTCAGAATTTCCGATAATCTTCAATATCTTTTTTAATACTTGACCAATTTAAATTCGTTTTAAAGCAGAGAGGGTGGGAAAATATCAGGAATAAGCTGGACGTGTTGAATTTCTGAAAAATCAATTGATAAAAAAGTTATTGAAGATAAACCAAAATTTTGGTTTATCTTCAATAACTTTTTAACAGTTGATTTTTCAGAAATCAACCACGTCAATCGAATGCGTGATGTCTGTCCACATTCTCTGCTTCAAACCAAATTCAAATCGGTCCAGTATTTACAAAGTTATTGAAGATTTTCTATAAATATTGTATCACGTGAATATACACCGTGTACAAGCTAAACTACATCGACAAAAATATATCTGTCCAAAGATCAATATATAGATGATTTGCTTATTTCAGGTTAATTCTATACACAACTATAACAAAATCCTGTCGATACATTTACAGCCAAACAACACAATAGACGCTAAATAACTAGATGATAATTCAGACTATATTGAAGTCACTTGTGGGATGCTACAAGCTAAACTACATCGACAAAGATTTATATGTCAAAGGATGAAATTAAAATATATACTTGTTATGCTTATTTCAGGTTAATTTCATACACAAATGTAATATAATATTGTCTATATATTTCAGCCCACTTCCACAATTGACGTAAAATTACTAGATGATAATTCAGACTATATTGAAGTCACTTGTGGTGTGCTACAAGCTAAACTACATCGACAAAGATTTGTCTGTCCAGGCGTAAACAGGGACTGCATAGAATATGGTGGGAAATTGATGACCCCCTACAGCGTTTTTTATCCTTGCTGGCAAAGGCAGTTCGAGAGACTGGAAAAGAGCTATCATGATAAATGGGGAGAAAATCAGGTTAAGAAAGTTTTGTTACTTTAGGCTGGGTCTGGAAAATTGGTCCAAATGACATTTTAGGCCAACGTCTAGATTAAGATCGGCCTGTACATATTTACAAATTAAAAGGTTAAGTTTAAAGCAAAACAAGAATTACATCAAAAATTAATTAAAAGGCGTTAAATTGGGTCTCCATATGGAATAAACATTACCAGTAATATTTTTAGTGTTACAATATTATACATCAATTGGCTTACATTTGGAAAACACAAAGACCATGTAAAAGCCTTTGTATTCCCCCAATTCCTTTAAATTAAACCTGTTAAACCTTTCCAAGACAGGATCTTAAACTGATGTTCCTTATAGAAAAGACTTAAGAAAAAATATTGAGACTTGGGAAGAAAACAATGATGACCAGCATTTTCTTTTTTATCCCAAGCTGATGAAATCATCGGTGGATATTGTTTTGCGTCGTCTGTCCTTCCGTCCGTCCGTCCGTCCGAGTTTTCTTCCCCGCTATTACTTTGAAACGATTGACTCGATTTCAATGAAACTTTGTGGTAAGCTTCACTACAAAGAGGAGATGCGCATATCGTCGGGGTTACCCGGTTCGACTATTAAACTAAGAGTTATTGCCTCTAATCGGTGAAGCTATATACATACAGAGTAATATTCGTTTCCGCACTTTCTCTTGGGAACCATGGACTCAATTTCAATGAAACTGAAAAGCTCCACTTCAAAGAGAAGATGCGAATTTCGTCGGGGTTACCCGGCTCGACTATTAAATTCAGAGTTACTGCCTCTAATTGGTGAAGCTATATACATACAGAGTAATATTCGCTTCCGCACTATTTCTTGTAAGCCATGGACTCGATTCTAATGAAACTTTATGGAAAGGTTCACTACAAAGAGAAGATGCACATATTGTTGGGGTTACCCGTTAATTTAGAGTTACTGCCCCTGATTGATGAATATATATACATACATAGTAAATAGATATTCGTTTCCGTGCAATTGCTTGGAAACCATTGACTCGATTTCAATGAACCTTTGTGGAAAGCTTCACTTCAAAGATGAGATTTGCATATCGTCGGAGTTACCCGGTTCGACTACTTGATTTAGAGTTGCTGTTCCTGATTGTTTAAGCCATATACATACAGAGTAAATAGATATTCGTTTTCGTGCAATTGCTTGGAAACCATTGACTCGATTTCAATAAAACTTTGTGGAAAGCTTCAATACAAAGAGGAGATGAGCATGTCTTCGAGGTTACCCGGTTCGACTACTAAATTTAGAGTTACTGTTCCTGAATGGCGAATCTTTATACATACAGAGTAATATTCGTTCCCGTGCTATTTTTTGAAGCCATGGACTCGATTCCAATGAAACTTTCTGGAAAGCTTCACTACAAAGAGGAGATTTGCATATCAGCGGGGTTACCCGTTTCGACTATTAAATTTAGAGTTACTGCCTCTGATTGGTGAATCTATGTACATACAGAGTAAATAGATATTCGTTTCCGTGCAATTGCTTGGAAACCATTGATTCGATTTCAATGAACCTTTGTGGAAAGCTTCACTTCAAAAAGGAGATTTGCATATCGTCGGAGTTACCCGGTTCGACTACTTGATTTAGAGTTGCTGTTCCTGATTGTTTAAGCCATATACATACAGAGTAAATAGATATTCGTTTCCGTGCAATTGCTTGGAAACCATTGACTCGATTTCAATAAAACGTTGTGGAAAGCTTCAATACAAAGAGGAGATGAGCATGTCTTCGAGGTTACCCGGTTCGACTATTAAATTTAGAGTTACTGTCCCTGAATGGCGAATCTTTATACATACAGAGTAATATTCGTTCCCGTGCTATTTTTTGAAGCCATGGACTCGATTCCAACGAAACTTTCTGGAAAGCTTCACTACAAAGAGGAGATTTGCATATCAGCGGGGTTACCCGTTTCGACTATTAAATTTAGAGTTACTGCCTTTGATTGGTGAATCTATGTACATACAGAGTAAATAGATATTCGTTTCCGTGCAATTGCTTGGAAACCATTGGCTGGATTTCAATGAACCTTTGTGGAAAGCTTCACTTCAAAAAGGAGATTTGCATATCGTCGGAGTTACCCGTTTCGACTACTTGATTTAGAGTTGCTGTTCCTGATTGTTTAAGCCATATACATACATAGTAAATAGATATTCGTTTCCGTGCAATTGCTTGGAAACCATTGACTCGATTTCAATAAAACTTTGTGGAAAGCTTCAATACAAAGAGGAGATGAGCATGTCTTCGAGGTTACCCGGTTCGACTATTGAATTTAGAGCTACTGTCCCTGAATGGCGAATCTTTATACATACAGAGTAATATTCGTTCCCGTGCTATTTTTTGAAGCCATGGACTCGATTCCAATGAAACTTTCTGGAAAGCTTCACTACAAAGAGGAGATTTGCATATCAGCGGGGTTACCCGTTTCGACTATTAAATTTAGAGTAACTGCCTCTGATTGGTGAATCTATGTACATACAGAGTAAATAGATATTCGTTTCCGTGCAATTGCTTGGAAACCATTGACTCGATTTCAATGAACCTTTGTGGAAAGCTTCACTTCAAAAAGGAGATTTGCATATCGTCGGAGTTACCCGGTTCGACTACTTGATTTAGAGTTGCTGTTCCTGATTGTTTAAGCCATATACATACAGAGTAAATAGATATTCGTTTCCGTGCAATTGCTTGGAAACCATTGACTCGATTTCAATGAAACTTTGTGGAAAGCTTCACTACAAGAAGGAGATGTGCATATCTTCGAGGTAACCCGGTTCGATTATTAAATTTAGAGTTACTGTCCATGAATGGCGAATCTTTATACATACAGAGTAATATTCGTTCCCGCGCTATTTTTTGTGAAGCCATTGACTCGATTCCAATGAAACTTTTTGGAAAGTTTTGCTATAAAGAGGAGATGAGCATATCGTCGGCGTTACCCGTTTCAGTTGGATTTAGAGTTACTGCCCCTGATTGTTTCAGCCATTTACAAACAGAGTAATGTATGTTTCCGCGCTATTTCTTGGAAACCATTGGCTGGATTTCAATGAAACTTTGTGGAAAGTTTTACTACAGAGAGTAGATGCTCGTTTCGTCGGGGTTACAAGATTCGACTATCAAAGGATGGGTTGCAACAAGGGTTCAAAAATAGATTTCCTTTAAATTCTGTGAATTGACAGGGTTACATAAGTTTCGACATATTTAGTTATATTATATAGGATTATGTTCACAAAATATTATATCAATTCATACAAAAATAAAGGTTGTGGAGATAGTTTCGTAGAGTTAGTACATCAAAAATAATCAAAATCTGAGATTGACAGAAGGACGAATACAGAAAATCAACAAACTGATATACATGATTGATGATTCCAAAAATCTTCTGTCCTTAGTACTTTGAAAGTACGTGCAAAATTTCAATTCGATCTGATCTATACAGAAAAAGTTATCTAACTTCAAATTAAAGATATTATGTAACCCTATCAATTCACAGAATTTAAGGAAAATCTATTTTTGAACCCTTGTTGCAACCCATCCTTTAGAGTTACTGCCCCTGATTGGTAAAGCTACATGTATATAAATACTTATATAGTAATATTCGTTTCCTCGCTATTTCTTTGAAACCATTGGCTGGATTTCAATGTAACTTTGTGGAAAGCTTTACACAAATTTGAAAGAGGAGATGCCCATATCATCTGGGTTCTATGATTAAATTTAGAGTTAAAGCCACAGATTGGTGAAGCCATATGCATACAGCTTGAACAAAATATTTTTGGCGGGGATATCAATTTAACGCATTTGCTTGATTCCCCCTCAATATTTTCTGTGCTATGTACACAGGTTTCCTCTTTAAGGTATCCAACCCCTAATAAGCACCAAAGAGCCAGCGGCAAAATTTGATAAGTGCAAATAATTCCTAAACTGTGTAACATTTCCATTCCAAATACAAATACAGGATGGCCAACCCTTGATTCGGATTATCGGAGCATATTTGAACAGTTTTACGGTTTTCGTTCCCGATGTTTTTCTGTCCGGTTCCGGAACGCGAATTTCCGGATTAAAGTGTACAATTTATGAATAAAAAATCCGTTCCCCAGAAATTATTTCCGGATATTGAATATTCCGGATTAATGACGTCCGGATAAATGCGGCCCGACTGTATAAGCATTTTGCACGGTTTAGAATTTTGAATAAATGCATACTTATGGAAAAATTTGACAAAAATGTTCAAAATTACCTTCCTTGCATATGAAGATAGAGTAAAATAATATTTGTAAATTGTTGTCTTCTTGAAGCATGATCTTGAAATCCAGCATGGTGTACCAACTTATGTGAAGTGTATTTACAAGTGTGTGTAATTTGATGCATTTCGTACGGCTAGAAAGTGGTGAATTTTTCAGGGTCTGTAAACCTAAACAGTATTCATTTTGTTGTTTGCAGCTGCTTTCATATTAGAACAATCAAAACTTCCTCTGTTTTGGAAAGGGTTAATGCAGAATTACACCGCGTTTCCGTAAAATCCATACAAAGTGAAAGAGGAAATGCATTGGGTTTTATTCGAACAATAGCGTCTCTATGAAAATATGCTTTGTGTATGTAAAAGTGTAACATAGCTTAACTCCGCCCCTTAGTCATGCATAAAAAGGCAAAGAAGCAACGCCATCAGTGCGAAAGAATCATGAAATTTTCTAAGAAAAACAAAATAAATCTATCCAATCGCATGAAAAATGATTTGGATATAACCATTGTTCGTTGGATCTTGCGCACACAGAAAGAAACTAAGTGCTCTGAACTACGTGTTTAGGCAAAAAATCTCGGCGCTGTGTGCCTCGGTTTTTACCTACACATGTAGTCCGTCGCACATCGGTTTTAATTTGCGCAATTAAGACCTCTAAACTTGTTATTATTTCATGATTATAACACGTTTCGTAAAATCCGTTGATATCGAAAGAGTAATTGCACCGGGTTTAATTCGAACAACAAAGGCTCAATGTAATTATTTTTATGCCCCCGATAGGGAGGCATCATAAATTTGACTTGTCCGTCCGTCTGTCTGTCCGTCTGTCTGTCCGTCCGTCTGTCCGTCATTCCGTCCAAAAACTTTAACATTGGCCATAACTTCCTTATTACTTAACATATTCGCTTCATACTTTACCACAACATTCCTTGGTACATTACCTTTCTGTAGGCATATACTTTGGTGACCTTGTCCATGGATGACCTTGACCTTGAACATAGATTGGCCATAATTTAAAATCAAAGCGGTGTCGGGGGCATTGTCATCTTACAGTGACAGCTCTTGTTTTGTATGTAAACGTGTAACAGCTTAACTCCGCCCCTTAGTGATGCATAAAAAGGCAAAGAAGCAACGCCACTAGTGCGAAAGAATCATGCAATATTCTAAGAAAAACAAAATAAATCTATCCAATCGCATGAAAAATGATTTGGATATAACCATTGTTCGTTGGATCTTGCTCACACAGAAAGAAACTATGTGCTCTGAACTACGTGTTTAGGCACAAATCTCGGCGCTATGCGCCTCGGTTTTTATCTACACATGTAGTCCGTCGCACATCGGTTTTTATTTGCGCAATTAAGACCTCTAAACTTGTTATTATTTCATGATTATAACACGTTTCGTAAAATCCGTTGATATCGAAAGAGTAATTGCATCGGGTTTAATTCGAACAACAAAGACTATGTAATTATGCTTTTTGTATGTAAACGTGTAACAGCTTAACTCCGCCCCTTAGTGGAGCATAAAAAAGCAAAGAAGCAACATCACCAGTGTGAAAGAATGACCATTAAATTTTCTCAGAAAAACAAAATATCCAATAGCATGAAAAAAATCTATTTTTATATGGCCTAACTTTTTAGCTCACCTGAGCACGAAGTGCTCAAGGTGAGCTATTGTGGTCACTCAATGTCCGTCGTCCGTCCGTCCGTCCGTCCGTCTGTCCGTCTGTCCGTCTGTCAACAATTTGGTGTTAACACTCTAGCATCCACAAAAGTTGGCCAATCTTAATCAAACTTGGTCAAAGCAAGTATTGTCATAAGTTCTCGGATGAGTTCGATTATGGGCCTGATCGGACTTGGAAGTCTGGAGTTATTTGCCCTTGAACGTAAAAAATAGCTATTTTTTACTTTGTTAACACTCTAGCATCTACAATTATTGATCAATCAAGACAAAACTTGGACATAATGTTGGAGACCATAAGATCTCGGATGGGTTCAATTTTCAGTCTGATCTGACCAGAAAGACAAGAGTTATGTGCCCTTGAATTTGACAAAATTGCCATTTTTGGCAGTTTTCGACCTTGTTTACACTCTAGAATCTACAATTATGAATCAATCAAGACAAAATTTGGACACAATGTTGGGGACCATAAGATCTGGGATGAGTTTGATTTTCAGTCTGATCTGATCAGAAAGTCGAGAGTTATGTGCCCTTGAACTTGACAAAATTGCCGTTTTGACTGTTTTCGACCTTGTTAACACTCTAGAATCTACAATTATCAATCAATCAAGACAAAATTTGGACACAATGTTTGGGATCATAAGATCTTGGATGAGTTTGATTTTCAGTCTGATCTAATCAGAAAGTCGAGAGTTATGTGCCCTTGAACTTGACAAAGTTGCCGTTTTTGACTGTTTTCGACCTTGTTTACACTCTAGAATCTACAATTATTGACTAATCAAGACAAATTTTGGACACAATGTTGGAGACCATAATATTTTGAATTAGGTTGATTTTTAGTCTGATTTTACCAGAAAGATGAGAGTTATGTGCCCTTGAATTTGATAAAATTGCCATTTTCGGCTGTTTTCGACCTTGTTTGCAGTCTAGAATCTACAATTATTAATTAATAAAGACAAAACTTAGACACAATGTTTGGGACCATTAAGATCTCAGATGAGTTCGATTTTCAGTCTGATCTGATCAGGAAGTCGAGAGTTATGTGCCCTTGAATTTGGAAAAAACTGCTTTTTCGGCTGCTTTCGACATTGTTTATACTCTAGAATCTACAATTATTTATCAATCAAGACAAAACTTGGACACAGCTGGGCACCATAAGATCTCGTATAAGTTGGATTTTCACAACGCTATTGACCATAAGTTCGTTCTCAGTCTTAAAGTCATAAATATTAATTGAATTGAACAAAAGTGTTGCTCATATCATTTTGGTTCAGGTGAGCGATATAGGACCATCATGGTCCTCTTGTCTTCGTTTAAACTTGCTCACGCAGAGAGTAACGATGAATATAACTTAAAGGCAATAAAATCGCAATGGAAACCGAAAGGCGGACCGGCAAGATGGCGACCTTTTGCTTCCGTTGTCGATCACGGTACAAGTTTAGAGGTCTTTGTAAAAAACTCTGTGCTTTGAATAACATGTTCAGGCAAATGCCACTGCGCTGTGCGCCTCGGTTTTTACCTACACATGTTGTCCGTCGCACATCGGGTTTTTTTGCACAATAAAAACCTCTAAACTTGTTATTATTTCATAAATATATTGTAAAACCTAACTGTGCTGTAAATACATTTCAGGAGATACATAGACTCCGGTATGCTGGATTTCTACAATCATAAAGATCTGTGTACTGGTCGCTGTAAGTCCAGACTCGGTAATAAAACAACCCTGCTACCAATGGATCAACAACTACCCACACCCAGTGGTCTTTCAACTAATAGTACGCTTAATACATCGTTAAACACGGACAGTGTACTTAACTCGTCAAATGTGAGTCTATTTGTCTTGTAAGATCTTGGACAAGTTTGATTTTAGCCTGATTGGAATAGAAAGTCCTTCTTTGTTCTATGCCCTTGAATTTGGATAAAGCCATTTTCGCCCATGTCATCGTTGTTCTAGTGAGTAATTTAGGATCACCATGATCCTCTCTTAAAAACCACAAATCGACCAATCAAGACAAAAATTGACACAATGTTGGTGACTGTAGGATCTTGGATGAGGTGGAATCGCATTATAATCGGACTAGAACATGCTTAGTTGACCAAGCAGGTCAAATCTCGGACATTTTGTTTGTAACTGTGACTTATTCTATGGGTGCATTTATTAGTTTGATTTTTATGCTCCCCGAAGGGAGAGCATATAGTCGCCGCTTTGTCTGTCCGTCCGTCCGTCCTGTCCGTCCGTCATTCCGTCCGTCCGTCCGAAGTGATTTCTCCATAACCCTTGGGCCAAATCAATTGAAACTTACCATGTGAACTCCCTATGACATAATGCCGATGTACTTTTCCCGGTTTTTGGATTTGAGGCCTCGTCATGGGAAAAGGGGACTTAAGGTAAAATATAGTTTTTAGCTCACCTTAGCACGAAGTGCTGAGGGTGAGCTATTGTGATCGCTCACCGTCCGTCGTCCGTCTGTTTGTCCGTCTGTCCGTCCGTCCGTCTGTCCGTCCGTCCACAATTACTAAAAAATCTTCTCCTCCCAAACTATAAGGCCTAGAGTCTTGAAATTTTGTATGTAGCATGGTCTCAAGGCCCTCTACAGAAATACCTAAAATTATTGTGATAAAAGGAAAATTGGCCCTATGTTGTGGGTATCAAATTTCATACAGAAACAAATAAGGAAATCTTGTACAATCATCTTCTCCTGAACCATTTGGCCTAGAGCATTGAAATTTTGTGAGTATAATCATCTCAATGCCCTCTACAGAAATACCTAAAATTATTGTGATACAAGAAAAAATTGGCCCTTTGTTGTGGGTATCGAATTTCATATAGAGACAAAGAAGGAAATCTTGTACAATCTTCTTCTCCTGAACTGTTTGGCCTAGAGCTTTGAAATTTTGTGAGTAGAATCATCTCAAGGCCCTCTACCCAAATACTTCAAATTATTGTGATACAAGGAAAAATTGACCCTATGTTGTGGGTATCGAATTTCATACAGAAACAAAGAAGGAAATCTTGTACAATCATCTTCTCCTGAACCATTTGGCCTAGAGCATTGAAATTTTGTGAGTAGAATCACCTCAAGGCCCTCTACAGAAATACCTAAAATTATAGTGATAAAAGGAAAATTGGCCCTATGTTGTGGGTATCGAATTTCATACAGAAACAAAGAAGGAAATCTTGTACAATCATCTTCTCCTGAACCATTTGGCCTAGAGTATTGAAATTTTGTGAGTAGAATCATCTCAAGGCCCTCTACAGAAATACCTAAAATTATTGTGATAAAAGGAAAATTGGCCCTATGTTGTGGGTATCGAATTTCATATAGGGACAAAGAAGGAAATCTTGTACAATCTTCTTCTCCTGAACCGTTTGGCATAGAGCTTTGAAATTTTGTGAGTAGAATCATCTAAAGGCCCTCTGCCAAAATACTTCAAATTATTGTGATACAAGGAAAATTAGCCCTATGTTGTGAGTATCGAATTTCATATAGAGACAAAGAAGGAAATCTTGTACAATCTTTTTCTCCTGAACAGTTTGGCATAGAGCTTTGAAATTTTGTGTGTAGAATCATCTCAAGGCCCTCTACAGAAATACCTAAAATTATTGTGATAAAAGGAAAATTGGCCCTATGTTGTGGGTATCAAATTTCATACAGAAACAAATAAGGAAATCTTGTACAATCATCTTCTCCTGAACCATTTGGCCTAGAGCATTGAAATTTTGTGAGTATAATCATCTCAATGCCCTCTACAGAAATACCTAAAATTATTGTGATACAAGAAAAAATTGGCCCTTTGTTGTGGGTATCGAATTTCATATAGAGACAAAGAAGGAAATCTTGTACAATCTTCTTCTCCTGAACTGTTTGGCCTAGAGCTTTGAAATTTTGTGAGTAGAATCATCTCAAGGCCCTCTACCCAAATACTTCAAATTATTGTGATACAAGGAAAAATTGACCCTATGTTGTGGGTATCGAATTTCATACAGAAACAAAGAAGGAAATCTTGTACAATCATCTTCTCCTGAACCATTTGGCCTAGAGCATTGAAATTTTGTGAGTAGAATCACCTCAAGGCCCTCTACAGAAATACCTAAAATTATAGTGATAAAAGGAAAATTGGCCCTATGTTGTGGGTATCGAATTTCATACAGAAACAAAGAAGGAAATCTTGTACAATCATCTTCTCCTGAACCATTTGGCCTAGAGTATTGAAATTTTGTGAGTAGAATCATCTCAAGGCCCTCTACAGAAATACCTAAAATTATTGTGATAAAAGGAAAATTGGCCCTATGTTGTGGGTATCGAATTTCATATAGGGACAAAGAAGGAAATCTTGTACAATCTTCTTCTCCTGAACCGTTTGGCATAGAGCTTTGAAATTTTGTGAGTAGAATCATCTAAAGGCCCTCTGCCAAAATACTTCAAATTATTGTGATACAAGGAAAATTAGCCCTATGTTGTGAGTATCGAATTTCATATAGAGACAAAGAAGGAAATCTTGTACAATCTTTTTCTCCTGAACAGTTTGGCATAGAGCTTTGAAATTTTGTGTGTAGAATCATCTCAAGGCCCTCTACAGAAATACCTAAAATTATTGTGATAAAAGGAAAATTGGCCCTATGTTGTGGGTATCAAATTTCATACAGAAACAAATAAGGAAATCTTGTACAATCATCTTCTCCTGAACCATTTGGCCTAGAGCATTGAAATTTTGTGAGTATAATCATCTCAATGCCCTCTACAGAAATACCTAAAATTATTGTGATACAAGAAAAAATTGGCCCTTTGTTGTGGGTATCGAATTTCATATAGAGACAAAGAAGGAAATCTTGTACAATCTTCTTCTCCTGAACTGTTTGGCCTAGAGCTTTGAAATTTTGTGAGTAGAATCATCTCAAGGCCCTCTACCCAAATACTTCAAATTATTGTGATACAAGGAAAAATTGACCCTATGTTGTGGGTATCGAATTTCATACAGAAACAAAGAAGGAAATCTTGTACAATCATCTTCTCCTGAACCATTTGGCCTAGAGCATTGAAATTTTGTGAGTAGAATCACCTCAAGGCCCTCTACAGAAATACCTAAAATTATTGTGATAAAAGGAAAATTGGCCCTATGTTGTGGGTATCGAATTTCATACAGAAACAAAGAAGGAAATCTTGTACAATCATCTTCTCCTGAACCATTTGGCCTAGAGCATTGAAATTTTGTGAGTAGAATCATCTAAAGGCCCTCTACAGAAATACCTAAAATTATAGTGATAAAAGGAAAATTGGCCCTATGTTGTGGGTATCGAATTTCATACAGAAACAAAGAAGGAAATCTTGTACAATCATCTTCTCCTGAACCATTTGGCCTAGAGTATTGAAATTTTGTGAGTAGAATCATCTCAAGGCCCTCTACAGAAATACCTAAAATTATTGTGATAAAAGGAAAATTGGCCCTATGTTGTGGGTATCGAATTTCATATAGGGACAAAGAAGGAAATCTTGTACAATCTTCTTCTCCTGAACCGTTTGGCATAGAGCTTTGAAATTTTGTGAGTAGAATCATCTAAAGGCCCTCTGCCAAAATACTTCAAATTATTGTGATACAAGGAAAATTAGCCCTATGTTGTGAGTATCGAATTTCATATAGAGACAAAGAAGGAAATCTTGTACAATCTTTTTCTCCTGAACAGTTTGGCATAGAGCTTTGAAATTTTGTGTGTAGAATCATCTCAAGGCCCTCTACCAAAATACTTCAAATTATTGTGATACAAGGAAAATTGACCCTATGTTGTGGGTATCGAATTTCATATAGAGACAAAGAAGGAAATCTTGTACAATCTTTTTCTCCTAAACTGTTTGGCATAAGGCTTTTGAAATTTTGTATGTAGAATTGTCTCATAATGATACAATCTTCTCCAATTCTGTTTATCAGAGATCCATAAGGTAAATTTTGTATAACTCTCTACTACCAGCAATGTTTAGATTGTTTTTTTAGCTCCACTGGCCGAAGGCCAGCGGGCTATTGTCATGGCGTTGTGTCCGTCGTGCGTGCGTCCGTCCGTTAACTTTTTCTTTAAACATCTTCTCCTCTAATACCAGTGGGCCAATTTTGACCAAACTTGGCAGGAATGTTCCTTGGGTGACCCTTTTCAAAACTTGTTCGCGAATTTTTGATTCGTCAAAAAATGTGGGCGTGGCAGGGCGGGGCTTATCAGACTTAGAGAAATCATAAGAAAAATCCTTAAAAATCAACCATTGGGCCAATTTGAACCAAACCTGGCAGGAATATGCCTTGAGTCATTCTTTTCAAAATTTGTTTAAATTTTTTTACATTTGTCAAAAAATGTGGGCGTGGCAGGGAGAAAGGGGCTTACCAGACTTAAAGAAATCATAAGAAAAATCTTTAAAAAATCAACCATGGGGCCAATTTGAACCAAACCTGGCAGGAATATGCCTTGAGTCATTCTTTTCAAAATTTGTTCACAAATTTTAACATTTGTCAAAAAATGTGGCCGCGGCAGGGAGAAAGGGGCTTATCAGACTTAAAGAAATCATAAGAAAATTCTTTAAAAATCAACCATTGGGCCAATTTGAGCCAAACCTGGCAGGAATGTGCTTTGAGTCATTCTTTTCAAAATTTGTTCACAAAGTTTTACATTTGTCAAAAAATGTGACAGTGGCGGGGAGAAAGGGGCTTATCAGACTTAAAGAAATCATAAGAAAATTCTTTTAAAATCAACCATAGGGCCAATTTGAACCAGACTTTGCAGGAATGTTCTTTGAGTCTCTCTTTTCAAAATTTATTCACAATTTTTTACATTTCTCAAAAAATGTGGCCATGGCAGGGAGGAAGGGGCTTATCAGACTTATAGAAGTCATAAGAAAATTCTTAAAAAATCAACCAGTGTGCCCAATTGAACCAAACTTTGCAGGAATGTGCCTTTAGTCGTTCTTTTTAAAATTTGTTCACAAATTTTTATATTTGTCAAAAAAATGTGGCCGTGGCAGGGAGGAAGGGGCTTATCAGGCCAATTAGAACCAGACTTTGCAAGAATATTCTTTGAGTCTCTCTTCAAAATTTATTCACAAATGTCAAGATTTGGCTGCCGCTGTGTAAGGCTTACAAGAAATCATGGGATAATTCTTCCACTTTAACCAGTGGAGCGATTCAGGCCCTCCTGGGCCTCTTGTTTAATGAACGTTGTCCGGAAGTTGTGTATGTGAGATGAGACAAAAATTATCATCTTGATGATCTCTAAGGTGAGCGATATAGGGCCATCTTGGCCCTCTTGTTCTCTAATTTCTCCTAGTCTAATGGTCAGAATTTGATGAAATTTCATATTTGAGTAGTAAATCAGATGCCCTTGACAATAAACTATGTGAAATTTGGTTATAAAAATTATGTCATGCAAAAAGGGGTCTTATGGCATATATTTATTGTGACAATGCCATATTCGGGGAGCATTGTCCGTCTCTGACGGCTCTTGTAATCTCACATGTTTTCACTGCAAGACACATTATTGATCTTGAAGTTTTCAGCCTGATCAAAATCTCACAATAAGAGTCGGATGCCCTTAAATTTGACAAAATGGCTGTTCATGAGTTTGTTTTCAGTCTTACATTTTCAAATAATGATTGATTCCAACAAAACTGTGGCTCATTTCATCTTGGTTTAGGTAAGTGATTTAGAAACATCATTGTGCTCATATGTATTAATCTATTATCGTTTCTTTCAGAAAATTGAAAGGATTTCCAATACTAACCGTAGTCCAGACCCAGACGAGAAATCTGACTCAAAGAAAGCAATGAAGGCAAGTAGAATAACAAAGAAACGGAAAAAGAGACCACGAAAGTTGATCTGTGACACATGTAACAATACTTTCAAAAGCTTAAAAAAATTAAGTCGGCATGTGTTAACACATATGTACCATAGGCAGAGGTATACTTGTAAGCACTGTCCAAAAGAGTTTGTAAGCACCGAAGGAAGAGATTCACACGAACTTATTCATACTAGCGAAAGGCAAGTTGAGTGTGACGATTGCGGGAAGTGTTTTTATACTTTGAAAATGCTTAAAGTCCACAAATTCCATGTTCATAGGAATCGCTTGCCATACTTGTGTTATGTATGTGGAAAATCGTTCAAAAGTAATTATAACTTGAAAAGACACGCTTCAGTGCACAGCGAAGAGAAAACATTCGAGTGTAAACATTGCAGTAAAAGGTTAAGAACGTTTGTATGTTTGAACAATCATTTGAAAACACACCGAAAATTTGCGTGTGATATATGTTCTGAAACATTTGAAGGTAAACGGAAGCTTATGCGCCACAAGATGACCCATAACAAGAAAGCTTACCAATGTGATCAATGTGAAGCCTCGTTTGACCAGAACTGTAACCTAACTAAACACAAAATTATACACCAAGGACTTAAACCATACAAGTGCCATATGTGTGACTCTAGTCATGCTCATAGAAGTAATTTGAATAAACATTTGAAGACATCACATAATCTAACACCAAAAACAGAAGGCTGGATAGGAATAAGAAGGGCTAAGAAAGAAACTTGATAATGTTTAACATATTTTGGTTTGGATTGAAAATCATATCTACATGTTCTACGTGAGAGATTCAGTGAAAGTTATCAAAGGATAATAGACTCCGGATAATTTGTTTGTTGTTTTTTTATTTAGATTTTATAGGAGCATATCTTGTATTACACAAGGAAATTGTTATTTTATTGAGAAAATTAAAGTAAATTAAAGGAGTAATTAAAAAGTTAAAAGAGTAAATTAAAGGGGGAAAATGCTGCGTCAATTAAAAAGTTTTAAAAAGATATTCAAATAGGAACGCCAAAAGAAAGTAAAAAGAGTTAAATGGATATAAAGAGAAATATGTGAAAATAAAGGTGGATTCTCTAGTTATGTCCATGTTGAAATTTCAAAATAAAAGATTAGTTCCTTAAGATGTTTTGTAATTTTTATGCTCCGTATCAAAAGACCGAGGGCATATTGTTTTACCCGTGTCTGTCCATCTGTCTGACTGTCCCTCCGTCCTAAAACTTAACATTTGCCTTTTTCTCCAAAAGTATGCGACATACTAAGCTCAAATTTGGTATGATGTCTATGTAGCCGAGTACAGGTATTTGGTGATAATTATATCGTAGGCAATGTCGACATGTGGTTCGGTAGCTCAGTGGTTAGAGTGTAGGAACGGTATTCCTGAGGCCCTGGGTTCGAATCCCGGTCGAGCCACGATATTTTTCACCACCTGTTACCCAGGGTTACCCAGGGAACCCAGGGCCTCAGGAATACCGTTCCTACACTCTAACCACTGAGCTACCGAACCACATGTCGACATTGCCATACGATATAATTATCACCAAATACCTGTACCTGGCTACATCTATCTGTTCCATGCAATGTGACCTTCCTCCAGGTCATCCGTTTACCCTTATCAACCCTTTGCACGAAAACTTAACATTTAAGAAAACGGCCATTTTTGGGGCATTGGTGTTTCACAAACACATCTTGTTATTTATATGAGCCGGGATCTAGATGAACGCCCCTAATAGCATTTGAGACAGCCATGTTTCAAGATCAGGCTGTGCCTAGGTGCAGTTTGACTCCACGTTATATGGTTGTTACAAAACATGACAAAGCTATTGAAGAGCAACATGGTTTCTGATTAGACTGTGCGTATGCACAGGCTGATCTGGACCTATGTTGGGCTCAAAAGCCGTAAGGGACGTTTTTTCCAGATCCTGGCTCATATGTATTTCTAGTAAAAACTCTAGTTTCGATTGTCAGAGCTACAAATAAGAGATATGAAGATTTTTCAAAATACAGTATTTCATAAATTGTTCATCAAACCCTCTATTGTGGTTACGCATTGGAATCGTCTCATTGTAGCCTGGGTCCACTCGTCAATATACAATTTGGTCAATAAGATAACGCATAAAAAATCAATACCCGTTAGATATTGCGGCACCCGTTTTTGATCGTGTTGATATTGACGCCTGGGAACAAGCACGGTATTTTCCAATGATAAGCCGATAAACCGATTGATCTATTTTTAGGCGTATAATCTGTTTAAAGCCTATCGTTTTAAAACGAGGTTCGTTGGCGCTGATAGAGGCTGTAGCATTTGCTATAATTGAATGAATTAAATTTGAAATATTGAAAGATAATTCAATTTCTGCAAATTCTAGCATTTTCTCATTTTCCCCAGAATGTTTCCAAGGTGCTTCTTGCGTTTTGGTTGTCAAAATCAAATATTCATTGTCAGGTAAAATTTGGTTTTGCACGGATGAATAGATTTTTAGCTCACCTGAGCACGAAGTGCTCGAGGTGAGTTATTGTGGTCACTTTTTGTCCGGCGTCCGTCCGTCCGTCCGTCAACATTTAGGGTGTTTACACTCTAGCATCCACAAAAGTTACTCAATCTTGATCAAACTTGGCCAAAACAAGAACGATCATAAGTTCTCGAACAAGTTCGATTATGGGCCTGATCGGACCAGAAAGTGCGGAGTTATCTGCACTTGAATGTTTGATAGAGGATATAAATAGATTCTAAGGGAAGGAACTCTGACACTACTTTACTTCAGTATAAGTAGAGTTATCTAGTTTGATAGAGGATAGAGGATATAAATAGATTTACACTCTTATTAACCCATTACCAAAGAACAAAACTTTAGCCTAGTCCAAAATCATAGGTGTTGCAGACGACAAGTTCCATTGAACAAAATTTAACATTTTTTTGGTCTTTCTTGGTAGAAAACATTGTGGGTAATGAAGAAATTGTCACAATGTTTTCCAAAGCCTTTATTTTGTGGGGCATCCAAAAGCGCCAATGTGTGGGAAAGGGTCAATCAAGACAAAACTTGGACACAATGTTGGGGACTTTAAGATCTCAGATGAGTTTGATTTTCAGTCTGATCTGACGAGAATGTTGAGAGTTATGTGCCCTTGAATTTGACAAAATTGCCATTTTTCGGCTGGTTTCGACCTTGTTTACATTCTAGAATCTACAATTATTGATCAATCTATACAAAACTTGGACACAATGTTGGGAACCATAAGATCTCATATGAGATTGATTTTCAATCTGATCTGATCAGAAAGTCGAGCGTTTTGTGCCCTTGAAATTGACAAAATTGTTGTTTTCGGCTGTTTTCGACCTTGTTTATACTCTAGAATCTACAATTATTTATCAATCAAGACAAAACTTGGATACAATCAGGGCTACAGATAAGTGGAGGTGAAGACATACTAACATTGTTTTTTCGAATTCAAATCCTATGTTTTGGGTACTCATTTGAATCGTCTCGACGAGACGATACAAATGAGTACATGTACCTACAACATAGAGTTGGATGATCACTGACAGCATTATTGCAGTTTGAAAAGTCACCACCCCCTCTTATCTGGAGCCCTGTACAATGTTTGGCACCATAATTTAGATCTTGGATGAGTTAGATTTTCACAACCTTATTGACCATAAGTTCTTTTTCAGTCTTAAAGTAATAAATATTAATTGAATTGAACAAAAGTGTTGCTCATATCATTTAGGTTCAGGTGAGCGATATAGGACCATCATGGTCCTCTTGTTAAGAATGCATTTTGTGAAAAATGTTGAAAAAATATTTAGAAATGTTCAAAACGTGCAGAAAATGGTCTTTATGTGAGCCATGGCAAATCCAATGCGGATTAATTAATCATTCCCAAACTACATATATTTATTCTGTAACAGTTACAAAAGATGTTTTTAAGGAACAAGCACGGCTATTTTTTGGTTTATATCGACGCAAAATGTTTTAACCCTTTCCCAAACAAGACCTGGTTTTGACGTCCCTAATAGAAAAGGCTTGGGAAAACATTGAAACAAAAGAAGAAACTGCTGATGACCAGCAGTTTCTCCTTTTGTCTCAATATTTTCTATGCCATATTTTACACAAATCCTATCTTTGGTAACATCCGTTTTGTCATTTGTTGCAGTTTTTGAAGTGGATCACCCTGAAAATTTGTTGTTTGGGAAAGGGTTAAAGCAAAACTACCCTAAAGCTTAGATGGAACCCTTGCAAACGATTTTCCTTCTTTCTTTTCTTTTTTTAGCTCACCTGAGCACGAAGTGCTCAAGGTGAGCTATTGTGGTCGCTTTTTGTCCGTCGTCCGTCCGTCTGTCCGTCTGTCCGTCCGTCTGTCCGTCCGTCTGTCCGTCCGTCCGTTCACAATTTCTTTAAACATCTTCTTCTCCTATATCAATGGGCCAATTTTTACCAAACTTGGCAGGAATGTTCCTTGGGTGACCCTTCTCAAAACTTGTTCGCGGATTTTTGATTTGTCAAAAAATGTGGGCGTGGCAGGGCGGGGCTTATCAGACTAAGAGAAATCATAAGAAAATTCTTTAAAAATCAACCATTGGGTCAATTTGAACCAAACTTGGCAGGAATGTGCCTTGAGTCACTCTTCTCAAAATTTATTCATAAATTTTTAGATTTGTCAAAAAATGTGGCCGTGGCAGGGAGAAAGGGGCTTATCGGCTTAGAGAAAGCATAAGAAAATTCTTTAAAAATCAACCATAGGGCCCAATTGAACCAGACTTTGCAGGAATGTTCCTTGAGTCACTCTTTACAAAATTTGTTCACAAATTTTTACATTTGTCAAAAAATGTGACCATGGCAGGGAGAAAGGGGCTTATCGGACTTAAAGAAATCAGAAGAAAATTATTTAAAAATCAACCATTGGGCCCAATTGAAGCAGACATGGTAGGAATGTGGCTTGAGTCACTTTTTTCGAATTTATTCACAATTTTTTACATTTGTCAAAAAATATGGCCGTGGCAGGGAGAAAGGGGCTTATCAGACTTAGAGAAATCATAAGAAAATTCTTTAAAAATCAACCATTGGGCCCAATTGAAGCAGACTTGGTAGGAATGTGCCTTGAGTCACTGTTTTCGAATTTATTTACCATTTTTTAGATTTGTCAAAAAATATGGCCGTGGCAGGGAGAAAGGGGCTTATCAAACTTAGAGAAATCATAAGAAAATTCTTTAAAAATCAACCATAGGGCCCAATTGAACCAGACTTTTCAGGAATTTTCCTTAAGTCACTCTTTTCAAAATTTGTTCACAAATTTTTACATTTGTCAAAAAATGTGGCAGTGGCAGTGAGAAAGGGGCTTATCGGACTTAGATAAATCAGAAGAAAATTCTTTACTTTTGATGAAGTTGATTTTCAGTCTGATCTGACCGGAAAGATGAGAGTTATGTGCCCTTGAATTTGATAAATTTCATTGTCCGGTCTTATCAGATTCGCCATTTTGTATATAGCACTTCCGCCAGGTGGAAAACGTCGACATATGAAAGGGAATAATTGAATTTTCATTTAAAAAGAAGGAATAACTTCTGCATTGGGAATTTTCTTTCCAGATTTTGGGAAAAAATTACCCTATTTGGCATTGGAAATGGGTCATATTTACGGACCCGTCCAAAGAAGGAGAAAAAAGCCTGGAATGACATGACCTGGTTCAAATAGATGTGCATACTTGATTGATGCTGATCTGTAAGCTAGGATGCTAAATAAATTCTACATAGGGTTTGGATATGAATAATAAAAAAAGGAAAGGCTTTCCTATTTCTCTTATCTATTTCTCTTATCTGTTGCTCTGGCCCCATGTTTATCTTATGTAAACAGATAAAAAGGGATTAACCTAGCTTATCAGATGGAGATCTTTCTTCACAACAAACTTTACAGGATCGATTGGAACAAAATTATTACTTAATCGTTTCCTAACAGAAAGTCCTTAGAAGTTTCATGTCTTTGAATTTGACAAAATTGCCATTATCACTCTTGTCATATTGATTCAGGTGAGCGATTTAGGACCATCATGGTCCTCTTGTTTTTTTTTTTTCTCGTTTTAAGTTCGAACATACGAGGGCTGTTCAAATAATTCGTAGACTCTATGCATAGCGTCTATATAACTGAACAAAATTCAAAAATGCAACCTATACTAGATATATCAATTATTGGAGAAGAGGCTGTGAAAATTTCAACATTCTATCTTGAACGGTTTGTGTTTAATTGACTTTTTAAAACACCCATTGACGCTAAAGCGGGGCAGGTGTACAATGACATCGACGCCAGGTCAAATTTTTCACGATGCATGCAATGTTTCTAGCTCTTAAGCATTGCACACAATCTAATTGAAATATAGATCCTATCTCTCAGTAGGATCTAACGACGACCCGTTGAGGGTCATCTTCTGTGACCTTTCTTTGGACCAATCAGATTTTACTTTGGAAAAGTTGAAAGATTTTTCGCATGCGCGCGGGCATGCGCACTACCGTGCACACTACACTTCCGTTTCTAACGATAACTAGTAGCCATGGACGCCTCCAGTGTGGTGATTTCACTACAAAGTCAAAGACCAAAGTCCGTTAATTTTGAGAGCAAAGACATGGCATTTATGAAGCAGATAGTCTTCTGCATGGCAGCAACAGTTCAACACGATAATCACGCCAACCCGAAACAAAGCGATGTTAACTTATAGACGTAGGCCTATAACGTCGGTGGGGAGTCAAAACCTCGTAAGTCCAGCTTTTTCAAGCTGTTGTTACGAGGTTTTGACTATCCATCCACGATAAACTATATATTGGCAATTTGAATCAGTGTAAAATAGATTCCCAATTAGCTCAGTCGGTAGAGCGTCAGATCCATGAATCTGATGACCAGGGATCGACTCCCACCTTGGCTTCAGTTTTTTTTCCTACTATGTATTTTGTATTTTTCAAACTAAAAGTTTCTAGAAATCACGGATATTAAAACATAATTGGTAATTGTATTTTTATTTCGTTTTTGCAATTTGTAGAATAATTTGGTATGGAAAAATGTAATAAAGATGATAAAAAAATAGGGCGGCAAAAAGATGAAGTCGGCACGAGGTTCGATCCTCTAATCTACGGTTCTCAAGTCCGCAGCTCTACCAACTGAGCTAATCTGACAACTACTGAACTTGCATACCAATTGTCAGTATATAGTTTAGTTATGTTCAAAATTACACACCGCTCTACTTCGGGTTAGCACAATGATCACATAAAACAGTGCCAAAAATATACCGAAACCTATCCACTTCATTAATAAATGCCATATCTTTGCTCTCAAAACTAACGGACTTTGCTCTTTGCTCGGTGTCAAGCACGTGTCTATCGACCGCAGCCATTTTGGTGTTGTTGTCAGGGACAACAGACCTGCGTTTGCAACGAGCGTTTTGATTGGTTGGTGTAAAAATAGAAAAAATGGAAATTCCCAGGTCACAGAAGATGACCCCTAATGCGCGATCTTCAGATGTAACATTATGAAATTATGTTATCTGGATTCATTCAGATTGGCATTGCACAACACCCATAGTTCTTGAATATATGTCATCTTATCATATATTATGCATTTTGTTTTGAATTTTTATAGATCAAAATAATCAGTTTCATGACTATTAAATCGTGAATATTGATGATAGTTTCACTAGTTCTTTAAACGTAAATGTCACTAATATGCATCTAGTTTTTCTTTGTATCTGCTATATGAATGAGCCTATTATAGCCCGTTTCTGTACCTATCAAAACCCAAAATGTAAATATACCATTGAAAGGTTAATGTAGGCGCATATTACATTCTAAAAGTGAGATTACTGTCATTTTTAATGTGGTATTTGTATTTTCTAGACAAAATTCAGCAAAGCTTACATTTTGGTATCCTCAAAGCGACGTCATGACGTTCACATTTGTTTACCAAGCAGCTAAAGTGTAACATTGTTTATTTGAATATATTCAAATTTAAAATCATACAATGACTTGTCATTTTGTTGGTCAGTCGTGGTGCATAAAATTTCTGAAGTTTTCTGATGTTTGAAATATTGAAAATCCATTCCAGAGAGCATAATATTAAAGCGAAAGCGTAAATTTTACCCCCTGCCCCGGGTAAGCAAAAGTGTGTTTCTATAGAAACCCCGTATCATAATTCTGGTTGCACAAAACTTTCAAAATTTGATTAATCAGACTGGGAAAGGTTTTTTCTACCACATTGTGGAGTTTAATTGATGTTCGGTGTATAACATGGAAGTTATAGCAAAAGTCTACGAATTTTTTAACAGCCCTCGTAAGTTCGTTTAACTATTAAATTCCTCCAAGTTTACGACAGAAGGAGAGATTAGATTCTTAATGTTGTTCAAATTCTGTTATACATGACAAACAATGAAAAATGCTATGTTCTCTTTCTTACTATTGTCTGTTAAAAAATGTAAAAAAAAAAATGGGCGAGAAAAAATAAATGATTATGAAGACAAAATTTGACAAAAAGTTAATAAATATTTCGATTTTTTTTTTATTTTTTTATTTTTATTTTTTTTTTATTTTTTAGCTCCACTGGCCGAAGGCCAGCGGGCTATTGTCATGGCGTTGTGTCCGTCGTGCGTGCGTCCGTGCGTCCGTCCGTCCGTTAACTTTTTCTTTAAACATCTTCTCCTCTTATACCAGTGGGCCAATTTTGACCAAACTTGGCAGGAATATTCCTTGGGTGACCCTTTTTAAAAATTGTTCGCGAATTTTTGATTCGTCAAAAAATGTAGGCGTGGCAGGGCGGGGCTTATCAGACTTAGAGAAATCATAAGAAAATTCTTTAAAAATCAACCATTTGGCCAATTTGAACCAAACCTGGCAGGAATGTGCCTTGAGTCATTCTTTTCAAAATTTGTTCACAATTTTTTACATTTGTCAAAAAATGTGGCCGTGGCAGGGAGAAAGGGGCTTATCAGACTTAAAGAAATCATAAGAAAATTCTTTAAAAATCAACCATTGGGCCAATATGAACCAAACCTGGCAGGAATGTGCCTTGTGTCATTCTTTTTAAAATTTGTTCACAAATTTTTACATTTGTCAAAAAATGTGGCCGTGGCAGGGAGAAAGGGGCTTATCAGACTTAAAGAAATCATAAGAAAATTCTTTAAAAATCAACCATTGGGCCAATTTGAACCAAAACTGGCAGGAATGTGCCTTGAGACATTTTTTTCAAAATTTGTTCACAAATTTTTACATTTGTCAAAAAATGTGGCCATGGCAGGGAGAAAGGGGCTTGTCAGACTTAAAGAAATCATTCTTAAAAAATCAACCATTGGGCCAATTTGAGCCAAACCTGGCAGGAATGTGCCTTGAGTCATTCTTTTCAAAATTTGTCAAAAAATGTGGCCGTGGCGGGGAGAAAGGGGCTTATCAGACTTAAAGAAATCATAAGAAAATTCTTTAAAAATCAACTATTGGGTCATTTTGAACCAGACTTTGCAGGAATGTTCTTGAGTCTCTCTTTTCAAAATTTATTCACAATTTTTTACATTTGTCAAAAAATGTGGCCGAGGCAGGGAGGAAGGGGCTTATCAGACTAAAAGAAATCATAAGAAAATTCTTAAAAAATCAACCTGTGTGCCCAAATGAACCAAACTTTGCAGGAATGTGCCATTAGTCGTTCTTTTTAAAATTTGTTCACAAATTTTTATATTTGTCAAAAAAAATGTGGCCGTGGCAGGGAGAAAGGGGCTTATCAGAGAAATCATAAGAAAATTCTTTAAAAATCAACCATAAGGCCAATTTGAACCAGACTTTGCAAGAATGTTCTTTGAGTCTCTCTTCAAAATTTATTCACAAATATCAAGATTTAGCTGCCGCTGTGTAAGGCTTACAAGAAATCATGGGATAATTCTTCCACTTTAACCAGTGGAGCGATTCAGGCCCTCCTGTGCCTCTTGTTTTTTAATGTAAAAACTAACTCATCAATGAGTCATTTAAACTATTTAATCATTTCCTCAACATACCCTCCCCAAAAGAAAAGACTTGGAAGATATTAAGATACCATTTTCTCCTTTTGTTTGAGTATTTTCGTCCTACCTTTATCATCACAAATTTTGTCGCCTGCAAGCATCTCCTAAATGGGAAAGTCAAAATTGCAGTCGTCTGTAAAAGGATTAGCCCTTTCCCAAACGACAAAATTTTAGGGCCCAAACGACAAAATTTTAGGGCGATCCATTTCAAAAACTGCCACAAATGACAAAATGAAAGTTATCAAAGATAGAATTTCTGTAAAATTTGGGAAAGAAAATAATGAGACAAAAGGAGAAACTGCTGGTTATCAGCAGTTTCTTCTTTTATTTCAATATTTTCCCAAACTGTTTCTATTAGGGGCGTCAAAACCAGGTCTTGTTTGAGAAATGGTTAATTGGTGGATAAGATAAACAGACTGATAACATATGTGTTATTGTCTACTGTAAGTGTGTCACACATTAACCCATTCCCACACATTGGCGCTTTTGAAACCCCACATGATAAAGCTTTTTAAAAACATTGTGGACAAAGAAGAAATTGCTTGTGGCACTTAATTTCTTCATTTATCGCAATGTTTTCTACAAAAAGAAAAAAAAACAAATCATTTACTTGAAAATGTCGTCTGCAACATCTTTGAATTTAGACAAGATTGAAATTTTGTTTCTTGGTTATTAGTCAACCCTTTCTAAAAGGAACAGCGTCGACTGCTCCAATTCGAAAACGCTGCAAACCACAAAATGGTTGTTGATAAAGATGGCATTTGTTCACAATCAGAAAATATTGAGACGAAAGGAGAAAACTGATGGTGATAAGAATTTTCAACGTGTTTAATTGAAAGGGTTTGTGGAAATGTTGAAGCGAATGAAGAAAATGCTGATAAACAGCATTTTATCCTTTTGTCTCAGTTTTTTCTAAGCTGCTTGTTTCACAAATCCTTTTCTGTTCAACATCCCTTTCGGCAGCATTCAAAATAAAACGGTCAAAATCTTTGCCGTTTTTAAAGGGGTTAAGCGACCAACACGATAGGATTGATAGTCAACCGTTTAACCCTTAGCAATAACAGTTTACCAAAAGACATGAATTCCAATAATTGCTGAATTGTGCAATATTTGTTAGCCTAATTAGAATTATCTTCAAAAAGACGAGTACCCGATTTCCATGAAGGAATGCGGGTACCAGTCTAGTCCTTGGGAATTTCTGTTACTAAATATAGCACTACATAATTATCTGAACGAGTTACCGTTCGTGAAAATACTACCAAAAATCGTGTGAAAAAAAAACAGATGGCGCAATTTAGAAATTTTGTTTTGCCCCAGAGTGATATTTAAACCGGAGAAAGTAAAAGAGGGAAAAAATGATCAGTCTGGAACCCAGTCTATCTCATTGAGACGGACGAAAGGAATCCACATAACGTAATGTTTTGAATTTGAAATAACAAATTTAGAATGGTTTTGCCCCTTTATATCTATAACTCTGTGTGATTGTTCTTCATTCTGTGTTTTATAAGCTCTGTTATCATCTTTTTTTCTGAATTTCTATGACATTTCATTGTGTGATTGTTGCCCTGAATGCCATAGATTACAATACTAATTGGTGATGCAAGTATCATGATCGACGCCGCATTGATTTGCCAGAATATAGGCTTTTGATTTGGTTGATAATCAAATCAGCAAAAAATGTTTTACGAAGTAAAAAAAGTACTAGCAATCAATAACGTTGAAAAGTTTCAGAAACCAATCCGTTCCATCAGCAATACACCAGCTTGGTCAGTTTGAGACGACCTCTTGATAATTATTATGAAAGTTTATCAACCCAAATCGTATTTGTAGTAAGGTACTTGCAATACTTTGGTGTATTTTACTTGAAATTTGTTTTAAAGACGACAATGATTCCTGCGAAAATTTATACTATAGCAATGTTTTGTAAACGATTATTGCTTTAGCAGACGCTCATTGAATAAATAAACTTCATTACTGATCTGGTTTTACATAATGAATTTGTATATTTTACCTTTCCATTTGTGATACATTATGTTGAATTTTGACTACACGTCTATTCTGATAAACAACATTTGATATGCGCAGATATTTACATAAATCTGAGACATTTTTGTATACATGAAACTGTTCATTACCACGTGTGCACATGAAACTATTCATTACCCATTTTGCATGTATAAACTGACTCTCCAGTAGGTAATTTGAATTTATATACCATAATATGTTCGACGCTTCAGGCGTCGAGCAATTAACAAGCCGATTTCAAGACGTTGACTAAACATGTCATAATATATTTTCCCATTTTTCAGCCCAACACTAGAATGGATATCCCATTACTAGGTGATAATTCAGACAACATTGACGTCACTTGTTGACTGTTACAAGCTAAACTACATCGACAAAAATATATTTGTCCAAAGATAAATATATACATGATTTGCTTATTTCAGGTTAATTCTATACACAACTATAACAAAATCTTGTCGATATATTTACAGCCAAACAACACAATAGACGTTAAATTACTAGACGCAAATTCAGACTATATTGACGTCACTTATGGGCTGCAACAGCTAAACTACATGGACAAAGATCTTTATGTCAAAGGATAAAATTAAAATTTATACATGTTATGCGTATTTCAGATTAATTTCATACACAAATATAACAAAATATTGTCTATATATTTCAGCCCACTGCCACAATAGACGTCAAATTACTAGATGATAATTCAGACTATATTGAAGTCACTTGTGGGGTGCTACAAGCTAATCTACATCGACAAAGATTTGTCTGTCCAGGTGTAAATAAGGAATGCATAGAATATGGTGGGAAATTGATGACCCCTACAGCGTTTTCTATCCTTGCTGGCAAAGGCGGTTCGAGAGACTGGAAAAGAGCTATCATGATTAATGGGGAGAAAATCAGGTAAAGAAAGTTTTGTTACTTTAGGCTGGGTCTGGAAAATTGGTCCAAATGACATTTTAGGCCAACGTCTAGATTAAGATCGGCCTGTACATATTCACAAATTAAAAGGTTAAGTTTAAAGCAAAACAAGAATTACATTAAAAATTTATTAAAGGGCAATAAATTTGGACTCCACATGGAATAACCATTACCGGTAATAATTTGTGTTACAATGAATTATACATCAATTGACTTACATTTGGAAAACACAAAGACTGTAAAAAAAGCCTTTGTATTCCCCTTTCCCGTAATTACTTTAAATTACCTGTAAAGCCTTTCCAAGACAGGATCTTAAACTGATGTCCCTTACAGAAAAGACATAAGAAAATATTGAGACTTGAGAAGAAAGCAATGATGACCAGCATTTTCTTTGTTTCCCCAGCAGATGAAATCTTCAGGGAATATTGTTTTTCGTCGTCCGTCCGTCCTTCCGTCCGTCTGTCCGAGTTTCATTTTCCCGCTATTTCTTAGAAACCATTGACTCGATTTCTATGAAACCTTGTGGCAAGCTTCACTACAAAGAGAAGGTGCGTATATCGTCGTGGTTACTTGGTTCAACTGTTAAATTTAGAGTCACTGCCTCTAATAGGTGAAGCTATATACATACAGAGTAATATTCGTTTCTGCGCTATTTCATGGAAACCAAGGACTCGATTTCAAGAAAATTTGTGGAAAGCTTCACTACAAAGAGGAAATGCACATATTGTCGGCCCCTGATTGGTTAATCTATGAACACACAGAATAATATTCGTTTCCGTGCAATTTCTTGGAAACCGTTGACTCGATTTCAATGAAACTTTGTGGAAAGCTTCATTACAAAGAGGAGATGCACATAAATTCCTATTTACTGCCCCTGATTGGTGAATCTATGAACATACAGAGTAATATTCGTTTCCGTGCAATTTCTTGAAAACATTGACTCGATTTCAATGAAACTTTGTGGAAAGCTTTACTACTTAGAGGAGATGCGTATATTGCCGGGGTTACCTGGTTCGACTATTAAATTAAGAGTTACTGCCCCTGATTGGTGAATCTATATAATTATAGAGAAATATTCGTTTCAGCCCTATTTCTTGGAAACCATTGACTCGATTTCAATGAAACTTTGTGGAAAGCTTCTCTACAAAGAGGAGATGTGCATATCGTCGAGGTTATCCGGTTTGACTATTAAATTTAGAGTTACTGCCTCTAATTGTGAAACTTTATAGACATAGTAAAAATGTTTAGCAACAAAACGTTAATATCTTTATTAGCCAAAATATTTTTTTGTTTTAACATAAAATCAAAGGTCTAAACAATATATAATAGCTAGAGAATTTTATACCACCATCGCGTGCGTCTCGCACTCCAAGTGCGCATATCCGGTTTTCATGACATGGTATTCATGTGTATGGAGCATAATTCTAGAAAATATTTAGCTCTGACCATAATCGTCTTTGCCCAGTATGAAAACGGCCACTAAAAAGAAATTTCTGCAACGCTTTTGGGCTGTGCCATGGACTTACGTTAGAAGGACGTTATATCGCTAATGTGTTCCAACGTTAATGAACCGGCGATAAAGATTTCTTTTTTAATTTTGCGTATCTTAAAGCATAAGTAACTGTTTGGAGATGCTATGTGAGCCAATTTTCGTGGTTTGAGATGGTCTCGGCCAAGGACGTCGAAGAAAAACGCCACGAGACGATGACGGTCATAATTTCGTAACGTCACGGCAAAGATGTTCCATATCAGCACCAAAACGTGCGAGTGCCTTCCACATGGATTTCAACATAGAGTATCCACGCTTACCATCCGTGATCGTCTCCACAGACAGATGGTTACTGGACGTTGACCATACGTTGTAATTTCCCTGACGCTACACCATGAACGTACCAGACTTGACTGGCATAGAGTCCTAAATGCTTTAAGCGTAAACAACGTTGATGTACTCCCATAATTATCCCTTTCTATCTGATTTGTCACCCATAGAGCACATATGGTGCATCTAAGGAATACGTGTGCGTGATCGTAATGACGGGACTGATGTTCAATCTCTTGATAAAGTAGTGAATTTTGATACTGTGTATAAACAATTTAAGTGGATTCGAAATCGTGTCACTGCTGTTCTTGCTCGAAAGTGACCTCATAATTTATACCGAATTCTATTGTGACTTTGTAATTTGAACACTCACCTACGTCAAGACAACGTTTCTCACACAATATTTAATGTTACCACAGAGTAACCTTTGAATGGTGTGCGTAAATGCACATGCAAAAACGGTTGTGAAATAGATATCAAAGAAAATTCATGTTTTCAACTAACAAAGTCTGTGTTGCTAAATAGATATTCAACTCCGTGCAATTTCTTGGAAACCATTGGCTGGATTTCAATTAAATTTTGTGGAAAGGTTTACTACAGAGAGGAGATGCGCTTTTCGTCGGGGTTACCAGGTCCGACTTTAAAATTTAGAGTTACTGCCCCTATTTGGTGAAGCTACATGTATATACTTACAGAGAAATATGTGTTTCTGCGCTTTTCTTTGGAAAAGATTGGCTGGATTTCAATGAAACTTTGTGGAAAGCTTTACTACAAAGAGGAGATGGGCATATCATCAGGGTTCTATGAATAAATTTACAGTTACAACTCCAGATTGGTGAATTCATATGCATACAGCGTGAACAAAATATTTTCGGCGGGGATATCTATTTAACGAATTTGCTTGTTTCCCCCTGAATATTTTCTGTGCTATGTACGCACGTTTCCTCTTTAATAGTATTCATTTTATTGTTTGCAGATGCTTTCATATAAGAGCAGTCAAAACGTACTCTCTGTTTTGGAAAGGGTTAATGCAGAATTATACAGCGTTTCCGTAAAATCCATATAAATCGAAAGAGGAACTGCATAGGGTCTTTTTCGAACAACATTCTCTATGAAATTATGCTTTGTGTATTTAAAAGTGTAACATAGCTTAAATCCGCCCCTTAGTGATGCATAAAAAGACAAAGAAGCAATGCCATCAGTGCGAAAGAGTAACCATGATTTTTTCTAAGAAAACAAAATAAATCTATCCAATCGCATGAAAAATTATTTGGACATGACCATTGTTCGTCGGAACTTGTTCACGCAGAAAGAAACGATGAATATAACTTGAAGGTAATAAAATCGCAAAGGACACCTATGGACGGACGGACAATATGGCGACTTTTTTGTTCCGTTATCGATCACGGTAGCAACGAAACTTTTAGAAATGTCGTTTTCTCGAATAACCAAGGAAATCACATTCTTACATTTTATTATTCCGTAATTTGTACCAATATTTCGTATGTCTTACGCCTTGTATTATATTGTTTTGTCAAACTAACAATTGTAAGCAATATATAACATTAAAATCTTGGGTATGGACAATTTATATCCCTTGACGTAACTTGCACAATTTTCAACCGTTTCCCAAGGACAAAATTTAAGTCTAAAAAATATGCAGCCCATTGTAAAGAAAACAGCGGTGAAATGTGAAGTTCTTGGTTAGAAATTATTTCGGTATTTTATTTTCGTGACTGAAAAAATGCAAAAACTTGTTTAAGAATTTGTTGTGTGGTATGAAAAGGCATAAATATAAAAATGTGCAATATAATTAGTATGCAAATATTGGAGTAAATGACATTTAACTGAGTTACATTATGTTGGGAAGAATTCAGATTAGTATTCTGAGTAAATGCTTTTAGACGACAAGTAACTGATGTAAAAAAAGAAAATATGTTTGGTTTAGTACAGACAATATTTAGGGAAAGTGAGAGATTCTTTATCGTCAGCAATTTCTTCTTTTCTTTCAATGTTTTTTTTTCAAGCGATTTCTAATGTGCATGTCAAAACTAGATCTCTGATGAGAAAGGGTAAAATAATACAGTATTTTTATATTGTTATGAGAATTAGTGAGGTACGTACTGGTTTTTCCTAATGTTTTCATATTTCAAACAGAGAGTTTTTAAAAACACTGAGAAATGTTCTGGTAAAGGGTCAAGAATCAAACGGTAAGTCATGTTAAAAATAGCGACCAAAATGCCGTAACTAAAGTTTTTTGGTATTCTTGATACTACGTTCTGGTAGCGCACCTGCAAACTGGTGTGTTATACCAACCAAGTCCATTTATTACGTAATCCTTTGATACGAATAATCCCATCAAACAAATACCGGTAGTTCATATTATACCAGCTTGTTAGACAAGACATTCAACAGTTGACACTTGCATGCAAATATGTCAATTAAGTGCTAGCTCACCGCACCCTTTCTCAAACAAGTTTTTGCATTGATTCAGTCAGGAAAATAAAAACAAATTACCCAAGAACTTCACATTTCCCCGCTGGTTTCTTTGCAATGGGCCGAATTTTTTTCTTTGAGAAACGGTTGAAAATTGCACAAGTTACATCAGGGCATATAAAATGTCCCTACCCAAGATTTTACTACATATTTTCTACATATTGCGTCTTCCCAAATGGAACAATCCAACAAAATTCAGTATGAAAAAAAATGAAAATAATAATGGATCTACAAGGTGTAAGACATACGATAGATTGGTAGAATTCATGGAATATTTCTTGTAAGAGTGGGATTTCCTTTGTTATTGAAGAAAATGACATTTCTAAAATACTTCTCAACATAATTATACATCTTTTAATAGATTTACAAGAAACATTTGTGACCCGTCACGCTAAAAGGGACCTTATCGGATGTGTGAAAAATATCGACCCTAGTCAGTCTGCGCAGTCCGCGCAGCCAGACTAGGACCGACATTTTTCACTTTTATGTAATTTTCTAAATCTTGAATGTTTTCCCTATCTTACCATATGTTCATTTTTCGCATACAGCATCTGGTTCATATGTACTGACTCTGACAAGATTGTAAAATTTTTAATTTTTAGAGTTCGGATAAGGTCCCTTTTAGCGTGATGGGTCACATTTATCTTAAATCTACATGTAAACCCCGTACCAGACGGCACAGATTTGAGCTCGTCCATATTGAAAGAAGTTGGAAACGACATTTTCAAATTGATAAAAATTTTTTAAATTGTTTGACTTTTGGGGTAGAAAACATTGTGGAAAATGAAGAAATTGCTTGTCACAAGCAATTTCTTCATTTCCACAATGTTTTCCCCAAAGCCTTTATCTTGTGAGGCGTCAATGTGTGGGAATGGGTTAAAAGAGCGTATTGAAGGTTTTTTTTTTCGGAAATTTCCACTATCACCAAGCGTATTTACTCGAGAATTTTTGGACCACGGCATGTAAACATAACGGAATTTTATTGCTCAAATTCGCGAAAAAATGTCACACTTTTTCTCCACTTTAACGGCCAAATGATAAACCCCATAAAAATACTTTTATTAAATATTTTTGCTTTTACAACGTCACCGCAATTTGAAGTTAAAGTTGACTGTTTATACATGTAAGCTTAAGACGGCTATAATGGGATTGAACAATTGACGTCATCATCCATATAGGTAAATTTCAGTTTCGTTTTACGCGCACCTGTAAATCACGTATCTTTATCAGGTTATAACTCAGGTTAGGGGTTGATTTTTCATCGCAATTTTGCTAATGTTTTTCATAGACAATTCTCTTTAAGATGAAGTCATCTTATTTGACATGAAAACGAAGATTCATTTCAGGTTTAAGGTATATGACCCATCATTATAAAACACACAACTTTCTAGCCATGGGGCATGCATCAAATTACTCACACTTATAAATACACTTCAAAAAAGTTGATTCACCGTGCCGGATTTCAAGTTTATGCTTCCAGAAGAAAATAATTTACAAATATCTTTTTACTCTATATTCATATACAAGGGAGGTAATTTATAACATTTTTGTCAAATATTTCCATAATTATGCATTAATTCAAAATTCTAAACCGTTCAAAATGCTTATGTTTGTATTTGGAATGGAAATATAACACAGTTTAGAATTTACTGGAACTTTTAAAATTTCGCCTCTGGCTCTTTGGTGCTAATGCTGGGTTGTATACGTTAAAGGCAATAAAATCGCAATGGAAACCGACAGGCAAGATGGCGACTTTTTGCTTCCGTTGTCGATCACGGTACAAGTTGAGAGGTCTTTGTAAAAACCTCTGTGCTTTGAACAACATGTTTAGGCAAATGCCTCTGCGCTGTGCGCCTCGGTTTTTACCTACACATGTTGTCCGTCGCACATCGGTTTTTATTTGCACAATAAAGACCTCTAAACTTGTTATTATTTCATAAATACCTTGCAAAACCTAACTGTTCTGTACATACATTTCAGGAGATACATAGACTCCGGTATGCTGGATTTCTACAACCATAAAGATCTGTGCACTGGTCGCCGTAGGTCCAAAATCGGTAACAAAACATCCCTGCTACCGATGGATCGGCAACTACCCATACCCAGTGGTCTTTCAACTATCAGTACATCTAGTACGCTTAATACATCGTTAAACACGGACAGTGTATTTAACTCGTCAAATGTAAGTCTATGGTCTTGTAAGATCTTGGATAAGTTTGATTTTTAGTCTGATTGGAATGGAAAATCCTTCATAGTTACATTTTGTATATGCCTTTGAATTTGGATATATTACCATTTTCGCTCATGTCATTTTCGTTCTGATGAACGATTTAGGATCATCATGGTCCTCTCGTACTCTAGAAACAACAAATCGATGAATCAAGACAACACTCTGACACAATGTTGGTGACTATAGGATCTTGGGTGAGGTGGAATAGCATTTTAATCAGACTAGAACTTACTAGAACTTATCTACCCTTATTATTGACCAAACAAGACAAACCTCACACTCATTGTTGGGGACCATTAGATTTCTTTGACCTATAGTTGTTTAATCGGGCTAGAAAAGTATGTACCTTTAACCCTTTCCCAAACGACAAAATTCTAGAGTAATCAAGTTCAAAAACTTCACAAATGACGAAATGGATGTTATTACAGAAGGATTTGTGTAAAATATGGTACAGAAAATATTGAGACAAAAGGAGTATCAGCAGTTTCTTCTTTTGTTTCAATATTTTCCTAAACATTTTCTATTAGGGACGTCAAAACCAGGTCTTGTTTGGGAAAGGGCTAAATTAGGTTAACGCGAACAAACACAGATATGGACCAAGCAGGACAAATCTCTGACACTTTGTTTGTAACTGTGAGATATTTTATGGGTGCAATTTTAAGTTTGATTTTTATCTCGCATCCTTACTTGTAGGCCTTGATTTGACAAAAATGCCATTCTTGACTTTGTTTTCACTGCAAAAGACACATATGTTGATCTTAATTTTTTCAGCATGATCATAATCTCACAAAATGAGTTGCGTGCCCTTGAAATTGACAAAATGACTGTTTATGAGCTTATTTTCAGTCTAACATTTTCATATTTTGATTAATTCGAACAAAAATTGTGGCTCATTTCATCTTGGTTTAGGTGAGTGATTTAGAAACATCTTTGTGCTCATATGTATTAATCTATTATCGTTTCTTTCAGAAAATTGAAAGGATTTCAATTACTAACCGTAATCTAGACCCAGACGAGAAATCTGACTCAAAGAAAGCAATGAAGGCAAGTAGAATAACAAAGAAACGGAAAAAGAGACCGCGAAAGTTGATCTGTGACACCTGTAACAATACTTTCAAAAGCTTGAATAAATTAAGTCGGCATGTGTTAACACATATGTACCATAGACAGAGATATACTTGTAAGCACTGTCCAAAAGAATTTGTTTCCATCGAAGGAAGAGATTCACACGAACTGAGTCATACAGGTGAAAGGCACGTTGAGTGTGACGAATGCGGGAAGTGTTTTTATACTTTGAAAATTCTTAAAAACCACAAATTCTGTGTTCATAAGAATCGCATGCCCGCCTTGTGTTATGTATGTGGAAAATCGTTCAAAAGTAATCAAAACTTGAAGAGACACGCTTCAGTGCACAGCGAAGAGAAAACATTCGAGTGCAAACATTGCAGTAAAAGGTTTAGAACGTTTGAATTGTTGAACAATCATTTGAAAACACACCGAAAATTTGCGTGTGATATATGTTCTGAAACATTTGAAGGTAAACGGAAGCTTATGCGCCACAAGATGACTCATAACAAGAAAGCTTACCAATGTGATCAATGTGAAGCCTCGTTTGACCAGAATTGTAACCTAACTAAACACAAAATTATACACCAAGGACTTAAACCATACAAGTGTCATATGTGTGACTCTAGTCATGCTCATAGAAGTAATTTGAATAAACATTTGAAGACATCACATAATCTTACACCAAAATCAGAAGGCTGGATAGGAATAAGAAGGGCTAAGAAAGAATCTTGATAATGTGTAACATATTTTGGTTTGGATTGAAAATCTTATCTACATGTTCTAAGTGAGAGATTCGGTGTAAGTTATCAAAGGATAATAGACTCCGGATATTAAATTTGTTTGTCGTTTTTTTTATTAGCTCACCTGAGCACGAAGTGCTCAATGTGAGCTATTGTGGTCACTCAATGTCCGTTGTCCGTCCATCCGTCTGTCCGTCCGTCTGTCTGTCAACAATTTGGTGTTAACACTCTAGCATCCACAAAAGTTGGCCAATCTTGATCAAACTTGGTCAAAGCAAGTATGGTCATAAGTTCTCGGATGAGTTCGATTATGGGCCTGATCGGACCTGGAAGTCTGGAGTTATTTGCCCTTGAACGCAAAAAATAGCGAGTTTTGACTTTGTTTACACTCTTGCATCTACAATTATTGATCAATCAAGACAAAACTTGGACATAATGTTGGAGACCATGAGATCTTGCATGACTTTAATTTTCAGTCTGATCTGATCAGAAAAACGAGAGTTATGTGCCCTTGAATTCGACAAAATTGCCATTTTCGGCAGATTTCAACCTTGTTTACACTCTAGAATCTACAATTATTGACAAATCAAGACAAAATTTGAACACAATGTTAAGGACCATAAGATCTTTGATGAGTTTAGTTTTCAGTCTGATCTGAAGAGAAAGTCCAGAGTTACATGCCCTTGAATTCGACAAAATTGCCATTTTCAGCTGGTTTCGACCTTGTTAACACTCTAGAATCTACAATTATTAATCAATCAATACAAAACTTGGACACAATGTTGGGGACCATAAGATCTCAGATGAGTTTGATTTTCCGTTTGATCTGAACAGACAGTCCAGAGTTACATGCCCTTGAATTTGATAAAATTGCCATTTTCGGCTTGTTTCGACCTTGTTAACACTCTAGAATCTACAATTATTAATCAATGAAGACAAAACTTGGACACATTGTTTGGGATCATAAGATCTCGGATGAGTTTGATTTTCAGTCTGATCTGATCAGAAAGTCGAGAGTTATGTGCCCTTGAATTTGACAAAATTGCCGTTTTTGACTGTTTTCGACCTTGTTTACACCCTAGAATTTACATATACGGACCAACCAAGACCGATTTAGGACATAATATTGGAGATCATAATATCTCGGATGAGTTAGATTTTCAGTCTGATCTGACCAGAAAGTCAAGAGATATGTGCCCTTGAATTTGATAAAATTGCCATTTTCGGCTGTTTTCGACTTTGTTTACACTCTAGAATCTACAATTATTAATCAATAAAGATAAAACTTGGACACAATGTTTTTGTCCATAAGACCTCAGATGAGTTCGATTTTCAGTCTGATCTGATCAGGAAGTCCAGAGTTATGTGCCCTTGAATTTGAAAAAAAACTGCTGTTTGCGGCTGCGTTTGACCTTGTTTATACTCTAGAATTTACAATTATTTATCAATCAAGACAAAACCTGGACAACAATGTTCACAGTTGGGCACCATTAGATCTCGTATAAGTTGGATTTTCACATGTTATTGACCATAAGTTCGTTCTCAGTCTTAAAGTCATAAATATTGATTGAATCGAACAAAAGAGTTGCTCATATCATTTTGGTTCAGGTGAGCGATATAGGACCATCATGGTCCTCTTGTACTGATAAATGTTTTCTCTTTCTCTTCTAAGACTCAAAATTTAGTGTTTAGATATTGGTGCATTTACCTATGTGATACCATTGTATGCAATCGATTATGATGTCAGAGCTACAGATAAGACGGGGTAATGACTCTCCAACATGCAATAATTATTGTTCCATCAAATCTTATGTTGTGGGTACTCATTTGAATCATCTCATAGAGACAATTCAAGTGAGTACCCTCATCATAGGGTTTGGATTTGAAGTAAGAAATTTAGAATGCATTTACCCCCTCATATCTGTTGCTCTGTTTGTGTGGCAACATGGAGTTTATTGAAGTAGGGAAGAAGTACAGACTATGTCAGCCTGTGCAGAAATGAAAACATATGTTACAACATGCCAATTGAATGGTCGCTTTCAAGATTCTGTATGTAATTAAGATGCATAATTCACAGTCATTGCCCATTACAACCAAAACCATTGTTATCATGTAACATTGCAGTGCAGAATAATCTGCTTATTAGCTCACCTGAGCATGAAGTGCTCGAGGTGAGTTATTGTGGTCACTTTTTGTCCGGCGTACGTCCGTCCGTCCGTCCGTCAACATTTGGGGTGTTTACTCTCTAGCCTCCACAAAAGTTAGGCAATCTTGATCAAACTTGGCCAAAACAAGTAGTATCATAAGTTCTCGGACAAGTTCGATTATGGGCCTGATCGGACCAGAAAGTGCGGAGTTATCTGCCCTTGAATGTCAAAAAATGCTGTTTTTAGCTCGACTTTTCGAAGAAAATGAGAGCTTATACTGTCACCCGGGCGTTGGCGTTGGTGTTGGCGTTGGCGTCGGCGTTGGCGTTGCAACCAAGGTTAAAGTTTTTTCAAACATCAATAACTTCCATACTATCAAAGGGATTCAACCCAAACTTGGTATACTTATTCACTATCACACCCTCTACCGTACTATCAGGGCCCATGACCCTGGGACCACTCTATTTGGAGTTATGCCCCCTTTATACTAAGCAACTTAGAAAGTCGAGAGCGCTGTCTTCGGACAGCTCTTGTTTTAAGTTTGTTTACACTCTAGCATCTACAATTATTGATCAATCAAGATAAAACTTGGACATAATGTTGGAGACCATATGATCTTGGATGAGGTCAATTTTCAGTCTGATCTGACCAGAAAGATGAGAGTTATGTGCCCTTGAATTGGGCAAAATTGTCACTTTTTTGCTGTTTTCAATCTTGTGTTAATCTAAGGGAAGTAACTCTTGACACTACTTTTCTTCGGTAGAAGTAGAGTTATCTAGTTTGATAGAGGATATAAATAGATTTACACTCTAGAATCCCATTACCAAACAACAAAATTTTAGCCTAGTCCAAAGTCATAGGTGTTGCAGACGACAAGTTCCATTGAACAAAATTTAACATTTTTTGGTCTTTCTTGGTAGAAAACATTGTGGGTAATGAAGAAATTGCTTGTCACAATGTTTTCCAAAGCCTTTATTTTGTGGGGCATCCAAAAGCGTTAATGTGTGGGAAAGGGTAAATCAATTAAGACAAAACTTGGACACATTGTTGGGGACTATATGATCTCAGATGAGTTTGATTTTCAGTCTGATTTGATCTGAAAGTCAAGAGTTACGTGCCCTTGAATTTGATAAAAGTGCCATTTTTGGCTGTTTTCAACCTTTTTTACACTCTAGAATCTACAATTATTATTCAAACAAGACAAAACTTGGACACAATGTTTTGGACCATAAGATCTGGGATTAGTTTGATTTTCAGTCTGATCTAATCAGAAAGTCAAGAGTTATGTGCCCTTGAATTTGACAAAATTGCTGTTTTTTTTACTGTTTTCGACTTTTTTTACACACTAGAATCTACAATTATTGACCAATCAAGACAAATCTTGGACACAATGTTGGAGACTATAAGATCTCTGATAATTTCGATTTTCAGTTTGATCTGATTAGAAAGTCAAGGGTTATGTGCCCTTGAATTTGATAAAATTGCTGTTTTTGGCTGTTTTCGACCTTGTTTATACTCTAGAATCTACAATTATTTATCAATCAAGACAAAACTTGAAAAACAATGTTGGGGACCATAAGATCTTGGATGTGTTTGATTTTCAGTCTGATCTGATGAGAATGTTGAGAGTTATGTGCCCTTGAATTTGACAAAATTGCCATTTTCGGCTGGTTTCGACCTTGTTTACATTCTAGAATCTACAATTATTGATCAATCTATACAAAACTTGGACACAATGTTGGGGACCATAAGATCTCATATGAGTTTGATTTTCAGTCTGATCTGATCAGAAAGTCGAGCGTTATATGCCCTTGAATTTGACAAAATTGCTGTTTTCGGCTTGTTTCGACCTTGTTTACACTCTGGAATCTACCTTTATGGATCAATCTAGACAAAACTTGGACTCAATATTAGGGACCATAAGATCTGGGATTAGTTGGATTTTCAGTCTTAACTGATGAGAAAATCGAGAGTAATGTGCCCTTGAATTTGATTAGATTGCTGTTTTCGGCTGTTTTCGACCTTGTTTATTCTCTAGAATCTACAATTATTTATCAATAAAGACAAAACTTGGATACAATCAGGGCTACAGATAAGTGGAGGTGAAGACATACTAACATTGTTTTTTCGAATTCAAATCCTATGTTGTGGGTACTCATTTGAATCGTCTCGACGAGACGATACATATGAGTACCTACAACATAGGGTTTGATGATCACTGACAGCATTATTGCAGTTTGAAAAGTCACCACCCCCTCTTATCTGGAGCCCTGTACAATGTTTGGCACCATAATTTAGATCTCGGATGAGTTAGATTTTCACAACCTTATTGACCATAAGTTCTTTTTCAGTCTTAAAGTAATAAATATTAATTGAATTGAACAAAAGTGTTGCTCATATCATTTTGGTTCAGTCGAGCGATATAGGACCATCATGGTCCTCTTGTTAAGATTGTATAGGAGCATATCTTGTATTACACAAGGAAATGGTTATTTTATTGAGAATACAAAAAGTTGTGAGTAAATTAAAGGGAGAAAATGCTGCGTCAATTAAAAAGTTTTAAAAAGATATTCAAATAGGAACGCCAAAAGAAAGTGGAAAGAGTTAAATGGATTTAAAGAGAAAATTGTGAAAATAAAAGTGGATTCTCTTACTCTGTCGATGTTGAAATTTCAAAATAAAAGATTAGTTACTTAAGATGTTTTGTAATTTTTATGCCTCCGTATCAAAAGACCGAGGGCATACTGTTTTACCCGTATCTGTCCGTCTGTCTGTCCGTCCCTCCGTCCGAAACCTTAACATTTGCCTTTTCTCCAAATGTATGTGACATACAGAGCTTAAATGGTATGTTTCTTTATTTCAATAATATCTATCTGTTCCATGCAATATGTCCTTCCTCCAGGTCCCTTATCAGCCCTTTGCACGAACTTAACATGTTATAAAAAATGTTAGAAAAAATGGCCATTTCGGGAGCATTGATGTTTCACAAACACACCGTGTTTTATCATAATTATGTATTAAATAGAGATTAACTAACTGGAGAAATGTGATATGAAAATTGTTTCACTCGAATGGGGTGTGAGATGCAGTTAAAAAAACTCGCCCTTCCGGACTCGAACTCGTTTTTTCAACCGCATCTCACCCCATTCTCGTGAAATAATTTTCATATCACATTTCTTTTGTTAGTTAATTTATTTATTGCATACCTATTCCGAGAATTTACCTCTCATTTTTTGGTTAAAAAACACGCAAAAACGTTCTTATTCCAATCTGATCCAAGGCTTCTTTATACTGCGTATAGATGCATGTTCTTTGTGTATTCAGAAAAAAAACGGCCGCCATTTTGTTTAATTTTTGACGCAAGCAAAGAATAAAGCATCTATCTGGACTTCAAATTATCAAAAACGACTGTAATGAAAAAATAAAAAGCGACCTGAATTAAATTCAACCTTTCTAGTTTTCCAAAATAACAGTCTAATTTAAAAAGAAACAACAACAACAAGGTCAACAACTGGAATTACAGATTTATGAAACTATCGATTTAGCGTGTTTTAGACAAAGGGACTGGGATAGCACCAATCTTTATCATATTCTGTGATGTGTTATTCGGTTGCTTTGAGCAGACGTAAAAACAACAGTCTGTTCGAGTGATTTGAATATGTCACGGAACAAAGGACAAGGTTCATTTTGTTCAAGTTCGTGATTTCTCTTCAACACACCAGTGCTGAATAGAAGTTTGCTTCCGTCATTAAGCATGTAGGGCGAAGACAAAGACTATAATTATGTTAGTTCTCTTGAGACGTTTTTCTTTTTTACAAGTAGTCTGTAATTTGACATACATTTACGATGTTATGCATGCATGATCCGTGTTTTGTTGATTCATTAGTTTGGTGCACCTTTGGTATAATGGGTGCAATAAATGTTGTGCTTTGTTTTTGGTTAATTAATGACGGAGGACCCCCACACCCCCTGCTCTTTTTTCTTGACTCATTTTTAGCTCCATTGTCAGCTATTGTCATGGCGTTGTGTCCATCGTACGTCCGTGCGTGCGTTAACTTTTTCTTTAAAAATCTTCTCCTCTCAAACCAATGGGCCAATTTTGACCAAACTTGGAAGGAATGTTCCTTGGGTGACCCTTTACTTAAATTGTTCAAAGAATTGTGATTGGTCCATAAATGGGGGCGTGGCAGGGCAGGGCTTATCAGACTTAGAGAAATCACAATTAATTCTTTAAAAATCGCCCATATGGCCAATTTTGACCAAACTTGGCAGAAATTTACCTTGGGTGACCCTGTACTTAAATTGTCAGTGAAATTTTGATTGGTCCATAAATGTGGGCGTGGCAGGGTGGGCTTGTTAGACCCATTGGAGAAATCACAAAATAATTCTTTATAAATCAACCAATGGGCCAATGTAGACCAATTTTGGCAGTAATGTTCCTTGGGTGGCCCTTTATTTAAATTGTTTGTGAAATTTTGAATGATCCATTAATGTTGGCATGGCAGGCGGCACTTATCAGAATGGGAGAAATCACGAAATTATTCTTTAAGAACAACCATTTAGTTAATTTATAACGAACTTGACAGAAATGTTCATTGGGTAATACTTTACTTACATTATAAGAGAAATTTTGATTGGTCTATAAATATGGGTGTAATGGGGCAGGGCTTACATGTATAAGAATTGGACAAACCACGAAATAATTCTTTAAAATTAAACCAATGGGCCAATTCAGTCCAAACTTGACAGAAATGTTCCTTGGGCAACCCTTTGGCAGTGCAATGCTTACAATATCATGAGATAATTCTTTTAATATTGCCAGTGGAGCGATTCAGGCCCTCTTGAGCCTCTTGTTTAAAGGAACATTTCATTCCCATTTCAAATTTTTAAAGTATGTCTTGATGCCAAGATTGGTTATTCTAATGAGTATAAATGCTATTAGTTTTTTTAAGTTGTTGCAGATAAGCGAGAAACGCGCATTTAAAGTTGAGACAGAATCGACAAATTCCATATAAATCCGAACTGTTGTCCACAACAATTTGTTTAATTTTAACACTAAAATATATATTTCTCGTAAATGGCGCAACATTTTGGTTTGAAATTATCAGAATTCATAAGGAAATGTGCTCTTTCAGATAAAAGTAAAATTTATGACAAAAAATTCTGAAATGTCACTTTAATCTTTTTACATCAATGCATGAGTCTTCACTCTTGATATTTATCTCTAACCCTAACATGTCGGAATTTTTCGCATGTCGTCCTTAAAATTCGTTACTCACCCGAAGCTATTCGGGCGACCTCATAAACAACCGATGCTGTAAAGTTCCACTGCTAAATTCAAAAGATGATGCATACATCAAAATGGATGTATAAAAATAGGATTTGTGTAAGATATAGCATATACAATATTGAATAAATAGGAGAAAATGCTGATTATCAGCAACTTTCAGTCCGTCATTTCCCCAAATAAGACCCTGGACTAGTTAGCTCCACTGACCGAAGGCCAGCGGGGCTTATCATCAAGTTATGTCATGGCCCTGTGTCCGTCGTGCGTCCGTGCGTCTGTGCGTCCATGCGTGCATAAACAATTTTCAAACAGCTTCTCCAAAACTACTGGACCAATTTCAAGCAAATTTCACACGAATCATCCTTGCATAAATCTCTACCAAATTCCTTCAAAAGAATAAAATCTGTGCCGAACTTGAATTTTGATTAATTTAATTGAAATAAATTTTTGAAAAATCTTTAAAAAATCTTCTTCCCCAAAACAACTGGATCAATTTCAACCAAACTTCACATAAATCTTCCTTGCATGAATCTCTACCAAATTTCTTCAAACGAATGAAATCCGCGCTGAACTTGAATTTTAATTAATTCAATTTAAATTTTCGAAAAATCTTTAAAAAATTTTCTTCTCAAAAACTACTGGACCAATTTCAACCAAACTTCACAGATGTCTTCCTTGTATGAATCTCTTCTTAATTCCATCAAAAAGAGAAATTCTGTGTATAACTTAAATTTTTACTGATTTAATTAAATTAAATTTTCGAAAAATCTTTAAAAATTCTTCTTCTCCAAAACAACTGGACAAATTTCAACCAAAATTTTACAGGAGTGTTCCTTGCATGAATCTCTTCTTAATTCCTTCAAAAAATAAATTCTGTGTTGAACTTAAATTTAAATTAATTAAATTAAATTTTCGAAAAATCTTCTTTTCCAAAAACTAGACCAATTTTAACCAAACTTCACACGAATCTTCCTTGCATCAATCTCCTCTAAATTCCTTAAAAAATAATTTCCGTGTAGAACTTAAATTTTATTAAATTTAATGAAATTGAATTTTCGAAAAAAAAAAATTAAACAATCTTCTCCTTCAAAACTACAGGACCAATTTCAACCAAACTTCACAGAAATCTTCCTTGGATGAATCTCTTCCAAATTCCTTCATGATCGGATTAAAAGCTTGGCCGCTGTGGGCTAGGCATATTTTTCGCTATATGAAACATAGTGTAATTTTAAGAAAATTATTAAAAAAAAAAAAAAACATTTCTGCTCCTTAATCACTTATTGGATTTGATTCTGGTGTAGCATGAATATTCTTTGGATAGACCTCTATTGTATTCCTTGAAGAAGTTCATAGTCTAAATGTCTAAAAGTCAGTGGAGCGATACAAGGCCATCTTGGCCCTCTTGTTTTATCAAACCATTTAAGACATATTTTCGTGTTACCGATGTCTTACAACACGTTTAGGGCAGTAATCACGTTTCGCGAAAAAATAAAGACCCAGGTAGATCTAATACGGTTGTTGCTTTAACCGTTTCGTATGACATTTGGAAGACGAAAATATGTCCTAAATGTTTTGATGAAATGTTGATCACTAGGATTTACCTGTTTTGTCTAAATATTTTTTGTATTGTATTTTGCACAAATACTGTCTTTTTAAACATTCACTTTGTGATCAGCGACAACTTTCAAATTAATAATTCTAGTCTAAATTGTTGCTGTTTGGGAAAGGGATAGTATGTGGCATCTTTGGATCTGTTACAAGGTCCCTAACTGCATTTTAGAAATTCTTTATTGTATCTGGATCCGACAGTATATTGGCACAGCTCGATAATGTTCTGTGTTGTTCTTTATTTGGTTTTTACTGAGCTATATCAACTGTAAGAGATTGATAATACAGCGCTGAGTACATGCTGATCTTGAAAAACGGTGGTATCAATTACAAATACTAAAAAAGACTATTTTTTCGATGTTTATTTCAGACAAATGAAGGAATGCCCATGATTGAATCAGATTCAGAGAAAAAACCTCGATCGGAGAGAATGATTGATGGCCTTACATCAAAGAAGAAATGTGTAAGGAGACCGGATGAGTTCATTTGTGATACTTGTAACAAGAAATTCACAAGACGCTATAACCTGCACAATCATGTATTGAAACATATACGCAATGGACCGATATATGCATGCATGCGCTGTGATAAGAAGTTTATAACCCTACGGGAAAAGAATTTACATGAAAGGACTCATGACAAACATTCAGTAGAATGTGATAAATGTGGGATGCGTTTTCCCACAAAGTCTAAACTTGATCGCCACGAAATCAAAGTTCACGATAAATGTAAGCCTTGCTTGTGTCATGTATGCGGCAAATCGTTTTACAGTGATGGAGACTTAAAGAAACATTTGTTAATGCATGTCAATGAGAAAATGGTTGATTATTGGAAAAAACTGCATCACTTATGTGACGTATGTGGAAAATCGTTCACAAGCAGACAACATCTGCAGAAACACGCATTAGTGCATACCGGAGTAAAAATGTTTGAGTGCAGCCATTGCAATAAAAGGTTTTACGTGCTTAAAGCTTTGGAACTTCATTTGAAGACACACCGAAAATTCGCATGTGATGTATGTTCAGAAATATGTGAAGGTAAACGGGAACTCAGACGCCACAAAATGACCCATAACAAGAAAGCTTACCAATGTGATCAATGTGAAGCCTCGTTTGACCAGAATTGTAACCTTACTAAACACAAAATTATACACCAAGGACTTAAACCATACAAGTGCCATATGTGTGACTCTAGACATGCTCATAGAAGTAATTTGAATAAACATTTGAAGACATCACATAATCTAACACCAAAATCAGAAGGCTGGTTAGGAATAAGAAGGGCTAAGAAAGAATCTTGATAATGCTTATAAGCATAGAAATTATTTTTTGTTTCGATTCAAGATTATATATGTATGTTCTTTATGAGACATTCTGTGAAAGTTTATCAAAGGATAATGAACTTTTTTTATATGATTTCTTTGCTCTTATCATTCTTGAGATTTTGTAGGATTATGTGTTGTATTACACTTAAGGAAACAGTTACTTTATTGAAAATACATAGACCTGTTAGTAAACTAAAGGAAGAAAATACTGCACCAATTATTTAACGTGTTTTTAAGATGTTCAACGTTGTTAGAAAATTGAAAGAGTTTAAATGTACAAGAGTCATTGCTTTGAAGCATTGCACTTGACCAGTCTCCATTGCATTTATCCCCCTTTATCAGTATTAGGTCTCTGCCATTACGAAAATTCTCTCAAAATCACCTTTATTGGATAATGCCGAGTGTCACTGTTGACGTATTGATAAATGTCAGTTTTTTCAAGTCAAAACTTGTGGATTTTAGTCGTTCGGTTTGTATTTGCCTTACCCTTTGTTTGTTAAGTAAATGTTAGCAAATCATTAATTATAATGGGCATGTGGCATATAAGTACTTGAAATAAAACTTGAAACTTTAAATCCTTTGTTTGTAGATTATTGCAGCTCACGTTCTAGAGTCATTGCTTTAAAGCATTGCACGTACTAGAGTCATTGCTTTGAAGTATTGCACGTACTAGAGTCATTGCTTTGAAGTATTACATGTACTAGAGTCATTGCTTTGAAGTATTGCATGTACTAGAGTCATTGCTTTGAAGTATTGCACGTACTAGAGTCATTGCTTTGAAGCATTGCATGTACTAGAGTCATTGCTTTGAAGTATTGCACGTACTAGAGTCATTGCTTTGAAGTATTGCATGTACTAGAGTCATTGCTTTGAAGTATTGCACGTACTAGAGTCATTGCTTTGAAGTATTGCATGTACTAGAGTCATTGCTTTGAAGTATTGCACGTACTAGAGTCATTGCTTTGAAGTATTGCATGTACTAGAGTCATTGCTTTGAAGTATTGCACGTACTAGAGTCATTGCTTTGAAGTATTGCATGTACTAGAGTCATTGCTTTGAAGCATTGCATGTACTAGAGTCATTGCTTTGAAGTATTGCACGTACTAGAGTCATTGCTTTGAAGTATTGCATGTACTAGAGTCATTGCTTTGAAGTATTGCATGTACTAGAGTCATTGCTTTGAAGTATTGCACGTACTAGAGTCATTGCTTTGAGCCATTACACGTACTAGAGTCATTGATTTGAAGCATTACACGTACTAGAGTCATTGCTTTGAAGTATTGCACGTACTAGAGTCATTGCTTTGAAGTATTGCATGTACTAGAGTCATTGCTTTGAAGTATTGCACGTACTAGAGTCATTGCTTTGAAGTATTGCATGTACTAGAGTCATTGCTTTGAAGTATTACATGTACTAGAGTCATTGCTTTGAAGTATTGCATGTACTAGAGTCATTGCTTTGAAGTATTGCATGTACTAGAGTCATTGATTTGAAGTATTGCATGTACTAGAGTCATTGCTTTGAAGCATTGCATGTACTAGAGTCATTGCTTTGAGCCATTACACGTACTAGAGTCATTGATTTGAAGCATTACACGTACTAGAGTCATTGCTTTGAAGTATTACATGTACTAGAGTCATTGCTTTGAAGTATTGCATGTACTAGAGTCATTGCTTTGAAGTATTGCACGTACTAGAGTCATTGCTTTGAAGCATTGCATGTACTAGAGTCATTGCTTTGAAGTATTACATGTACTAGAGTCATTGCTTTGAAGTATTGCACGTACTAGAGTCATTGCTTTGAAGTATTACATGTACTAGAGTCATTGCTTTGAAGTATTGCATGTACTAGAGTCATTGCTTTGAAGTATTGCACGTACTAGAGTCATTGCTTTGAAGTATTGCATGTACTAGAGTCATTGCTTTGAAGTATTACATGTACTAGAGTCATTGCTTTGAAGTATTGCATGTACTAGAGTCATTGCTTTGAAGTATTGCATGTACTAGAGTCATTGATTTGAAGTATTGCATGTACTAGAGTCATTGCTTTGAAGCATTGCATGTACTAGAGTCATTGCTTTGAGCCATTACACGTACTAGAGTCATTGATTTGAAGCATTACACGTACTAGAGTCATTGCTTTGAAGTATTACATGTACTAGAGTCACTGCTTTGAAGTATTGCACGTACTAGAGTCACTGCTTTGAAGTATTGCACATACTAGAGTCACTGCTTTGAAGTATTGCACGTACTAGAGTCACTGCTTTGAAGTATTACATGTACTAGAGTCATTGCTTTGAAGTATTGCACATACTAGAGTCATTGCTTTGAAGTATTACATGTACTAGAGTCATTGCTTTGAAGTATTGCATGTACTAGAGTCATTGCTTTGAAGTATTGCACGTACTAGAGTCATTGCTTTGAAGTATTGCATGTACTAGAGTCATTGCTTTGAAGTATTGCACGTACTAGAGTCATTGCTTTGAAGTATTACATGTACTAGAGGCATTGCTTTGAAGTATTGCACGTACTAGAGTCATTGATTTGAAGTATTGCACGTACTAGAGTCATTGCTTTGAAGTATTACACGTACTAGAGTCATTGCTTTGAAGTATTGCATGTACTAGAGTCATTGCTTTGAAGTATTGCACGTACTAGAGTCATTGCTTTGAAGTATTGCATGTACTAGAGTCATTGCTTTGAAGTATTGCACGTACTAGAGTCATTGCTTTGAAGTATTGCATGTACTAGAGTCATTGCTTTGAAGTATTGCATGTACTAGAGTCATTGCTTTGAAGTATTGCACGTACTAGAGTCATTGCTTTGAAGCTTGCATGTACTAGAGTCATTGCTTTGAAGTATTGCATGTACTAGAGTCACTGCTTTGAAGTATTGCATGTACTAGAGTCATTGCTTTGAAGTATTGCATGTACTAGAGTCATTGCTTTGAAGTATTGCATGTACTAGAGTCACTGCTTTGAAGTATTACATGTACTAGAGTCATTGCTTTGAAGTATTACATGTACTAGAGTCATTGCTTTGAAGTATTGCATGTACTAGAGTCATTGCTTTGAAGTATTACATGTACTAGAGTCATTGCTTTGAAGTATTGCATGTACTAGAGTCATTGCTTTGAAGTATTGCACGTACTAGAGTCATTGCTTTGAAGTATTGCATGTACTAGAGTCACTGCTTTGAAGTATTGCACGTACTACAGTCATTGCTTTGAAGCATTGTACGTACTACAGTCATTGCTTTGAAGTATTGCACGTACTAGAGTCATTGCTTTGAAGTATTGCATGTACTAGATTCATTGCTTTGAAGTATTGCATGTACTAGAGTCACTGCTTTGAAGTATTGCATGTACTAGAGTCACTGCTTTGAAGTATTACATGTACTAGAGTCATTGCTTTGAAGTATTACATGTACTAGAGTCATTGCTTTGAAGTACTGCACATACTACAGTCATTGCTTTGAAGTATTGCACGTACTAGATTCATTGCTTTGAAGTATTACATGTACTAGAGTCATTGCTTTGGAGCATTGCATGTACTAGAGTCATTGCTTTGAAGTATTGCACGTACTAGAGTCATTGCTTTGAAGTATTGCACGTACTAGAGTCACTGCTTTGGAGCATTGCATGTACTAGAGTCATTGCTTTGAAGTATTGCACGTACTACAGTCATTGCTTTGAAGTATTGCACGTACTAGATTCATTGCTTTGAAGTATTGCACGTACTAGAGTCATTGCTTTGAAGTATTGCATGTACTAGAGTCATTGCTTTGAAGTATTACATGTACTAGAGTCATTGCTTTGAAGTATTGCATGTACTAGAGTCACTGCTTTGAAGTATTGCATGTACTAGAGTCATTGATTTGAAGTATTGCATGTACTAGAGTCATTGCTTTGAAGCATTGCATGTACTAGAGTCATTGCTTTGAGCCATTACACGTACTAGAGTCATTGATTTGAAGCATTACACGTACTAGAGTCATTGCTTTGAAGTATTACATGTACTAGAGTCACTGCTTTGAAGTATTGCACGTACTAGAGTCACTGCTTTGAAGTATTGCACGTACTAGAGTCACTGCTTTGAAGTATTGCACGTACTAGAGTCACTGCTTTGAAGTATTACATGTACTAGAGTCATTGCTTTGAAGTATTGCACATACTAGAGTCATTGCTTTGAAGTATTACATGTACTAGAGTCATTGCTTTGAAGTATTGCACGTACTAGAGTCATTGCTTTGAAGTATTACATGTACTAGAGTCATTGCTTTGAAGTATTGCATGTACTAGAGTCATTGCTTTGAAGTATTACATGTACTAGAGTCATTGCTTTGAAGTATTGCATGTACTAGAGTCATTGCTTTGAAGTATTGCACGTACTAGAGTCATTGCTTTGAAGTATTACATGTACTAGAGTCATTGCTTTGAAGTATTGCACGTACTAGAGTCATTGATTTGAAGTATTGCACGTACTAGAGTCATTGCTTTGAAGTATTACACGTACTAGAGTCATTGCTTTGAAGTATTACACGTACTAGAGTCATTGCTTTGAAGTATTGCATGTACTAGAGTCATTGCTTTGAAGTATTGCACGTACTAGAGTCATTGCTTTGAAGTATTGCACGTACTAGAGTCATTGATTTGAAGTATTGCACGTACTAGAGTCATTGCTTTGAAGTATTGCATGTTCTAGAGTCATTGCTTTGAAGTATTGCATGTACTAGAGTCATTGCTTTGAAGTATTGCATGTACTAGAGTCATTGCTTTGAAGTATTGCATGTACTAGAGTCATTGCTTTGAAGTATTGCATGTACTAGAGTCACTGCTTTGAAGTATTACATGTACTAGAGTCATTGCTTTGAAGTATTACATGTACTAGAGTCATTGCTTTGAAGTATTGCATGTACTAGAGTCATTGCTTTGAAGTATTACATGTACTAGAGTCATTGCTTTGAAGTATTGCATGTACTAGAGTCATTGCTTTGAAGTATTGCACGTACTAGAGTCATTGCTTTGAAGTATTGCATGTACTAGAGTCACTGCTTTGAAGTATTGCACGTACTACAGTCATTGCTTTGAAGCATTGTACGTACTACAGTCATTGCTTTGAAGTATTGCACGTACTAGAGTCATTGCTTTGAAGTATTGCATGTACTAGATTCATTGCTTTGAAGTATTGCATGTACTAGAGTCACTGCTTTGAAGTATTGCATGTACTAGAGTCACTGCTTTGAAGTATTACATGTACTAGAGTCATTGCTTTGAAGTATTACATGTACTAGAGTCATTGCTTTGAAGTACTGCACATACTACAGTCATTGCTTTGAAGTATTGCACGTACTAGATTCATTGCTTTGAAGTATTACATGTACTAGAGTCATTGCTTTGGAGCATTGCATGTACTAGAGTCATTGCTTTGAAGTATTGCACGTACTACAGTCATTGCTTTGAAGTATTGCACGTACTAGATTCATTGCTTTGAAGTATTACATGTACTAGAGTCATTGCTTTGAAGTATTGCATGTACTAGAGTCATTGCTTTGAAGTATTGCATGTACTAGAGTCATTGCTTTGGAGCATTGCACGTACTAGAGTCATTGCTTTGAAGTATTGCACGTACTAGAGTCATTGCTTTGAAGTATTGCATGTACTAGAGTCATTGCTTTGAAGTATTGCACGTACTAGAGTCATTGCTTTGAAGTATTGCACGTCTTACAGTCATTGCTTTGAAGTATTACATGTACTAGAGTCATTGCTTTGAAGTATTGCACGTACTAGAGTCATTGCTTTGAAGTATTGCATGTACTAGAGTCATTGCTTTGAAGTATTGCATGTACTAGAGTCATTGCTTTGGAGCATTGCACGTACTAGAGTCATTGCTTTGAAGCATTGCACGTACTAGAGTCATTGCTTTGAAGCATTACACGTACTAGAGTCATTGCTTTGAAGTATTGCACGTACTAGAGTCATTGCTTTGAAGCATTGCATGTACTAGAGTCATTGCTTTGAAGTATTGCACGTACTAGAGTCATTGCTTTGAAGCATTACACGTACTACAGTCATTGATTTGAAGCATTGCATGTACTAGAGTCATTGCTTTGAAGCATTACACGTACTAGAGTCATTGCTTTGAAGTTTTGCATGTACTAGAGTCATTGCTTTGAAGTATTGCATGTACTAGAGTCATTGCTTTGAAGTATTGCACGTACTAGAGTCATTGCTTTGAAGCATTGCACGTACTAGAGTCATTGCTTTGAAGTATTGCATTTACTAGAGTCATTGCTTTGAAGTATTGCATGTACTAGAGTCATTGCTTTGAAGTATTGCACGTACTAGAGTCATTGATTTGAAGCTTGCATGTACTAGAGTCATTGCTTTGAAGTATTGCACGTAATACAGTCATTGATTTGAAGCATTGCATGTACTAGAGTCATTGCTTTGAAGCATTACACGTACTAGAGTCATTGCTTTGAAGTTTTGCATGTACTAGAGTCATTGCTTTGAAGCATTGCACGTACTAGAGTCATTGCTTTGAAGCATTACACGTACTAGAGTCATTGCTTTGAAGTATTGCACGTACTAGAGTCATTGCTTTGAAGCATTGCACGTACTAGAGTCATTGCTTTGAAGTATTGCACGTACTAGAGTCATTGCTTTGAAGCATTGCACGTACTAGAGTCATTGCTTTGAAGTATTGCACGTACTAGAGTCATTGATTTGAAGTATTGCACGTACTAGAGTCATTGCTTTGAAGCTTGCATGTACTAGAGTCATTGCTTTGAAGCATTGCACGTACTAGAGTCATTGCTTTGAAGTATTGCACGTACTAGAGTCATTGCTTTGAAGCATTGCACGTACTAGAGTCATTGCTTTGGAGCATTGCACGTACTAGAGTCATTGCTTTGAAGTATTGCACGTACTAGAGTCATTGCTTTGAAGCTTGCATGTACTAGAGTCATTGCTTTGAGCCATTACACGTACTAGAGTCATTGATTTGAAGCATTACACGTACTAGAGTCATTGCTTTGAAGTATTGCACGTACTAGAGTCATTGATTTGAAGTATTGCACGTACTAGAGTCATTGCTTTGAAGCATTGCACGTACTAGAGTCATTGCTTTGGAGCATTGCACGTACTACAGTCATTGCTTTGAAGTATTGCACATATTAGAGTCATTGCTTTGAAGTATTGCATGTACTAGAGTCATTGCTTTGAAGTATTGCACGTACTAGAGTCATTGCTTTGAAGTATTACACGTACTAGAGTCATTGCTTTGAAGTATTGCATGTACTAGAGTCATTGCTTTGAAGTATTGCATGTACTAGAGTCATTGCTTTGAAGTATTGCACGTACTAGAGTCATTGCTTTGAAGTATTGCACGTACTAGAGTCATTGCTTTGAAGTATTGCACGTACTAGAGTCATTGCTTTGAAGCTTGCATGTACTAGAGTCATTGCTTTGAAGTATTGCACGTACTAGAGTCATTGCTTTGAAGCATTGCACGTACTAGAGTCATTGCTTTGAAGTATTGCACGTACTAAAGTCATTGCTTTGAAGCTTGCATGTACTAGAGTCATTGCTTTGAGCCATTACACGTACTAGAGTCATTGATTTGAAGCATTACACGTACTAGAGTCATTGCTTTGAAGTATTGCACGTACTAGAGTCATTGATTTGAAGTATTGCACGTACTAGAGTCATTGCTTTGAAGCATTGCATGTACTAGAGTCACTGCTTTGAAGTATTGCATGTACTAGAGTCATTGCTTTGAAGTATTACATGTACTAGAGTCATTGCTTTGAAGTATTGCATGTACTAGAGTCATTGCTTTGAAGTATTACATGTACTAGAGTCATTGCTTTGAAGTATTGCATGTACTAGAGTCATTGCTTTGAAGTATTGCATGTACTAGAGTCATTGCTTTGAAGTATTGCACGTACTAGAGTCATTGCTTTGAAGTATTGCATGTACTAGAGTCATTGCTTTGAAGTATTGCACGTACTAGAGTCATTGCTTTGAAGTATTACATGTACTAGAGTCATTGCTTTGAAGTATTGCATGTACTAGAGTCATTGCTTTGAAGTATTGCACGTACTAGAGTCATTGCTTTGAAGTATTGCATGTACTAGAGTCATTGCTTTGAAGTATTACATGTACTAGAGTCATTGCTTTGAAGTATTGCACGTACTAGAGTCATTGCTTTGAAGTATTGCATGTACTAGAGTCATTGATTTGAAGTATTGCATGTACTAGAGTCATTGCTTTGAAGCATTGCATGTACTAGAGTCATTGCTTTGAAGTATTGCACGTACTAGAGTCATTGATTTGAAGTATTGCATGTACTAGAGTCATTGCTTTGAAGTATTGCATGTACTAGAGTCATTGCTTTGAAGTATTGCACGTACTAGAGTCATTGCTTTGAAGTATTGCACGTACTAGAGTCATTGCTTTGAAGCTTGCATGTACTAGAGTCATTGCTTTGAGCCATTACACGTACTAGAGTCATTGATTTGAAGCATTACACGTACTAGAGTCATTGCTTTGAAGTATTGCACGTACTAGAGTCATTGCTTTGAAGTATTGCACGTACTAGAGTCATTGCTTTGAAGCATTGCACGTACTAGAGTCATTGCTTTGGAGCATTGCACGTACTAGAGTCATTGCTTTGAAGTATTGCACGTACTAGAGTCATTAATTTGAAGCTTGCATGTACTAGAGTCATTGCTTTGAGCCATTACACGTACTAGAGTCATTGCTTTGGAGCATTGCACATACTAGAGTCATTGCTTTGAAGTATTACATGTACTAGAGTCATTGCTTTGAAGTATTACATGTACTAGAGTCATTGCTTTGAAGTATTGCATGTACTAGAGTCACTGCTTTGAAGTATTGCACGTACTAGAGTCATTGCTTTGAAGCATTGTACGTACTACAGTCATTGCTTTGAAGTATTGCATGTACTAGAGTCATTGCTTTGAAGTATTGCATGTACTAGAGTCATTGCTTTGAAGCTTGCATGTACTAGAGTCACTGCTTTGAAGTATTGCACGTACTAGAGTCATTGCTTTGAAGTATTGCATGTACTAGAGTCATTGCTTTGAAGTATTACATGTACTAGAGTCACTGCTTTGAAGTATTGCACGTACTACAGTCATTGCTTTGAAGCATTGTACGTACTACAGTCATTGCTTTGAAGTATTGCACGTACTAGAGTCATTGCTTTGAAGTATTGCATGTACTAGAGTCACTGCTTTGAAGTATTGCATGTACTAGAGTCATTGCTTTGAAGCATTGCACGTACTAGAGTCATTGCTTTGAAGTATTGCACGTACTAGAGTCATTGCTTTGAAGCATTGCACGTACTAGAGTCACTGCTTTGAAGTATTGCATGTACTAGAGTCATTTCTTTGAAGTATTACATGTACTAGAGTCATTGCTTTGAAGTATTACATGTACTAGAGTCATTGCTTTGAAGTATTACATGTACTAGAGTCATTGCTTTGAAGTATTACATGTACTAGAGTCACTGCTTTGAAGTATTGCACGTACTACAGTCATTGCTTTGAAGTATTGCATGTACTAGAGTCATTGCTTTGAAGTATTGCATGTACTAGAGTCATTGCTTTGGAGCATTGCACGTACTAGAGTCATTGCTTTGAAGTATTGCACGTACTAGAGTCATTGCTTTGAAGTATTGCACGTACTAGAGTCATTGCTTTGAAGTATTGCATGTACTAGAGTCACTGCTTTGAAGTATTGCATGTACTAGAGTCATTGCTTTGAGCCATTACACGTACTAGAGTCATTGATTTGAAGCA